>ML780994.1:382776-396574 GCA_009831015.1 Picea engelmannii | reverse complement strand
CTGCCTTTCTGTCTTTAATGGGAGGGGGGGGGTCCAGAATGGAGTGGTTTTGTATGGGCCCCTCCACAAACCTATTAGCACTTCCTCCTCCATTTAATGCCTTTGCCTCCTTCTGACAGGTATCTTCGACCCAGTCTCTCTCCTTCCCCTGTCACATCATGACACCATAGCTTGGGACCACTTGCCAATCTGGAATGAACCATGTGGTTTCCACGTTCACCTATGAATCTGATGGCCTGGATTCCTCCTTGATTCAAAAACTAGGATTATATTGCAACTTCGCATATCATGAGTTCAAGGAGTTAGAGAACCTCCTGTCTTTGGATTTCCCGATGTGCGAAATGCCAATATTCCACTCTCGTCATAATCTCTTGCCATGTGTCCTCTGGCTTCAACAACCTGGATCGTTTCACAATATCGCATATCGCAAGTTCAAGAGGTTAGAGCACCTATTTTCTTTGACTTTCTAGTTAGCGAAATGTTGATCTGTGACCACGTGCGGGTAATACAATCATAGATGATACAATGATGATAAATTGTTGAACATTATTGAACATTGTTTATAAAGTGAAAGAATATATATTGTGTTTAAAAGTGGTATAAAGTGATCATACTGATTCCCATCAATCTTGATCATACAAATTTCAATCAAATTTCCAACATATCTGGACCTATCGAAGGGTTGAAATCAATCTCTCAGGGTTGACATCAGTCTCCACTATCACTCTCCAAGGGTTAACATCAGTGACAACCAACTATCCAAACCAACTTTCCAACAATTTCCCCATTTGGCATTGATGGAAACAAAAACATTGATTACAACACTTAGAGATGAAAATATTTATTAAAAGTGTTATAAAGTGCTCATATTGATTCACTCCCCCCTCTCAGTATTCTAACATAGATAACTATATCATCAAAGAAAACCAACACAAACTTTCTACGATGGGGTCAAAAAATTTTGTTCATAATGCATGAAAATTTTGATGGAGCATTAGTCAAACCAAACGACATGACCAAGGAATCATAGTTCCCATCATGAGCTCCAAATTTTTTTATGGGAATGACATTTTTTTTTAATATGATCTGATGGTATCCTATTTTAATATCTTTCTTTGTAAAATAAGATACTCAATGAATCTCATCTAATATCTCACCAATATTTAGAATATGAAATTTATCCTTTATGATGTTTTTTTTTAGACCTCTATAATCAGGACACATCCTCCAAGAATTATGTTTTCTTCTCACCATCACTATTGGATTTGAAAATGAACTTCTAGTTGGTTGAATAATTCTCGAATCCATCATGTCTTGTGCTATTTTCTCAATGTCCCCCTTTTATTGATGAGGATATATATAAGGCCTTTTATTAAAAGGAGTACTTACTGGTATTAGTTCAATTTGATTTTCATGATATCTATATGGAGGTAGACATTTAATAATTTCTTGGAAGACCATATAATTATTTTCTGACGTGCATCTTAATTCCTATGGAACATTTTCATCTCCTTGCTTGAATTCGATGCAATAAAGTTTAACCAAAACTCCCTTGCTACCCTTTTTTATGATATTTACATTCTATGAGCATTGATGACTTCAGAAGGTCCATATTTTAACCCTTTGAGTTTATATTGAATTCCCTCCAACTCAAATCTCATGAATAATTCATTATAGTTTGTCAAAATTGTACCCAATGCTCTCAACCATTGAATCCCTAGAACAACACATACACCTCCAATGGGAATGGTATACAGTGAGATTTCCAAATTATATTCTCCCATACTTAGTTTAATGTTGTGGCATTTTCCCACACAATCAATACTCCTTACATTAGCATCCAAAACTTGAAAATTTGTCACTAGATATACAAAACAACTGAGGCTCTCTACTAATCTTTTATCAATGAAGTTATGGGTATTACTCAAGTCGATGATCACTATAATGTTTTTATTCTTATTTTAACCTACAATATTTAGGGTTTGAGGTGCTAACAAACTTGCCAATGCTTGAACAAATATTTAACACATGTCTGAATTAATGTTGTGAACAATTTTTGCCTATATTTACAGCTCTTTTAAGTTAGAAATTTCTTCCTCGAATATTTGTGTAGACTCCTCTTCCTCTTCATCATTATTTTCCAAGGTGAATAATTTCATTTCTTGAAATTTATACCCTTTTGAATTATTTTTTTACAACCAAGCCATAGTCCTTTTTATCTTATTTACTCCATTTCATTTTATGATATTCAAGTAGGTTGATGTACGGTTTCATTATGAACCCCAAAATGATATATGTTTGTTGCATATGCTCCAATTGTAGACTTTTGTGTAACCTTATGTTGGCATGTTTTTAGACAAAGGCAAAGTATGCATATTTTTCATTGATGGCGAAGATCAATACGATCAAATGGCAAAGATCATCATGATTAGTAGAATAGTGATAACGGCAAGATTAGCAGTGTAAGATAAGAAGGAGGAAAATAGTCAAAGAATGACAAAGGTTTTGTTTAAAAGTTTCGCAGATCAGGAAATCCAAAGGAAAGAGGTTCGAACACGCGATATGTGAAATCGCGATAACAATCCTGATCGTTGGAGTCATAGGACACGTGGAAAGTGTTTGGAATTTCGCTGACTTGCACATTGGAGGAGTCAACAGAGCATGGTGTGGGAACTCGCGATATGCGATATCACGAAAAGATTTGGACCGTTGAATCATCGAGATTGTGGAGTGTTGATCAGGCATGATGAAGGCCCATGAAGTTGAGAAATCACAATAAGATATTGACCGTTGATTCAAGAAGGACACATCATGAAATCGTGATAATATTTGGACCATTGGTTCCATAGGAAACATGGTGAAAGATCATCATTTCGCTAACTGGAAAGTCAAAGGAGAGAAGTGCTCATTTGATTGGTGAGTGGTCATATCTCATGGTCACATTGTCAAGAGATGGAGAGCAGATCTAGAGAAGCCAAGATCTATTTCAGAGTTCGTGAAATGGAGAGTCAAGAGGACTCATCACAGAATAACCGAGGTGCGAAAGTGCAAAATGCATTTTTGAATAAGGCTATGGTCATAGCCAGTGGTTACATTTGTAGAAGATGGAGGAAGAAGCTAGCAGTGTTAAGCTCCATCTTGGAGTCTCGGCGATCACAAATTGGAGTATTGAGATCCTTCATCACAGGAATCACGATATGCAATATCGCGATGATATCTGGACCATCAGATCATTGGAGATATCGATTGTTGATCGGGCTTGATAAAGTTCGTAAGTTCACAAAATACGAAGCACCTTTTGGCGCATCCTGTGGTCACCACAGGTGGTCACATGAGGGGAAGAAGCTAGCAGTGCTAAGCTCCATATCAAGGTTTCGACGATCACAACTTGGAGTGTCGAGACCCTTCATCACAAGAATGCCGAGATGCAAAATCATGAAATTTAAATTTTGTTTAGTGCTTGGTCACAACTAGTGGGCATATGAGATAAATGCAAAATCTTGTGGATTTAATACAATGGTACTGGTTAATTGGAAACTTTATCAAAGGGTTATTGTTTCACCTCACAGGTAATCGATCAGTTACAATTCGGTTAGCAGAACTGAATCATAATTCTTGGATGGTTGGCGATTCAGTCGCTGATGCGTTTTCTTGGAGATTCAAGGTGTAAATGAATAGGTGGTATAGGATAAAACAAAAACAAAATGATTGTGGAGGGTTGGTCGTTCTGAATGAAAAATGAGTTGAACTGTAAGAAAGGGAAAGTGACAGTATGCGCAGTGTGAGACCGACAGTATGCGCAGTGTGAGATAAAACTTAGAGATGAGTAACAGATGTGGAAAAGACAGAAGCAAGAGAAGAATTGCAGGACAACTTGAAGCAGAGAAGAATTGTAGACTAGACAGAGGAAGAGAAGAATTGTAGAACAGACAGAGGAAGAGAAGAATTGCAGAACAGACAAAGGAAGAGAAGAAATGAAGAACAGTTAGAAGCAGACCAGATTTACAGAACATAGAAGAAGTGGTAAGAATCGATTTATCTGTGTTGTTGGTTATTCAATCATTTATTTATAATCAGGGAGGAAGGGTGGTGCTAGGGAGGACTGTGGTCCTCTGATATTCAAGTTGGTGCTTGAATATTTTGAGTTGTAGCTTCCATCTAGTTGTGGCTAGAAAACAGGGTGGCAGGGTGGTGCTTAGGAAAACACAGAGTTTTCTATATGCAAGTTGGTGCTTGTATAAGTTGAAGTAGGTTCTTCCATCCAGTCGGTGTTAGAACACTCAGGGAGTTGGTGCTTGCTTCTAGTTGGTGCTAGAGAAACCAGAGATTTCATGCTCTCAACAAGTTGGAGCTTGTAAAACAGAGGTAGTAGCCTCACTTTGATTTGGTGCTCAAACATAGATGATGTACAGAACTTAAAAGATTGCCTATCATTTCGAAGAAGAAGAGGTTTTCTCCCTTTATGGGTTTCCTCGTGAAAATATGTCTCTGTGTATATCTTATGTGTGACTGATGCTCATTATTTATGTTTTCCATATGTTTTATAATATCGATGATCACTTGAAGAAAGATTCAAAATGGTCTAATAGACTTAAAAAAATTTAAGCACAATAACAACTAATTCACCCCCCCCCTCTCAGTTATCTTAGTAATTTCAACAATTGGTATTAGAGTTGGTTCCTTTTATTTAAAGGTAGATCTGTAAGCTTAAACATGACAATTCATGAAGGTACTTCAGCCAGTAAGCCTCCTCTGTTTGATGGAACAAATTTTGCCTTTTGGAATGTTAGAATGAGAACATACCTAATGGCCTTAGGTGTTGATGTTTGGGATGTAGTGGAGACTGGATATACAAAGCCTGTTGTGTTGGTTTCCAAGGATGATAAGTTAGAATTTAGATTTAATGCTAAGGGAATGAATGCTATCTTGAATGTACTTGTAGAATCCTAGTTTGTAAAGGTGATGCATCTTCAAACTGCCAAAGAAATGTGGGATAAACTTATTAGTAGCTATGAAGGAAATGAGAAAGTAAAAGATGTCAAACATAAAACATTTAGGTTGAATTTGAACAACTAAAGATGAATGAAGATGAAAGAGTTAGCAAGTAATTTTTAAGAGTTGAAGAAATTTTGAATGCCATGAAGGGTCTTGGTGAGAAGATTGAAGAATCAATTTCAGTTCAAAAGATTTTAAGATCTTTGCTTGATAAATTTAATCCAAAAGTCTCTGCAATAGAAGAACTAAATGGTCTTAAAACTCTGTCCATTGATCAACTCCTAGGAACTTTAACTACATATGAAATGAGAATCAACAAAGATAAATCCATTACTAGAGAAACATCTTTTAAAGAAGACAAGAATACTAATTTAGATTTAGATGATATTGAGGCAAAATTTGTGAGAAGGTTAAAGAAAGGATCAGGAAAATATCAAGGCAAGCTTCCTTTCAAATGTTTTAACTATGGTAAGATAGGTCATTTTTCATCTAAGTGTGCCCATCAAAAAAAAGACTAGAACTCTGATGATGAAAAGAAGTACAAATTCAAGAAATATAGTAAAAAGAAAAGTTTGTGTGCAAATAATGACAATTCCTCAGAAGACATAAATAGTGATTCATCATGTGAAAATAAAGTGATTGATTTTATGCTTATGGATATGGGAGATTTTAATGATGAACACACATGAGGTGAAATGTATGATGAAGAAGATGTGGTGGATATGGAAGGTGAATTAATCAGTGCTTTGGAAGAAATTGGCAGACTCAGATGTAAGAACAGAAAACAAAAACAATTGTTGAAGCAGTTTAAAATGAATAGTGAAAAAACTCATGAAAACGTTTCTCTACTAAAAGTGGAGTTAGAAGAGGCAAAGAAAATAGAAGACATATTGAAACAACAATTGTCAGAGAAGAAAGCAAGGCGTGAAGCCTTAGAAGAAGATATAGTAAAAACCAAAATACAAATGGAGAAGTTTAAGGGATTGTATCACCAAAATCTGCCAAGTATTAAAGCCTTAGAAGGACTAACCTCCATTCTAAATCAGTAAAGAAACCCAAAGTTGAAAGATGGCTTGGGGTATGAATAAGGATCAAGTAGTGATCATCCAAGTAATACAGAACCTATCAAGTTTGTCAAATCCTCAAACATTGACAACAGTCACTCTGCAGAAACAAAGAAACAAAATCAGCCACCAAGAAGGAATGAAAGAAAAAGTACCAGAACCGAATCTGTAGATCACAGAGATTATCGGCATGAAAGAAATCGACCTCCTCCTAGAAGACAAACTTTTTCAAGGTACAAAGTTTTTTTCTATGGTTATTGTTTTTTCTGCTCTAATTTTTGTCACAAAGCTATAAACTGTTCTTTAAGATTTAGATATGAACAATCAATATATTCAACGAATAACCATCTTCCACAACAAATATCGACACAACCAAGCAACAAACAACCTTAGACTATAAATCATGCGATGGATGGGAAAAGGATGCAGGTTAAGCATAACAATAGTTATGAGCATAAAAATCGTTATGATCTTCTATTTAGTGAACCGAAATGTTACATCTGTCATAACTATGGACATAAAGCTGCAGATTGTCGCTTAAGGAATTACAAGCCAGATTTGATCCCCACTTCTGAAAATGTCAAGGTTTGGAAGAAGAAAGAAGATGAAAAGTGTGGACTAGTGTTATCAGCCCAAAGAAAAAATAATCCCTGGTATATTGATAGTGGATGTTCCAAACATATGAATGGAGACAAAAGTAAGTTTCTAACTCTAAGTGAAAGCGAATCAGGGAATGTAACTTTTGGAAATGATGCACTAGGAAAAATAAAAGGTAAAGGAATGGTAAGTTTGAGTAATGGCAAAGGAAAATCTCAAGATGTGTTGTTTGTAGAAGGTATTCAAAATAATCTGCTTAGTGTTAGTCAAGTCTGTGACTGAGGATGCGAAGTCGTTTTTACCTCTAAAGATTGTAGAATAAAATCTATGAATTCAGGATAGCTAGTTGAAAAAGGGATAAGAACAGAAAATATGTCTATGTGTTAAAAGAAGAAAAAGAATTCCACTTAAGCAAGTATGATGAAAGTTGGTTGTGGCATAGGAGACTTGGACACCTAAATTTTGATCATATAATCAAGCTCAGAAACAATGGGGCAGTAAAATATCTTCTGAAGATATCAAAGCCATACGACTTTGTTTGTAAACCCTGCGAGATAGGAAAGCTCACTCACACTCAGTTCAAATATAAAAACTTTCCTTCAACAGAAAAATGTAACACCCTGTTTCCCCTAGTTTGCAAAAATAACTATACTAGCCAAGAACTGTGGCAAACTCAAGAATGTGAATGTGTGATGTGAATGGACCTTGCGAAAAAGGCCGATGAATGTAAATAAGATTATATATATATATATATATATATATATATATATATATATTGCAGGACTGCTGAGAGGGGATATGCTGAAAAAGAGACCATGATGGCTGAAGAAAGGTGGTGGAAGGCACCTGGAAAGGTGGCGTTAACTTCCACCAAAACCAATACCGTATTTGAACTTCACTGGCCTGGTGAACCAAGAGTGGCTCGCTAGCCTGAAATAATTTACTCGTAGGATGGTAGGTAGATGGATCCTCGGGAATTAATGAGGGATGGGGGAAGTGAACCGCCCATCCATAGGAGCCTCGGCCGTGACCACCACGAGGGAAATTGCGCCACACACAACCTCGCAAGAGGAAAATGAGTGAGGAAGAAGCAAGAAGGGGCAGACGTGAGGGAAGGAGGAAGAACTCTAGAGATATGTAGAGTGAGTGATAGTAGAGAAGGGGGAGAGTAACTCTCATTCTCAATCACTAGAAAACCGAGACACAGTCTCGTAACATCGTGGTCTCAGCTCGAGAGTGGCTAGTGGTAAATCTGTTGGGAGTCATTGAGCCTACGGTTGGGTAGAAACGAGCACCACTCTTAGTACTTGCATCACCTCTGGTGTTATTTCTGATAAGTGTTATTTTGAAGTTAATGCCATAATTGCATGTTCAGTTTTATGTGCTTGTAAATAGTTTCTGAATAGAAGTGTTTACCTAACGTTGATTTGATAGAATGGATTCATGTGTATGCTTACATGCCATAGTTATTTTCTGCACAAATGTTTAAGTCTGGGACATGAGTTCGCTCCACCGAGAATCGTCTTATTTGCTTAGTTTCTCATAATATTCTGGGAAGGCCCCTTGAGAGTACTCTTTTCCGAGAATTACCCCATAAACCTTGTAACCATGCTGAACCTTACCAGAGATTAGATTAAGATCAGGAATAATTGCCCGAGAACCATCTGACGATTCATACAATCCAGGTCTGGAACCCTTATGCAATAAAGAGTATCTTTCTAAGGTCTCAAGGTCATGGGAGCCTGAAGCTCCGAGAGTTTGAACTTTGTGATTGAATATCAGAAGAGATAGAGAGATATGACCATTTCGCATATCAGGGATTCGTGGGTTTGGAGTTGGAAGATAGAGACCTTGGAGTCATGAAGTCCCGAGTCGCAAGATCGCGATGGGATCCTGGACCGTAGATCCCAATCACCCATCGGAGCTCTATAAGCCATCGATCTTAACCTTTACCTAGGCAGGAGAGTGAACTCAACTATGTCCCAAAATTTTCGAAGACATCGGGACTATCCATGTTGGAGGACAGGTGGCGGAGATCTGTCCATTTCTCATATTGGGGATTCGTAAGTTTGAAGGTGGAAGACCTGACTCTTGGAGTCACGAAGTCTCGAGTCACGAGATCACAATGTGATCTGAGCCGTTAATCAAAGAGGACAGGTGATAGAGATCTGACCATTTCGAGTATTGGGGATTCGCGAGTTTGGAGGTGGAAGACTTGACTCTTGGAGTCATGAAGTCCTAAGTCATGATATCTTGATATGATCCGGGCCGTTGATCAAAGAGGAAGGAAAGTTGTGGGATTTGGCATCTCGATACATCGTGTATTGGAGGTTCATGAGTTTGGAGGTTGAAAAGAGTCGTTTATGACTTCCCGACTAGCGAAGTTCCGAGAGTCGAGCACGAGAGAACACATGGCATAATTTCCTGGTGGGGCCCGCGTGATTGATGGGTGGACACGAGTCGCCTGCAGAAGGGACTCAACATTTTGTTGACTTCTCGCATCTTGGGGATTCGCGGGATAAGAGCCTAAGAGCTCAACCCTTGGACTTGCGAAGTCCCGAGTAGCGAGAACGTGAGAAGGATAATAAATATCGCTTCTTGAGGGTTCGTGAAGGAGAGGTGCCAAGATTTGATGCTACAACACGCGAAGTGGTGAGTTGCGAGAAGTGAAAAGAGGAAGTCAACTATTGCTGACTTTCGCGTCTCGAGATTTTAGAGAAGAAGAGCACGAGAGCTCGATGCTTCAACCTGTGAGGTTGCGAGTAGAAAAAAGTGTCAAAGAGAAGTCCCAAAGGAATCTGGAACTTCCATCAAGGGAGACGCACGGTGAATGGTCAAATCTCAGGGAAATTTTTGAAATCCTATTGACCATTGGATCCACACTATCAAGGGTCGTTGATCTCCTACACGGATCCCCATACCAAAATTCAGAGATTTGCATGACATGAGTTTTTGGGATCGTTGCATCTCGAACCCCCGGGCACTGAAATACCAAAAGGATCCAAATCGTCAGATCAGGGGAGGCTTACAGTTTTTGATCTCCTTTGGAGGGAAACTTGGGAGACTTCATGGATTTTGTGGATTTGAATGGGAAAGGAAGAAGTCATGCATCACGATTTCCTGAATCGCGAAGCGCTGGTAAGGTCCTTGCCGATTTAAGCATGGGGTCACGGAATGTGGTCACGAGGACAAGACCAAAACAAGAATCTTGTACTCGCTAGCCCTTTTGGGGTTCGACGCTTTGTTGTGTCGGGGTTTGCAGAGTCGAAAGACTTGAAACTCTAGTAGTGCTGATCTGCGAAGAGAAAAAGGACGCCATACTTGTTCGGCCTGTGGTTGTGACCCATGATCTCATGGAGGTGGACATTGCCATTCTACCTTTAAGATTGTACTCACTGTATCGTTGAGTCATGAAACACGAAAATGCTCCTGGTTTGTTTGGCCTGTGGTCCTAACCCATGATCACAGGGAGGTGAATAGGGAAGAACTAACATGCACTAGGCCCCCGTAGGACTTCGGGGATTATCTCCCTTGAGGAAAAGAAAAAAAAAATTTTTGCTGTAGTGGGTGTGTGACAAATTGGTATCAGAGCATGGTTACAACACTTGGCCTACTTGGGCTCATGAACGAGTTGCATAGAAGCTCCATTCAGAACACTCTTAAAAAGAGTAACCCCCCCTGTCTTAACCTTCCTAATCGAAATACGAAGTTAACAATGAAAAACCCCTATTGTGTGTGTGTACATGTGAAAATATGAATTATGTACTGGTTATAAATAAATATAAATATTGACTAACAACTAGAATTTTTCCTTTTGCACACAAGCAGAAGATCAACCACCGGAAATTATCAACGCATAGTATGGTGACTCACCAAGAAATGGGAGAAGTCTCCCACAATAGAGACGAAGAGTCGGACGAAAGGAGGGCAATAGGGACCCCTCTAGATCTGGTCGAGACAGTGAGGAGTCTCATGGTCAAATTACAAAGCTACAAGGCTGACAATGAAAGGATGATGAAAGAACAAGAAAAGAAAACAAAAATTAACGCAGTTTTACTGTAGAGTTTATCCGATCTATAAAGACAAATGCATCATGAACCTAAAACTCATAAACATGGTCATATCAGTGGCCATACTGAGAGGAGCACCTCAAAAAAGGTCCACCCCAAAGGCAAAGGACCAGTGTCAAGTGATTCCTCTGAGAAGGAAGCTAGCGATTCAGAAGGCTCTCCTAGCAGTAGAACCAGTTCCTATCCCCAAAGAAAATAGAAGAAGAAAAAGCCTTCCAAAGGTCGAAAATTCAAAGAATTCAGAAAGGCCAAACCACCCTCCTTCGATGGTGAAATAAAGAAGGGAGAGGAAGCAGAGGCCTGGCTACTTAGACTAAAGAAGTATTTCAGAGTCCATGAATTTTCAGAAAATATGAAGGCCCGAGTGGCCACCTTCAACTTGAACGAAAAGGCTTCCATTTGGTGGGAAGACCTTAAGAATATGAAAGGGGTTCGCGAAGAGGACTTGTCTTGGGAACGGTCTAAGAAATACTTCTGGAAGAAGTATCTATCGGAAAAATATTTCGATGAAAAGACTAAAGAGTTTTATGAACTCAAACTGGGACAACTCACTGTAGAAGAATATGTCAACAAATTCCTCAATTTGTTGAGGTATGTACCCTATATCAAGGTAGAAAAGGAAAAGGTGCAACGCTTCATCAATGGACTACCTAAGGAATATCGGAATAGAATTGAATTTGATGAGCCAAAGACTCTAGAAGACACTATTCGAAAGGCAACCTATTGTCATGAACAGTTTGGGCATCGAGGAGAACCTTGTGAAGGATGGAAACAGAAGAATAGTTCAAGATTTCAGAAAAGGGGAATTAAATCCCCAAGATTTAAGAACTACAAGAAGAACCAAATAATGACCTTTCCAGCCCGGAGTATGCACCAGCAAAATTTTCCCTCCTTAAGAGGAAATAACACTTCTGGACCCATATCAGTGAAGACTGATAACCCAAAGAGAGAAGCTTTGAAATGTTGGGGTTGCAGAGAAGAACATCTCCTGAGAGACTGCCCACACCGACAACAAAATAGTCAGAGGATCTATAACATATAGTAAGCTACTACCGTCAATGATGTGGCCAGGAGTGTGCCACAAATTTATGCAGCCTTGGATAATAACCAAGCCGACCACCAAGCTTCAGTGGTGGAAATAGAAGGTATGATTTCCAACCATCTAGTGTCTGTTTTAATTGACCCTTGTTCAAATTTGAGTTATATAGCCCCTAAAGTTGTTGACAAGTGTAAAGTATAACCACAAAAACATACCAAGCCATGGTTGGTACAGTTAGCCACTAGCACCAAAAGGAGGATAGAAGAAGTCATACCATCCTGCCAATTAATGTTGGGTGAATTCCCCACCCAAGCAACCCTTAACATATTACCCCCGGGATCATATGATCTATTTATTGGTATGGATTGGCTAGCTGCCCATAAATCTAGATTGGACTGTTACCATAAGACCTTAGAATGTATAAGTAAGGAAGGGAAGAGGATAACCCTTCAACGGATTCGAAAACCTATCTCGGTGAGACAAATATCAGCTCTGCAAATGAGAAAGTATTGCCGAAAGGGATGTACCCTATATGCAATACAGGTGTTGAAAACAATCCAAGATGACAAACCAAACCCTGACGATCACCCTATATTGAGAGAACACAGAGATGTGTTTCCGGAAGAGGTACAAGGTTTACCTCTGAGAAGGGACATAGATTTCTCGATAGAACTTGCACCGAGAGTGGTTCCGGTGTTTAGGACACCCTACCAGATGAGAACACACGAGTTAGTTGAACTCAATATGCAAGGAAATGATGGATAAAGGCTATATTCGACCCAGTGTGTCTTTGTGGGGAGCACCAGTCTTGTTTGTGAAAAAGAAGGATGATACCCTTAGACTGTGTATAAATTATAGACAACTCAATAAGGTAACCATAAAGAAAAAGTACCCCTTGCCTAGGATCGATGACTTGTTCGATCAATTGGGGGGTGTGTCTATTTTCTCAAAGATTGATTTGAGGTCGGGATACCATCAAGTCTGAATCAAGGGTGAAGACATCCATAAAACTGCCTTCTGAACTGTTGGTTGTGGAGCCTGATTATCTTCCTGATTCATAGGTCCTTGCTTTCAGCCATGTTTATACCCCATGGAGTATTTACACCCCAGAAGTATGTACACTCTTCCACATGGGGGAGTGCAGAGGGGGGTTACCCCCTCTGTGGGGTCCGGGGGGCTATCCCCCTGGCTGGGGGGTCTAGGTTTTTTTTCAAAAGTATATTGTAATTTCATTGTAAATCTGGACCATTCATTATAAGGTCGCAGATCTAATGGTAGATATTATGTTAGGGTTTTTTTCCCTAGAAGGCAACCCTCTTTTATGAGGGAAATGTATTTGCGGCTATGGATGATGGTGAATATTGTATTCTGAGATAGGAGACTGTGAGAGAAAAAAGAGGAAGTTACAACGGGTTTTGTTGTAGGTTGTATCCCTTCATTTGCTGGATAATAATAAAGGAAGGACCTAGCAATTTCTCTGGTGGACGTAGCCCACACTGGGTGAACCACGTAAATATATGTCTCTCTTGTATTGTGTGTCTTCTGTGTTTTGTTTTTGCATTTGTTTTATTTTATTGCTTCGCGGTCCTGTTTTTCTAACAACTCGTATCAGAGCATAAGGTAACTCGCAAGAAGAGAGGGTTCCTAGTTCGAGTGGGAGCAATGTTGGAAGATGGAAAGTTTAGGGTCGAGAAATTTAACTACCAAAACTACCAGTTATGGAAGATCCAGATGGAAGACTATTTATATCAGAAGGATCTATTCCTACCATTGAGCGGAGTAGCAAAGAAGCTGGTGGCCATGAAGGACAAAGAATGGGAGATTCTTGATAAAAAGGCTCTAGGAATGATATGGATGAGCCTGGCAGCGTCAGTGGCTTTCAATATTTCTAAAGAAAAGACAACGAAGGGTTTGATGGACGCGTTGGCCAAATTGTATGAAAAACCCTCGGCGTCGAATAAGGTATTTCTAATGAAGAGATTATTTAATATGAAGATGTCAGAAGGTGGGTCTGTTGCAGATCATTTAAATGA
>ML780994.1:349853-378510 GCA_009831015.1 Picea engelmannii | reverse complement strand
TGAAGAAATACATAGCCGAGTACCTAGCCAAATGCATAGAGTGCCAACAGGTTAAAGCAGAACATCAACACCCAGCAGGATTATTGCAACCTTTACCAATCCCAGAGTGGAAATGGGAAACCATCTCCATGGATTTCATCACTAGATTACCAACCTCAACCAAACAAAATGATGTCATTATGGTGGTGGTGGATAAATTGAGAAAGTCTTCTCACTTCATCCCCATCAAGTCGACCTGTAAGGCAATCGATATCTCCTAGGTATTCATGAAAGAGATATTCAGACTGCATGGTATGCCGAAAGAGATCGTGTCTGACAGAGACACGAAATTTACTTCCAACTTTTGGAAATCACTGATGGTTGGTTTAGAGACCAAGTTGTTGTTTAGCACTACCTATCACCCTCAAACCAACGGACAGACAGAAAGAGTGAATCAAATACTAGAAGATATGTTAAGGATGCATGTAATGCATCAACCCAAGAAGTGGGAAGACTACCTGCCACTGGTAGAATTCACCTACAACAACGGCTACCAAGCATCCTTAAAGATGAGTCCCTTCAAAGCCCTCTATGCTAGACTGTGTAACACTCTAGTCAGCTAGAGTAATCCCATAAACAAGATTTCTTTTGGACCCGACATGTTGAAAGAAATGGAACGGTAGGTGACTCAGATAAAACAAAACCTGAAGGTCGCTCAGAACCGACAGAAAAGTTATGCCAACCAACAGAGAACTCCAAGAGAGTTCAAAGCGGGAGATCATGTATATCTCAGAGTTAGGCCCAGGAAGAGTTCCCTGAAAATGGGAGCTTGTGCCAAGTTGACACATCGGTATTGTGGACCCTTTGAGGTTCTAGATAGAGTGGGACCTATATCCTATAGGCTAGCACTTCCTCCCATAGTAATAGCACATAATGTTTTCCATGTTTCATTATTGAAGAAATATGTACATGATGCTAATCATATAATTGATTGGTCTATGATCCAAGTGGAACCGGAGGGATAATTTCTACCAGAACCTTAGTGCATATTGGACAGAAAGGAAACCCTGCTCCAGAATCGAACCATTGCACAGGTCATGGTGTAGTGGAGACATTTTGGCCTAGATGAGGCTACATGGGAAATGGAGGATGCCATGAGACAGGCATATCCGATTTTGTTTACTTCTATACATGCATGACATGTTGATATATAAGAACATCAAGGACGATGTTCCTTTAAGGGGGAGGGAATTGTAACACCCTGTTTCCTCCAGTGTGTAAAAATAACTATACTGGCCAAGAACTGTGGAAAACTCAAGAATGTGAATGTGTGATGTGAATGGACCTTGTGAAAAAGGTCGATGAATGTAAATAAGATTATATATATATATATATATATATATATTGCAGGACTGATGAGAGGGGATATGCTTAAAAAGAGACCACGATGGTTGAATAAAGGTGGTGGAAGGCACATGGAAAGGTGGCATTAACTTCTATCAAAACCAATACCGTATTTGGACTTCACTGGCCTAGAGAACCAAGAGCGGCTCGCTGGCCCAAAATAATTTACTCGCAGGTTGGTAGGTAGATGGCTCCTTAAGAATTAATGAGGGATGGGGGAAGTGAACCACCCATCCGTAGGAGCCTTGAGCCTGACCACTGCAAGGGAAATTGCGCCACATGCAACCTCGCAAGATTAAAATGCGTGAGGAAGAAGCGAGAAGGGGAAGATGCGAGGGAAGGAGGAAGAACTCGGGAGATATGCAGAGTGAGTGATAGCAAAGAAGGGGGAGAGTAACCACTGTTCTTAGTCACTAGCAAACCAAGACATAGTCTCGCAACATCGTGGTCTCATCTCGGGGGTGGCTAGTGGTAAATCCGTTGGGAGTAGTTGAGCCTACGGTTGGGTGGAAATGAGCACACCTCTCAGCAATTGCATCACCTCTGGTGTTATTTCTGATAAGTGTTATTTTGAAGTTAATGCCAGAATTGCATGTTCAGTTTTATGTGATTGTAAATAGTTTCTGAATAGAAGTGTTTACCTAATGTTGATTTGATAGAATGGATGCCTGTGTATGCTTACATGCCATAGTTGTTTACTGCACAAATGTCTAAGTCTGGGACATGAGTTCGCTCCACCGAGAATTGTCTTATTTTCTTAGTTTCTCGCAATATTTTGGGAAGGCCCCTTGAGAGTACTCTTTTTCGAGAATTACCCCATAAACCTTGTAACCTTGTTGAACCTTACCAGAGATTCGATTAAGATCAGGGATAATTGCCCAAGAACCGTCTGAGAGTTCATGGAATCTGGGTCTAGAACCCTTATGCAAGAAAGTGTAGCTTTCTAAGGTCTTGGTGTCATTGGAGCCTGAAGCTCCGAGGGTTCGAACTTCATGATTCAAGCTCAGAAGAGATAGCGAGATATGACCATTTTCCATATCAAGGATTTCTGGGTTTGGAGTTGGAATACTGGGCTCTTGAAGTCACGAAGTCCTGAGTCGCAAGATAGCGATGGGATCCTGGACCGTAGGACAGGTGGCAAAGATCTGTCCATTTCGCATATCGGGGATTCGTAAGTTTGAAGGTGGAAGACCTGACTCTTAGAGTCAGGAAGTCCCAAGTCGTGAGATTGCGATGTGATCTGAGGTGTTAATCAAAGAGGATAGGTGGCAGATATCTAACCATTTCGTGTATCGGGAATTCGCGAGCTTGGAGGTGGAAGACCTGACTCTTGGAGTCACGAAGTCTCGAGTCATGAGATCATGATATGATCTAGGCCGTTGATCAAAGAGGAAAGACAGTCGTTCGATCTGGCATCTAGATACATCACGTATCGGGGGTTCGTGAGTTTGGAGGTTGAAAGGAGTCGTTTACGACTTCCCAAGTAGTGAAGTGTCGAGAGCCGAGCACAAGAGAACACATAGCAAAATTTCCTTGTGGGGCCCACGTGATTGACGAGTGGACACGAGTCACCTGGAGAAGGGAGTCAACGTTCCATTGACTTCTCACATCTTGAAGATTCGCCGGATAAGAGCCTAAGAGCTCAACCCTTGGACTTGTGAAGTCCCAAGTAGCGAGAACGCTACAACCCGCAAAGTGGCGAGTTGCGAGAAGTGAAAAGAGGAAGTCAACTATTGTTGACTTTCGCGTCTCGAGATTTCGGAGAAGAAGAGCATGAGAGCTCAATTCTTAAACTTGCAAGGTTGCGAGTAGCGAAAAGTGTCAAAGAGAAGTCCCGAATGAATCTGGATCGTTCATCAAGGGAGACGCATGGTGAGTGGTCAGAGCTCAGGGAAAGTTTTGAAATCCTGTGGACCATTGGATCCACACTATCAAGGGCCGTTGATCTCCTACATGGATCCCCATACCAAAATTCAAAGATTTGCATGACATGAGCTTTTGGGATCATTGCATCTCGAACCCCCAGGAACCAAAATCCTGAAAGGATCCAAACTTTCAGGTCAGGGGAGGCTTACAACCATTGATCTCCTTTGGAGGGAAACTTGGGAGACTTCATGGATTTCGAGGATTTGAATGGGTAAGGAAGAAGTCATGCATCACGATTTCCCAAATCACGAACGGATGGTAAGGTCCTTTTCTATTTAAGCGTGGGGTCATGGAATGTGGTCACGAGGACAAGACCCAAACATGAATCTTGTACTTTCTAGCCCTTTTGAGGTTCGACACTTCGCTGTGTCGGGGTTTTCAGAGTCGAAAGAATTGACACTCTGGTAGTGCTAAGCCGCGAAGAGCGAAAGGATGCAATACTTGTTCGGCCTGTGGTCGTGACCCACGATCACATGGAGGTGGACATTGCCATTCTACCTTTAAGATTGGACTCACTGTATCACTAATTTGTGAAACATGAAAAGGTGCCTAGTTTGTTTGGCCTTTGGTCCCAACCCACGATCACAGGGAGGTGAATAGGTAAGAACTAGCCTGCGCTAGGCCCCTGTAGGACTTCAGGGATTCTGTCCATTGAGGAAAAGAAAAAAAATTATTTTTCCGTAGTGGGTGTGTGACAAAAAACCTCTCCAAATAGTACATATGGATTTATGTGGACCATCAAAAAAAGAAGGTACAGGAAAATAAAATTATTTTATGTTGATTATTGATGATTATTCTAGACTAACATGGGTTTCCTTTTTTGAAGGAAAAATATGAAGAATTTGAAAAATTCAAAGTGTTTAAGAATCTGACTGAGAATCAAACAGGAAAAAGATTAAAGGTAGTAAGGTTTGACAAAGGAGGAGAGTTTAGTTCATGAAACTTCAAAGAGTTCTATGATAAACATGGGATCAAAAGAGAGTACACAATTCCAAGGACTCCGCAACAAAATGGAGTTGTTGAGAGGCAGAATAGATCAGTACAACAAATGGCAAGATCAATGATGAATGAAAGGAACATACATCAAACATATTGGGTAGAAGAAATTCATATAGTCGTTCATATCCTTAACAAAGGTCATCTCAGGCCACACAGTGACAAGACTCCTTATGAACTATGGTTTGGAAGACTTGCTTCAATCAAGCATTTTAAAGTCTTTGGGAGTAAATGTTATATTAAGAATAATGATGAAAATATTGGCAAATATGATGATAGGGATGATGAAGGTATCGTCTTGGGTTATGCTACAAATAGTAAAGGGTATAGATGTTACAATAAGAGGCTGCATAAACTAGTTGATTTTATAGACACAAAAATTGATGAAGAAATCCAGGTCAGAAATGTAAGCAGTGATGAACCAAGAACAAAAGGTATAGTTGAAGATGAATATGAACAGGTCCAAGGATAAAAAAGAGAAGAATCTGAATCAGATGAAGATACAAATACTAAAGCTGACATAAATCAGCATAAAGAAACAAACTCACCTCTTAGAATTGTTAGAAAGAATCATCTTGAAAATCAGATAATTGGAGATATAAATAAAGGAGTTCAGACAAGAAGGAAATTGATTAAAGACTCAGAACAATCACATGTTTCTTTTTTATCTATGACTGAACCTAAAAATTTTGATGAAGCCAGCCATTATGATGATTGGATTAGAGTTATGAATGAAGAGCTTGATCAGATTGAGAAGAACAATACTGGGGAGCTTGTTCCTAGACCCGAAGATAAGAATGTAATAGGTTCCAAATGGGTGTTCAAGAATAAAATGAACGAAAAATGACAAGTTGTTAAAAACAAAGAAAGATTGGTATGTAAAGGGTATGCACAAGTTGAAGGTCAAGACTTTGATGAAACTTTTGCACAAGTGGTAAGATTGGAGGCCATCAGAATGTTCCTTGCATATTCATGTCATAAGAACTTTAAAGTGTATCAAATGGATGTTAAGTCATCTTTTCTTAATGGAGATCTAGAGGAAGAAGTATATATGGAGGAACCTGAAGGATTCTCATAAACAGATAATCTTAATTATGCTTGCAAGATGAAGAAGGCCTTATATGGACTGAAGCAAGAACCACAAGCTTGGTATTATAGACTGGACAAATTTTTATGAGACAAAGGGTTCAAGAAAGGTACTGTTGACAACAATCTCTACATTAAGTCTGAAGGTGATAATTTACTAGTTGTTTTGGTTTATGTAGATGATATTATTTTTTGTTGTACTAATGAATCATCTGTCCAGTGATTTGCTAACTGTATGAAAACAAAGTTTGAGATTTCCATGATAGGAGAACTGTCATATTTTCTTGGTTTACCAGTAAATCAGAGTTCTGCAGGAATATTTGTCTCTCAAGAAAAATATTTGAAAGAGATGTTGAAGAAATTTTAGATGGAGGATTCCTCTCCTATTAGTACACCTATGGTAGTTGGTTTCAATCTCAGTAAAGATGATATGTCACCCAATGTTGATCAAAGGACATACAGATCAATGATAGGTAGTCTTCTGTACATCGCAACTTCCCGTCCTGATATAATGCAAGCTATTGGAATGGTAGGTCGCTATTAGTTTTCTCCTAAACAAAGTCATCTAGTAGCGGTAACAAGGATATTAAAGTACTTGAAAAGTAGAACGAATTACGGTCTGTCGTATCCTAGAAATCATAACTTTCAGTTAACTGCTTATTCAGATTCCGATTGGGAAAATTGTGTTGATGAGAGAAAAAGAACCAATGGAGGAGCATTCTTTCTGGGTGACTCATTAATAGCACGGTTTATTAAAAAGAAAGGATCTATTTCATTATCAACTACAAAGGCAGAATGCATTGCTGCTGCTACTTGCTGCACACAAATTTTATGGATGGTACAAACTCCTGCAGATTTGAAGGTAACTTACACTTCATTGTGATAACACCAGTGCCATTAGTCTCTCTAAGAATCATGTACTTCATTCAAAATCTAAGCACATACCAATAAAATACCATTTTCTCAGAGAACAAGTTACAAACAAAATTGTTCAAGTGAATTATATTCCTTCCACAGAACAAATAGATGATATATTTACTAAACCGTTAGCAACGACCCCTTTTGGATATCTTCATCAAAATTTGGGGGTTATAACTTCTTTCATCTAATCTGTTCACCTGATCAAGGGGAGTACTTATTGAATATATTTTGTTTTTCTAAGTTGCTCATAGTTGACAAGGGGAGTATGTACTGCAACAGCTCAGGGGGAGCATGTTTCTTCTTTGACATTGATGTCAAAGGGGGAGAAAGTGTGGTAAATTTCAAGGATGCTACAGTGGTGGTAATTTCAAGGATGCTACTTTCAAGGATTCTACAGTGGTGGTAATTTAAAGGATGCTACAATGGTATAGTTGCATGTTTTTCAAGGGGTTTCCATCAATACCGAAGGGGGAGATTGTTGGCATGTTTTTGGACAGAGGCAGAGTATGCGTATTTATCATTGATGGTGAAGATCAGCATGATCATATGGAAAAGATCATCACAATCAGTAGCGTAGCGATAATGGAAATATCAGCAGTGTAAGCTCAGAAGGAGGAAAATAGTCAAAGCACGAAAAAAGTTTCATTTCGAAGTTTTGCAGATCAGGAAATCCAAAGGAAAGAGGTTTGACTTCGTGATATGAAAAATCGCGATAACAATCTTGATCATTGGAGTCATAGGACACCTGGAAAGCGATTGGAATTTTGTTGACTTGCACATTGGAGGAGTCAACGGAGCATGGTGTGGGAACTCGCGATATGAGAGATCACGAAAATATCTAGACCATTGAATCATCGAGATTGTGGAGCGTTGATCATGCATGATGAAGGCCCGTGAAGTTGAGAAATCATGATAATATCTTGACCGTTGATTCAAGAAGGACACGTGGTGAAATCGCGATAATATCTGGACCATTGGTTCCTTAGGACACATGGCGAAAGATCATCATTTCGCTAACTGGAAAGTCAAAGGAGTGAAGTGCTCTTTTGATTGGCGAGTGGTCATATCTCATGGTCACATTGTCAAGAGCTAGAGAGCAGAGCTAGAGAAGCCAAGCTCTATTTCAGAGTTCGTGACATGGAGAGTCGAGAGGACTCATCACAGAATACTTGAGATGCGAAAGTGCGAAATGTGTTTTTGAATAAGGATGTGGTCACAACCAGTGGTTAGATCTGCGAAAGATGGAGGAAGAAGCTAGTGGTGTTAAGCTCCATCTCGAAGTCTCAACAATCATGACTTGGAGTATCGAGATCCTTCATCACAGGAATCGCGATATGCGAGATCACAATGAGATATGAACCGTCAGATTATTGGAGATCTCGATCGTTGATCAGTCTTGATAAAGTTCATAACTCCGCAAAATACGAAGCACCTTTTGGCACAGCATGTGGTCAACATCGGTGGTCACGTGAGGGGAAGAATCTAGCAGTGCTAAGCTCCATATCATTATTTAGATGATCGTGAATTGGAGTGTCGAGACCCTTCATCACAAGAATGTTGATATGCGAAATCAAGAAATTCAAATTCTGTTTAGCACTCGGTCACAACTAGTGGGCATATGAGATAAACGCAAAATCCTACAGATTTAATCCAACGGTACTGGTTAATTGGAAAATTGATCGAAGGGTTACTATTTCAACTCATAGGTAATCAATCAGTTATGATTCAGTTAACAGAACTGAATCATGATTCTTGGATGGTTGGTGATTCATTTGCTGATGCGTTTTCTTGGAGATTCAAGGTGTAACTGAATAAGTGGTATAGGATAAAACGGAAACGAAATGACTGTGGAGGGTTGGTCGTTCTGAATGAAAAATGAGTTGAACTATAAGAAAGGGAAAATGGTAGTATGTGCAGTGTGAGACCGACAGTATGCGCAGTGTGAGATAAAAGTCAGAGATAGTAACAGATGAGGAAAAGACAAAAGTAAGAGAAAAATTGCAGAACAAATAGAGGAAGAGAAGAATTGTAGAACATATGGAGGAAGAGAAGAATTGCAGAACTGTTAGAAGCAGACCAAATTTACAGAACATAGAAGGAGTGGTAAGAATCGATTTATCTGTTTTGTTGGTTATTCAATCATTTATTTATAATCAGGGAGGAAGGGTGGTGTTGGAGAGGACTGTGGTCCTATAATATTTGAGTTGGTGCTTGAATATTGGGAGTTCTAGCTTCCATCTAGTTGTGGCTATAAAATAGGGTGGCAAGGTGGTGCTTGGGAAAACACAGAGTTTTCTATATGCAAGTTGGTGCATGTATAAGTGGAAGTAGGTGCTTCCATCTAGTCGGTGCTGGAACACTTTGGGAGTTGGTGCTTTCTTCTAGTCGGTGCTAAAGAAACCAGAGAGTTGGTGCTCTCAACAAGTTGGAGCTTGTAAAACAGAGGTAGTAGCCTCACTTTGAGTTGGTTCTCAAACATAGATGACGTACAGAACTTAGAATACTTCCTATCATTTCGAAGAAGAAGAGGTTTTCTCCCTTTATGGGTTTCCTTGTGAAAATCTATCTCTGTGTATATCTTATGTGTTCCTGATGCTCATTATTTATGTTGTCCATATGTTGTATAATATCGATGATCACTTGAAGAAATATTAAGAATGGTTTAATAGACTTAAAATTGTTTAAGCACAATAACAATTGATTCACCCCCCCCCTCTCAGTTGTCTTAGTAATTTCAACACCTTACTCTTGGATTGAATATGAAAATAAAATTACATAGCTACCATAATATCTTTAGTATTTTTTAGGAAAATATTATGTTTAACAACTTTTTCTAATCCACCCATGTAAGCTTCTAACAAATGTTCAACACTTATGTCATCCACCCTTGTAGCCAATACCTGAAATTATGAGTTATAATCTTCAATATCAACTAAGTGCTTGATTCTTGTCAATTGATTGAAGTATTATTTTTCCCAAACTTTCCCATATTGTGCTTCTAAGTCTCTTGTAAATAAACCCCAAGTATAATGATAATGAACAGGATTCCTTTTAACTACCCATTGATACCATTGATATGGTTTTATATCAATGCTCAAATTTTCTATGTGAATTATTTTCTTATCATCCATAATATTATGCAATTCGAAATATTTCTTTCTTTGGTTCACCTAGTTAAAGACTTATGTTCCATCAAATTTGATTAATTCAACCTTGGAAAGGTTTATTCATTTTGGATACCATCCATAAGTAAATTCATTATAGGAGTTAAATATCCATAGAAAATTCATATTAATGGAAATTTGTTTAACCTGGATACTACCTTTATTTTTATGAGTCCCTTCAGACACCTTATCAATTTTGGAGAGCCTCCCATTTAAGGCTTATGTAATCTTTTGTTTCATTTGTTCCAACTTTCCATCGATTTTATATTATAATTCTTCCATTGTCCTTTTCACTTGTTCCTTATTTTAATCCATACTTATTTCCATTTTAGTTTGAGTATTCATTAAATCAACCTTTTACATTGACCTATAATTCAATTTGTTGATTAGACTATTCAACTTGGATAGCTATTTTTGTATCTCCTCATTTTCTTCATGAATCATGGAGGATATTTTGGAGGTTTAATTGGTGAAGTAATTTTCGGATGTTTCTTTGGAGCCATAGAAAAATGTTACTGGGTCCTAAGGACAAGGCACTGCCAGATGTTATATCTCTATGAAATACATGTTGGGTCCAACAATAGTACTCATCCCAATATCTTAGGGGAATAAATAAGGAGGCTCAATTGTGCCATTACCCATTCTACCCAGCTACCCAAGTGCTAGAGAGTGATCTCCCTAAGTGTTATTCTTAGTGTACTATTGAAACAAGATGACCGAATAGCTTATCTAAGGATGGTTCCAGTTATACCTAGGGGACCTCATATATACCCAAAGGTATGTGGAAGTGAGATTACCTTTTTAGGTGTTTTCTAATACAATACTACTTGAAGGTGTACCAACAAGCATTAAAAGAGTTTCCAACCAATTGAAACAATGTGTATTTCTTGTGTGTATTATTTCCCATCCACAATTTTACCCACTGAATGAAAAATCCCATGTTATTACAAGATGTTGAAACACATCTTTGAAAAAAAAAATGATCTTGTTAACCACAAAAAAAGTTCTTAAAATCAGTAGAAAAGAAATTGTCAAAAAACCCTAACTTCCTCAAGAAATATATCTAAACTATGATGATTAAAATTTTGAAACTTTTTCCACATGTAATTTAATGTGTTAGCTCGTGATTTTGAAAATTTCAAAGTATGAAACTCCACTGAAAAACAATTACAGTGAAAATTCCAAGATAATTAATTTCAGGATTATTCACAAACCTTGTCTTCCACAGACCATCAGAAATTTTTGTGAACCATAACTTAAAATTTTCACTAGGGTAAAATCCTGAATCTGGATAACACTTTCATGAGAATCAGGTCGCGAAAATTCATAATGGCATGTTTTCAGTCATACTCTTGAATTTTTGGGCCAAAATAGTTTTCGGCCAAACTGTTTATTCGATCGAAAGTTAAATCTAACGACACCATTGAAAAATATAACAAAAATTTTAAATCTAACAAAATTTTTCCATTAAAACTAAATTTTGGCCAAAAAATACCAACTTTTGGTCGAACTAACAGTTCGACCCAAAACATGTAACTATGACACTTTTTAGAAAAGAATTTGTTCACTTCATCTTACTCCAACTTCTAGAGGAGCAGATTCCTTAAAATATTGTGAGTCTAGTTTTAGAACTACTACCAACATTTTCAGAATTGAATCTACTTTCTTTTGATACAATTTGTATTCAATTTTATTTTTTTTAGTAATTTTAGTTAATTTTATAAAAACAAATGTTTGCATATTATTTTTAAATGAAATATTAATTCAATAAAATGAAAAATCAATATCTGCAATAATACACAGTAAACAATTATGGAACCTTTCACTGTCCTCTTCAAAAGGGTACTTTTAGATTTTTCTTTTAAATAAAAAGTAAAGAAGATAAATGGTGTCAATCTAAATGTGTTTAAAATATGCAATGTTTTCAGATTGGTCAAATTCAAAAAATTGTAGTAATTATAATATTCATCCATTATCATCAAAACTATAGTCATATTTTAATAGAGTTTGTTTATATTATTGCAACATATTTAGTTTTTCATAATATTTTTTTTAATAATGAGTACATTGGTGTCAATAAACATAACTCATTTTTAGTGCCTTCATTTTTAAGGAACATACTGTGAAGCAATCACTAAAATGACATATCCAATGTCAATAAAAAGTTTCAAAAAATAACCAAAAGGAAGCTGACAAAATTCAAGACAATTTTAGTCTTTACTGTAAAGTGAAATTCTAAATAAAAAAATTACTTTTGTTTATCAGAAGTTGAAAAAAATATGAAAACATATTTTATTTACTCAAAAAACAAGGAAAATAAACACCTAGATTCATGATTTTACCGACCACCTATAGGATGAAATGTCTTCTGAGTCGCAAAATAAAGGTTTTTTTTCAAACCTTCCAAAAAATATGTTATAGCAAAAAGGATAGGATAGCTCATTTAAAATTGAATTCAAGATGAGTAAAAAACTCTATCTTCCATAGGATATATATCTCAAAGTATAACTTCTCAAAACTTGAAAATTTTACTGGAGGCACTTTGATATGTCACTTAACTAACCTCCAATTTTAGACGTCTGAACCATCCTATAAAAATAGTTATAGAAAAAATCCCAGAATGACTCACTTGAAGCAGCAAAACCCTATGATAGATGCTCTTGATGCCAATTGTTATGATCCAACACCTTCAAAATGATAAAGAGTCAATGAATATAGTCAAACTCAAGGGAGAAACCTCCTTTTGAAATATATCTATTTCATAAGACAATATGACATGCTTATACAAATGATTCTATTTTATTATCAATAGGAGATAAAGTGAGCATGATGTAACCTACCACTAAGGCGACCTAATAATAACTAATAAACTAATAATAAATAAGTGTTAGGGAATTAACACAGGGACCCGGGGGCCTTAAAAATGACGAATTGTTTCATGATTTTACATTCCTTAGGTTCTATATACTGATTATATTTTCTTATAGGTTTAATCTAAGGTATTTTCTACACTATTTTATTCCCTTATTTCTTCACTCCTAATATGGTAATTACATTTAAATTTTTATAATTCAACACCTCGTGTTTTGGAAAAAATTATAGGAGGTTGAAAGTTCCAATTTTTATTATATTTTCTAGGATGATGGGGCAGTCTTCCAGGGACTGACCTCGTTCTCCACATTCGGTGCAAAGTTCGAGGTTGATTTTATCTTTCAATAGAAAATTTAGGATCATGTGATCTTCCTTATAGAATAGAAATAAATACTCATTTGCAAATACTTCTTGACCAAATCCAACATAGTTTTCATATCAACCACAATAACCTCCTCAATATCGACCTCAACCTTGGTACTCTCCATCTCCTACTCCTCCTAGCTAGCCTTGGTTTTGATCTGTCAGTAGTGTATGATATAATTTTTATATTTTTCTTTATTGTGATTATTATGTGGGCATTATATTGTATTTTCTATAGGTTCTTTGCGTATTCACATCATTTAGGTTTGAAAATATTTTCTAGTATGTTTTGTTATAATGTGACGAATTTCACAATAGTAGTCAACTTGGACTAGTGAAACATTTGGGTCTTTATTATTTCCTTGTCGATGTTTACAATAATCCTTTGTATGTAATTCAATAATAAAAAAATGTGCACAATCACTTCTTCTTACTACAATATCTCTCAATGACTTCTGCATCATTTCAGGTTTTCTTCTACTTTTTTATCGAATTATGGTGTAGTCTAGTTGTCATTAGATTCAATATGTTGGGAATTTTTTAGGGAATCTTCATAGGAATTTATATAATGTATCTTCAAGATTCCCTAATTTTGTGGAGTATCCTTGCAAAAAACCATTTCACAAGCATTTATTTTTCAATAGTATATGGGATTTGGTTGAGGATATCCCTACATTTTCTATCATATTCCCATACCAAATCACCTAGATTTTATTTATTTATTTAAGATTTTGGGCTTCCAAATGTTTACTATCTTGAGTTTTTTATAATGATAGGAAATTGCTCTGGATTTCATCCTTTGTTCTAGTTTTATTGTTTGTAAATTTCATCAACCAGGTTAGGGATCTTTTAATTAGTGCTCCTATGAATTGTGCCATTTATTTTGTTTTGTAAGTTACATCCATGACATCCTATAAGTTCTTGCAAATAATCCAACACCTTCTTTGGTATTCATTGTCATCGTATAGAGGGATTTTATTGTGTGTCATATTGTTAGGTGTCGATGGTTTCTATGGCATAGGTGGTGATGCTAGTGGATTTGACTATTTTAAATTCTTGATAGGAATCCTTTTTTGATTGTTTCTATGTACTTCAAATGGTTTCTCTTGACTACTTATTTCTTGCAGGATTTCCTCTATTTGACAAGTTTAATCTCTATATTCTACTAAAATATTCCTTATCGATCATGTCTCTTCCTCGCAACTTTTATTCAAAAAAAAATGGTATTCTTCAGTAGTTAATTTTGGTAAGGGGGTTGGTCCCATGATATCCTTAATTCGAATAATATTTTGTTTCTCCTTCTTCTGGTACAAAATTTATCCAACTGTCTTTTCTTTGCAACATTTGGATATATATTTTATTGATAACGTGTCCTTCATCTATTTGACTCCACACTAAATCGAGACTAGGCTCAACATGAAAGAAATGTCTAAGTATTTCCTTAACATTGGGACTCGATTATTATGTATCTAGTGTACTTATAAGTGTTGTGGGACCTAAATCATCGACTCCCATACTTTCAATATTTTTCGTTCGACATAGGCCTCCAAATCCTATCCCCACCAAGTGTATGTTGTCATCTTTTCAAAAAATGTTTGGGATAATTACACATCCATCCACTCTTCATTCTCTAACTTGGATACGACCAATGCTCCATTGACTCATCATAACTCTAGATATTCTTCTTTTATAGGTCGATGAGGGTTCATAGCATCTAGTATTTCGATTGTTTTTTCTTCATTTTGTATCATTAATTATTTTTTTGGTTAACCATAGGTTTATAATGCTACATTTTATTCCATTTCTCATATTCATTTATTCCTCTATCGTTTTCGCTCTTTATCTCCCAATAATTTCTTGCTTCATGTACTTCCTTGGAATGCCTGGAATATCTTCTATTCTACTTCTTTAATGTGAGTCGATTAGTGTTTTTCTTCTTCTTGAGGAATCTCATGAACAAGTACCCTCCATCACCAACCCCTAGTTTAATCTTGGTCAATGAGGGTTATCCTTGTAGTCATATTCATTTTCTCAGGAAGTGTTCCCACTACTCCTATTTCTTTTGCTGGTCAGAATTGATTGGTGTATTGAAAAGGGGTCATTCTTCTATAATGTGGTTGAAATATTTGTCAATGAGAAACTTATGAAACTTGGTTGGTAGAATTAAAAGGAAACTATTTTTTAAAACTTTATCAAATATTCTCTTGACATCTTCTAGAAATGTGCATTTTTCAACCGGTTGTTATTCATAGAAATATTTAGCAATTTTCTTGACCGATTCATACAAGTTAATTAAACTACCATTGATTAGTTTAGATAGTTTTTCTTCATATTTTGTCCGCAACGCTTGAGGATTGTCTGGAGGCTTATTTGGTGTAGAAGTTCCCTTTTTGGGTGGCATATTGGCCAAGTATCACTTTTGAACCTTGATTTTGAGGTGGTTCTGCTAGACAATATTTATTCTGTTGTATCTCCCAATTTTTGGCCCTTCTAGGTATGAAACTTTCTATTATGTATTTCTCTGATATTTATTCTCTGCAATGCCACAGGTCTGATCAAAATTGGATGTGCCAAGTGGAATTTACGGTAACTTCCCCACAACTTGCTGATTTTTGGCCTTTCCAGGAGATCTCACTTTTATAGTGTGCCCCGCACAAAATAATTGATATAAAATTCTAAAACTCACACCCAAAATACTACATTCTGTCCACGATCCAATGAAACTAGTCCCATGCAATTTCAATGCTCTCGGAAGCAGTTATGATTGTTTTACTTGGAACACCTTCTTGAGACTAGTCAATAGCGCTAGTCAGATACCCTATCTTACACAGGGTGTATCCACACATTTAAGATGACCCAGAAGCTGAAAATTTTACCAAAGATACAATACTAATTTATGTAAATGTCCTTCGGAGTTTAGGGTATGAAACGTTACATAAAAAAATTTATAGCGAAAATTCTACAATGACTCATTTCAGGATGATTCCAGAACCCTATCTTGTACAGGCTTTATCTCCGAAAGTATAAGACCTCAAGAGATGAATTTTGAACTCAACGTACCTTGATCCGTCTTCTAAATACTCTCCAAGCCGCTCCTTCTGAAACGTTGTAGAAAAAAAGGTATAGCGAAAATTCCACGGTGTCTCAGATGTAGCAGCGAAACCCCAAGACCTTGAGCTCTGATACCATATGTTAAGAACCAAACATCAATATAGCATAGAAAAACCTTAGGAAAAGTACTCAACGCCTTGAAAAAGAGATAATTTCAGATAATAAGCCTCTTCGAGGGGGCAACCTCCTTTTACCCCACTTAAATGTTCAAGTACAAGATGATTTAAAATGAAAATGTCTCCTTGGTATATATAGGAGACTAGGAGGTATAATTACAACTAATGGCCTAAATCTGACATAAATAAAATAACATTACTAATCTAAATTACAAATAATGGCCTAAAGCCGACATAAATAAAATAACATTACTAATCTAATATGCCCCAATTAAGGGGTAATGAGTCAATATTAGGGCTTAACAATATATGATAATCAACAACCACATATTACATTATAAATCAATGTCTATTTAAAAATTTACAATAGAATAAGGTTTATACGAAAACCATAACTAACTTGGTCAGTCCATCAACCAAAGTACCTAGTTGATTACACTTTCTATTCAACCATTTGTCCTAGTCAAATAGTTAAATATGCCCCTCCAATAGAAATATTCAACTCATGTGAAGATAGGTTGGGTTTTGATAACACATAAAATTACTAAAAAAGGTAGAATTTTTTATTGGGATGCTACCATTTCTAACTTACTCGCAGAAGCCATTAATAAATATCGATTGGATACGTTTTTAGGAGGTAAATAATATTACATTTCCTTTTACATGTTTGATGTGATATGTCCTTCTAACATATTCATGGTGTTAGGTTAGTCTTGGGCCCTAGAGAAGCCTCATGTTTATGTTTAATGCATAAATTTATGGAATAACATGTATCAATTTTAGTATATGCATATTTATGATGAATTCCTTGCACCATTATAAGACCTAAATTTTTTCCAACCTTACCCAACAATATCTAAAGAATATATAGAGGTGACAAAGAACATTGGAGATTGGTAATTAGAAGAGCACTCTGCATATATCAAGAATTATGGTGGCACACAAACACCTCAGACACTTCCACCCTATATGTTGAATACATTGGTCATTCAAGAGATACAATATCCAACAACTCTAGATGGTTTTAGTTCATGTTTGATCAATAACTAAAATAATTTCTTCCTAGGATATCTACTATATGCAACCATGTACGAGCTAATAGATTCCACTTGGAAAAATATGGAGGGAGAAAACATTCAGGCATGCCATTTTATTTTAAAAATATCTCAAATACCTAATCCCCTAGGTATTATTTCTAAACATAGATCAAAGACGAGGATCTCTTAAACTTAGTAGCTTCAAGATAATTAGGCTAAAAAACCCTACAAGATAAGGTTGACTTATGAAGAGGTCTTGAATAATTTTCAATTGATTGTTGACGAGAAAAAAGGAAAGAAGAAGGAAGAAGTTGCAAGGGATAATTCTAATAGATAATCCTATTAATATGAAAGGAAAGAATAAAAAAAGATAAGAATTGAAGCATTAGAGAATACCAAGGTAAAAGATAGGGACAAAACAAGATAACAAGCACAAAGAAATGTTGTCGAAAAAAGAGAATTGGCAAGGAAAAGAGAATCATTTGTTAGGGTTGGAGATAAATTGGTATCATAGAATGTAGAAGAGGAGATGAAATTCAATGTTGATGCATAGGCTAATAAATTCACAAAGATACATCAATGATTTTGATACATTTCAAAAAATATCACTACAATTCAGTTAGAAAAAAGTATTATTGCTTGTGCATTTTTCTAGACTTTTTTATGAAATGTTAACGAATGAAAAACCGCTCCTGGACAAGATTGTTTCAAGACAAACTCAAGTTTTGATGTGTATCATCTATGGAGCATTTTCTGCTAATGTAGTGAAATTTTGGAATCTTATAAGAAATTTCTTTATAGTGAAAATTTTCCTCACTTATAAGTAACTTGTTTATTTAGTTTATCACACTAATTGTTTGTCTATAGATTTAACCATAATATTGTGGTCCACTATGATGCAACTAGTTCTTTTTTTGTCATAGAAACAAATATCCTTATATTCATAGAATATACATGTTTCATTCTTACAAAACTGCCTTAAAAGGATTCCCTCCTGTGTGTGACATCAAAATCTCCTAAATGATGCAACTAGTTATTTGAATTATTTCTTTTGTTTTATTAAATGAATTTCTTCTAATCATTTAAAGTAGTAAGATATTTATTTCTATTTTTATTGCATCATATTTGTTAGTTATCATGGGAATTATTTTGTGTTTTTAACATTATATTAGTTGAATTTAATTTTTTTGTAAAAGGTGGATAGGTCACAACAAATAAAACTTAAAAAAAACCATTTAAAGGTTGTCAACCCATGATCCAAAACATACGATCTAATTGCAATATTTCGTTTGGGAGAACTCCTACTAGTTGTAGATGAACATTCATCATTGTCAACAAAATTTAATCAATGTGATCAATTTATTGTGTGTTTATTTTATTATTGAATATGAACCTTCACTTGTACATACATTATGTTGTAATATTTTATATCAATTTTTTTTAAAATTTAATCAAAATGGTTGTAAACCAATCAAACCAAACTTTATATCTATTACTTGCTTCCCCTTGGTTACCCAAATATACGTATGAAAATATTATAACAAAAGATAACCAACATCATTTAACTAATGTTAGAATTAATTATGTTATGTTAGAATTTTTTTGTAAATGTGAGGAATAGGATGGAGGGGCAATGGAAAGTGGAGTAGGTTAGGTTTTTAGGGTTCGGATCAGACTATACTCATTACCTTGTGAATTTTGGCACCCTGAAACATTAGAGGGAATTGATAACACCTTGGTATCCTTTGGGAAAAACTCAAAAATCATGGCGAAAACAAAATATACATCCTATGCCAATAACCATGTCTACATGAATGTGGTCGGTGCTCTACCAGAATCCATAGTTATTTCTTTCCAGAATGACAATTGAACCTAAAATATAGATTATGAACACATTAATTTCAGATTTTGGAAGTGCCATGAACATAAACATCTATTTCAGTACTTCCCCTAGAATGAAAATTTAGTGGTAAAAGAATATAAAGAGGAAAAGGATGGAGAGGGATTCATCAATATTCCCAATAAAATAAAGGAAGGGAAAAAAGGAAACAAACCCCAAAGAGAAACCTCTAGGAAAGATTGCAATAGTTTCTAGGCTCTAGTAATGGAAGAAAAATGGATAGAAAATATAAATAGATCAGATCTCATCCAAGAAGGTCCGAAACAAAAGAAAGATATAGAAACAGGGAAAGATGAGGAGATTCTGAAGTGCTACCTCACAAAGTAGAGAATGATTATCTCCCTAATCCTAGAAGGGAAATTATTATGCAGGATTTGGAGGACACTCAATGATCATAGGAGGATGCAGAGGAGGAAGATGAAGCACAAAAAATGGACCTAGAGGATACAGAGGTGAAAATAAAATCTCTTATTTAAGCCCATGGGGAACACGAAATAAACAATATGAAAGTAAGACAAATTCAAAAATTAAATCAAGAATTAAAGAAAGGGAAAGAAAAAGGAAGCGATCGGGAGAACCTGACAACATCCTCTGGAAACCTGGGTATTAATACCAATCCTCTAAAAAACCCAAAAAATATAAGAAGGGAAGAAAAACGATGAGGCCATAAACCTCGTAAGAAAGTCTTGGACAAGATAGGAGCCTTGCTTATATACTAAAGCCAAGTCTTGGCCCTCCTGGAGAAGTACTTTACGCCCCAACACAAATTTTGATGATGAAGAGCTTGTGATGGAATATGTGTAGTACAATTGCCCCATCCAAGAACATAATTCTTAAGAAGAAATTAGCCAAGAAAAAATAGATCTCTTAATGATACAAGAAACAAAATGTGATAGGGCATCCATGATCAAAATAGTGAAGAAGGTATGAAAAAATAGTGAAGTGGAATGTATAGAGGTGGAAGAGGCCTTTAGAGGTCTGGAGATCCTCTGGAATCCAGGAAGCATCAAAGTAGAAGTAACTCATCATCATCCTAGAATCCTAATAGTTCATTTTCTATACCTGGGTTTAGGGGAGCATGGGTATCTATAAAATGTATATCGTCCCTTGAATCCTGAAGCAAAAAGGGACTTTATCAAAGAAATATATTATTTGGGCCACCTCTTGAAATACCAACCTTGGATTATAGGAGGAGATTTTAACTTTATTGCTTCAATGGCAGAGAATAAAGGCGGGTTAAGGAAGTTGGACCCAGAGAGTAGACTCTTCAAGGATCTGAGAGACAAAGTTAGGTTGGTGGACCTCCTCCTGACCTGGGGAGGTAAATACACCTATAACAATAGAAGAGGCATATTGAAATATGTAGGACAATGAATAGATAGATTTCTAGTATCTGAGATATTTTTCCAATATAAACATCCATCGGTGGCCAAAATCAAGCCCTCTTATGGTTCAAACCTCTGACCTATAGCTCTAATCCAGGAGCATTATATAAACCCCAGGCCCAAGCCCTTTAGATTTCAAATTTTTTGGCTAAGGAATCCATATTTTATGTAAATGATGTTAGTGTGGTCAAAGAGTCAAGACAATCTTCATGGAACCTATTATCATCATAACAATTTTCAGATCAGTATCCAAGTTTCAGAGATTTAGTGAAAGGACATGTCGCTATGGAAGTGTGATAGTTTGAAGGATAAGGTATTATATGGCGGCATGTGGACAAATATAGAGGAGGCACGAAACGTAGGATTTAGTGGACCATCGATCTGAAGAAGACCAGATCAACGGCTACGGCACATATCGAGGAATGAAGTAGTGTGGAATATAATTATTCAAAGGTGGGCCGAGGAAAACTACCATGGTTTTGTGCATGGATGTGTGGCACCTCTAGAGGTACATCGGGATATCAAAATTTGTTGAGGCATGGTGGACCGTAGATCTTAGAGTGATCCAGATCAATGGCTGAAACTCATATCGACGATTGAAGTAGAACAATGATTAATCATTCGAAGGTGGTCTGTGGAAAACTACCATGGTTTCGTTCATCGACGTGTGGCGCCTCTAGAGGTACATTGAGGAAAAAAGTGTTCTACCTAAAACTATTTTCTCCAATACCCGATGTAGATAGGCACATATAAAAGGAAGATCCCAGACATTATTTTATGATACTTTGAAAAATTCAAATGTTCAAAATTTGGTGGAAACCATCCATTCGAAACTCAAGCTCAAAGTTGGATTAGATTTGTGTTTTCTTCACCACTCAACATGTATTTTTCATTGTGGTCGTTAATACTGTCATTTTATATGTAAATGAACAAGACATTGCATCTAGATAAGAATCCCTATTTGATAGGGACTCTGATGTTTTCGACATAGAGATAACAGTCTCTCCCATTTCTGTGTCCAGATCAAATTTGTTAGACAATGTTGGGAAGCAGATCCCCTTTCTTGGAATGGCTCAAGCCTCCATTACCCAAAATTTCATAGAAGTAGTCTTTCCTTTCCCTAAGTTCATAAGCTGGTGTGCAGAGAAATATTCATAGGAAGAAAGAGTTATTTTGAATAAATTAGGGTTAGAGGTTTTATGTGAAATAGAAATCCCGTCACTTCGACATACCCTCAGTGTATCGGAGTCTTCCTCTGTAGCGTCAGATCCCTTCGACGAGGAGAAGATTATCACAGTTTATAGAGAATTCCCATCAGAAGTAAAAGCCTCGTTTCTGGAAACCATTTTCAAACCTGAACACCATTCAAAAGGTCTATTGTTACCTATCAATGTGAGTGTAATGATCACTGAGGTCCAATGGGCTTGTTCCCTGCTTAGCCAAATTTTAGGGTTAGATAATGACAAGTTAGTAGTAGAAGTCATGTTAGGTTTCCCATTAACCTTTTTATGTTAGAGTCTCGTCACTTGGTATGTTTTAGTTTTGACAAATTCATCGCTGATAATATGCATCGACATCTAGTCAATTTCAATTCATTGAGACACTTCAGGTACTACACGCACCTGCTGAGGATGTTCCTGGAATTGAACAAGACCGAATTCCCTGAAACTGTTTTCATCTTAACTGAATGTAAAAGGATCACCATGCTTATTTTCATCAATAATATCATGTTCATGGAATACATTTTTATCTTTGGCTCAGACTTGCCAAGGGTTCTGGAAGAAATGAATTTTTTTTTACAACCAAATCCAGAGAGTAGAGTAGGATATTGGATTACGTTGATACAATCTATTGTGATACGGGTTTATGGTTATCAAGAAGGACCTCATATTTTACCAGTATTTTTGAATCCCATAAGTTTTGCTTTAGAATTCATCAAACAAAGGATCATTTTAGAAACAAAGCACTTTCTGAAAGCACACTAGGCATCTAACTTAAAATTTCCTTTCATTGTAGGACCCTTTGTGGTAAAAAACAAATCATGTTTACCTCAGATCCAAGACAAATTCAATGAATTCAGGTTTACACAATTACAAGGAAGGAAATATGACCCACATTAGATCATATCAAAGAGAAGGTTGATGAGAAAATTGGGCCACTATGAGCATGATCATGTTGAAGGATTTGATAAACTAGCTAATCTGAAAACATCTACAGATATGGAGGTCACTTTGCAGCATGATCAGATAAAACTAATAGAGTATTCCCCTCAATATATCTATACATAGAAAGGTTCTCCAATATTGATTGTTAAAGCCCCAAAGATGATTTTTTTATAATAAGAGGAGAAGTTCAGAGGCCCTGGGTGCCAATAGTCAGCAAGATATTCTCAAGAGAATGAAAATTACACCACCCTCTCAATTGATTGACCTGGTAGAAGAAAAACCTAAAGAGAAAGCGATCATGGAGATGGTGGAAGGTGCAACCAAGAAAAAAGAATATGGTACAGGAAGCATGCCACAAAGTGAAAGCAACAAAAGGGTTTTCAGCAGCAAGAAACACATATTTAGCAAGACACTTTGGGAAGTATATCAATCCAAAGAATATTTGATGAACCGATATGTTGTAAAAGGAAGTATGGCCAACAATGATATAAGAGACATGTTGCCCACAGTAGAGAATATGTCCTAGCACAAGATGTCCTTGTTCTCAATCAGAGATGTAGAAATAAATATGTTTAATATAGCAATAGCAGATGATGATAAAGTGTCTGAAATAAAGATGCACTATGAGAATATTGGTGCCCCAGACAAAGTAAATTTTCATAGGAATTCTAGTGACATGCTATACTCGGATTACCTAAGTATAAGTCTGAAATTTTCAAGATTGAAAACAAATGCACTCAAACTAGATGGACAATTGAAATATGAGAAAGCATCCAACAAAGCCTGGCATAAATAGGTCAAAATATTGGAGTCTGAAGGCCTTCAAGGAGTAAAAGCTTCTTTACATGAGAAGGACAATATAATCCAAGGTCTGGAGAAGAAGCTAAATATGTCCTCTACTGAAAATCCACAGGAAGTAGAGCTAGATGCTCTAGAGCAATAGAAGGAAACATTCAGACAAGAAGCACTAAATTACAAAGCTAAAGTGTTGCTACTGGAAAAGGAGAAAGAGAATTGGTTGCAAGGACAAGTAGCAACATCATATATGGATGTCATTGTACCTGCTAATGCAAAAGCTGGATCGAGCACTGATGGATTGGTCCAAGCCATGCCCCAAGTTAGTCTACAGACATGGTAAATCAAAAGCCTTAAGGAATCCTTGGAAAATTTGAAACAAGAGATGGAAATAAAAGATGAAAAGATGGCTCCACTCCAAAGGGAAAATCAAGATTTGCAAGAGAGAGAAAGCAAGCTGAGAATGAGGTTAAAAGGTAAAAAATTGTTACAAGGAGCTAACCATATGATATGGGATGCTATTGCTACAGAGGATTCTAAGTTCAGGGTTTATCTGAAATTTATAAATGACAAAGAAAATGTGGCTACCAAACCCTCAGAATGGGCCCACAATGCTATTAATTTTCTGAATTTTTTTCCCACTAGTGATCTTTAGACTATTGGGGTAAAGGACATAACTACGTTGATCATCTGGGCTAGGAGAATCATTTCCAAACACATCTTGCTCAAATCAGTTCATAAAAAATCTATGCAAATGGAGCACAGTATACAGGAGTTTAAAGACACGTTTGAACAATTGTTTGTCAAGGGCCTCCTACCATTTTGGGATGGCAAAGGTTAATTATACAATCAAGAAGACTACAATTTTCTCCTCATTCAGTGTAGGATGGACCATTCCAAATTTGAGGCTATGGAGGAAATTATGAAAGGCCCAAGTTTGGTAGAGTATTTGGCCACAGACTTTGAAATTTTTAATCAATTTAAAACATTGAATATTGGCCTGCCAATTATGTCTTGCGCCACGTGCATTGACCTAGATATTTTGATTAAGGAGATGATGGACTACAATATTCCTTCTGACTCGCAATTGAATGAAATCGTGCGGCTGGGAAAGACAAAATGTAGTTTTCTCGGGACTAGTAAGTAACCCCCAGGTGTAACCAAAACAACAAGTTCGATAGAAGATCAGGACAAGCCAAATGTCGTAAAGGAAGTTGAGCAGTCAGAGAAATCCATTCCTAGTTTTGAAATGTATTTTGAGTAATCATTGCAAATCGGTTCATATACCGGGACTATTAGTTGAAATTACTATATTTAGTTTTAGAAGCTGAAACGTTTTGGTTTCAGTCATTGTAATTGAATTGTATAAATGTCGGGGAATTTGATTGAATTAATGTTGGAAGAAGTGCAACAGAACATTTTGGTTGTTTTGAACTGTATTATAATTTTCTAAAGCTGAATTGAATATATATGCAGAAGCTTTTGAAGTCTCTATGAAAAGATTCTAATGGTGGTGATATGAGTTTTGTCTTCCTTCATCGTATGTATTTCCTGTGATATTTTATTCCATTTACACTTTCTTATGTTTAAATCTGATAGTTAAAGGCCCATAATTCATCTTGTGATGCTCTTGGCTTAAGAAATTTTAACTGTGTGATTGTATTCTTGACTAATTCAGAATTCATTTCAGTAACTCTCTGATGCAGTTATTTGTTTTCTTTATCTTCCTACACTCTATTTAAATTCAATAATAACTCAGACTCGTCGCCTAGTTTATCCTTTATCACATGGATATTTCTACTAGCTGATCATTGTTTTCTTTCACTTTCAGAATTTTGACTTCATATCCCTAAGTGTTCCTCCCCTTCCTTGCCAACAACTTTATTAAAAAACCCCAAAACAAACCAAATCTAGCCACCGATTATCAAAGAAATATCAAGTGAAATGAGACATCCCTATTTGAGTTGAACATGATAGTTATTCATCTCTAAAGTAGGTTGAAACATTTACCTCTGTCATTTTTATATCATCCAAACAAAATTTACAAAGTGTTAACATTGTGGCGCCATTGTCGGGGACAAAACTGAAAAATCTTCCCTGGAAAAATGACTTAAAGCTTTAGTTTAATCACTGAGGGTGACAGTGGATCAAGTACCTTATTAGATGAGATTAATTTTACCCTGGTGACTCTGTTACTCAGAGACCAATTTCACTACACCATGTGAGATAGAAATCCTAGCTCTTAAGAGAATTCACACTAGGAGCAACCCAGACCCAGAAGTTGCAATCCTTGTGTCTGACCCTGAAAAGCTTGTATATAAAAGAAAATAAAATCGAGTAACTCCAGTGTTGTGTCCAGACCAATATTTTTCTTTTCCCAAAGACGGAGTGATTAGCATTGAAGACCTTGAGTTTGATGTGAAATTTGAATAGTCCCTGTTCAAGACTAAATCTGAATCTTGTTTAGATGAAAACATCTTTGACAAAAAGAGATTCCAAGATTTGATTCTAGCCACGTCTGTCAGACCTGTATTTACCCCTACTCGAAACCAACAACCGCTCTGACTCCTCACAACAGCTACGGAAGCCAGATTTTCCCCCCTCATACTACATTCTCAACTACATGATTTACCTCAAGACTACAACCTAAGAATACAACTATATGGCACAGAAGGTAACATATCATCCCAAAATCATCTAGATTGGTTCAATGATTTCATAGACTTGGAAGAGGTGGACTTTGAAGATGTGAAGATGAGGTTGTTTACACAAAGTCTTGCAAGAGGAGTAAGGAAGTGGTTCAAAGCCCTTCCACCAGCCAGTATCACAATTTTCGAAGCTTTTGAGACAAGCTTCCTTGCAAGATGGGGGGATAAGAAAAATCCCCTTCAGTTGTTGACACAGTACAAAAACATGAGGAAATCACTTGACGAAATAGTGCAGGATTTTTCAGCCAGATTCATGAAGATCTACCATACAATTCCTGCTGAGATAAAAGCCCCCCTAAATTTGCTCAACTCAGATATGCTGATTCTTTTGAAAATGATTTTTCTTTATTATTAAGAGAACGAAGATATACCACATTGGATGATATCATGACTGATGTCATATAGGTTGAAGTGAACCTAATGGATATAGGGAAGATGAAAAATAATGATGGAAGAGACACAAATAGAGCTCAGTGTTATCACCGAAATTTCGTCCGCACATGGCGACAAGAACACCGCATCGTCAAAACAACAATGAAGTCATTCATGGCACTGAATTAATTTCACAGCATTCCAGAAGGGTCAAAAACTATACAAAGTAACCAAAAATTGAAGGGTGCTTTACAACAGTTTGGTGCGCGCGCACATGCGCAGGACAAGAATGTACTCTGCGTGCATGCGCGCACGATGCGCGACTGTCAACGAAAAAACCTGCGCACCTGCTAAAACGACACATTTATTGAATTGGTCGGCCTCTCAACCACTTACGGACCAGCTCCCAATCTGATTTGACTCCCAAATCTGAGCTGAATCCGCAGGGTAGGCGGGTTAATGACCTAATGAAGCCCTAAAGAGCCCCTTTTCACACTTTGAAGAGGTTACATAATCACCCAGTGATCTACTATAAAAATCCATGAAGGAACATTTTTTTCGCAAGGAATTTCAGGTATTGTTATGCTGCTAAGATTGTCAAGGGCTCATTCTTTGACGATAACACATTAGAAACATTTCATAGAGCCATCCGCCTCTCCATTGAGTGGATGTGTTGGGAGTTCTTTCACCATCAGTCTCATTTCTTCGCATTGTAAGGAAAGCAAGTTTGTGAGGGCCTCAAGAGCCTTCCTTTGGGGGAAGAAGGAACCACAATTCCCTTCCTTCATCATGCTCTGGTTTCATCAATTGATCAGCTCAAAACCATTGGTGATATTGGTGTCTTTTCGTGTTTATTGTTTCTCTATCCATATGTTCATAGTTTTAGTTTATTTTTGTTTAATTCTTGCTTGTAGTTTGTTTTGTTTCCTCTAACCCTTCCTTCCACAGCTGTCATGCTCTGCAATACCCAACAGGGCATGTAAGCACCCTCGATTTGCTCACCAGGCGACGAATTGGGTGCGAACAGACTGGCGACTCCACTGGGGAGTAGGTATCAATTCCTTCCTCATTTGGGTTTATTTTGCTTTCCTTTTGGCTTTATTAACTTGCAGGAACACAAACCGGCCTTCACCGACCTGCTAACCAGTCAATTCACAGGAGAACTGAGAGAAATCCATCCGGATTTTCTTTCTCGGTCACTTGTCACAGGCGCGCAGGTATTCCACTCCACAGACGCGCATCTTGCGCGCATGCGCCTGTGTAACGTTCTCTCTACGCACATGCGCTTTAGTTCTCAATACTGTCAGCGCGCATGCGCCATATGCACCTCTGTCTACACTGGAGGCCGCACATCTGAACTAAATTTCACATTGTAAGGTTTTTGGATGTGGGGAAAGTCATTTTCCTTCTCAAGAATGATGTTATGCATGCTCTAAATACTGCACCACTTGGACCCCTCAACTTATAAAGGGGATAGTCAAACAAACATAAGCACTTAGGTGGATAAAAATCATTTTCCCTTATTTTCTTTTTGCCACATGGATGGGTTGCTTTGATTTATAATCTAAGGAACACATCAATTTTAATCACATCTAAATCACATTCGGGACTCGAAGTTGGAGTAGCAATCCTTGAGTATGCTCTTCTCTTGCGCAATCAAACGATCTTGAGAATCAGAAAGAGATTGTGAAAACAATCTCATCTCCCTTAACAAAATTTCAAAACTTTTAGGAGAGGACAACGGCCCTTTCGGGACCCCTCTTAGATTCATTTTTCAAACACATTCTTGTAACGGGCCCATACATGCCCACATGTCAACAAATCTAGAATAGTGTTTGAATTTCTGCTTTCTTAGATCAAAAAACTAGGAGAGTTTAAAGTTTTGTAACGAGCCCACACATGCCCACATGTTCAATCTAGGATAGTTTCATGATTTTTCTAGATTAAACTCACACATAGAGAGTTAAAGGATAGTAATGGACCACATGTCCACATGCTAGTTTCCTAGGGCTTTTAAAATTCCGCAAGGTTGTACCAATGACATCTAGCTAAATAGGTAATCACACTCTTGTAAGGACCAAGCGAAGTCCACATGCAGCAAGGTGACATCTAAATAACTAAAACTTGGTACACTTTCACTCACACACAAAAGTCACTTCTTCACTCACATAGCCTCTTCTCGAAACGTGGAGGTCTAAGTAGGTTTCCTCCAAAAGGATTCTGAAAACACCCCATCTTTTCTTGACAGGACTATCCACTCCCACTGTTAATCAAACGAGGTTGGTTTTCACCCCCAGCCTCACAAAACAACTTCATCTAAAAACTCTCTAAAAAACTCACTAAGTTTTCCTCCACAGG
>ML780994.1:338232-349551 GCA_009831015.1 Picea engelmannii | reverse complement strand
CATTATAACCAATTGTTTCATCCTTCACTAGTATCTCTTCCGGTGGCTTCAGACCCCACTGTTGAGTACTATTGGAAGGTCCAGTGCTATTTGAGAGGAAGGACGTTACGTCTTCTAGGACACGAGCATTTTCTTTCTTTTGACTCCCCCACGCGGAAAAAACCCACTTACCCATATATATGCTTCTTTCTCAGTTTATGTATGATGCACGTCTTGTTATAGTTTGATTTGGATATATATATTGTGTAAACATTCAACGCAAAGGCTTTTGGTTTCTATATTTCTCTCACCACTTGTTGAACACATTCACAGAACTAGCCTGACATCATAGGGGAACCACAGAACCCCCGTCGTTCACGACACTTACTCAACCTCCCTCCTATCTTAGGGGGAATATCTGGTCGTACACGCTCATCGGTACCTCCTTCACACACTCATGCGAGTGCTACCATCTTGGGATCAACTTTGCTTGGTTCTACATTACTTGGATCAACTTCCCAAGGTCATCCGTCCACTCGCTCTCCTTTACACGGAAGCGGGGGACCCACTTCCCCTCAAGGAGGGAGCACCAACCCACCTAGTCCCCATCAAGGGTTAGGTTCACAACACAATATGGCTGGAGCTAACCCTCCCCCACCACTATAGATGCCATACTTGGCCTCTCTCAACATACCGGATCTCACCAAACTCACGAATGATCCCATATTGCATGACGCCACATGGCCTGCAATGCCCACCAAACTTCCTTCAGACATACCAAAGTTTGAAGGAAAGGTAGGGGATGACCCCGCCAACCATTTCATGACCTTTCATCTATGGTGTTCTTCCAATAGCATCATGGATGATTCCGTTAGACTGTGATTATTTCAACGCACACTTACCGGCCCATCAGCCAAATGGTATGTCGAAGAAAAATCAGGGTCCCATACGACTTTTGAATCATTAGCCAAGGCCTTCTTGACCTTTTTACAATTACCCATCCACCATGACAATGGTATAGAAATACTGTCTAACTTCAAATAGACCTCAGCCACCCACATTTCTGACCACATTCATGAGTGGCGTAGGCGAAGTAGTTTGTGTAAAGTAGAAACCACCAAACAACAGTGCCTTGACTCGTTTCTTAGATCACTTGTCTCTCTACTTGGTAAGGACGTCGCTTCCACCTTCCCTCAATCTGAAGAAGAAGCCATTAGTAAGGCCCAACAATATGACCTCATTTACGCACAGTCAGGATACTTATACACAGTACTTCCTGATCTTCCCAAACCTACACCATTTGGCCAAGACAAACCCGGGATGTCTCATTCAGCAGACGGACTAATAGGTGCCACCACACACCATGGCCCACAACCCCAACCACCACCGATGTATGGCACACCTCAATACCCACCGGTATATGGGGGTACTCCTTACTACCCCCCACCCCCTTATCAACAGCCATATTCTGTTGCTATACCTCCACCCATCAGTAGACCTCCATCGACACCTCCCATACATCCACCTATTCCCACAAGCAGTGGCACTCCCTCAACATCAACTTATAGTACTAGTGAAAGAACTACACCTTCCTATGTGCCTTATGGATCAGTACCACCATAAAATCCATACTTCCCCTTTCCTGGTCCTCCACAACCCATGGCTCCCCCACATCCACATGCGGGGGTAAATTTTGTTCAACCTTCTGCTGCTCAACAATACCAGAATTTTGAACACTTGAATACAGCCAACCCAACTCACCCATCGAACAATACCAGGAAGAAAGGAAAGAATAGAAATAACAACAATCCTGGTCAAGGCGAGAATCATCCCCCACAACACCAACCCCCTGGGGGCAACCAGAACCAAGGGAACCAAAACCCCCAAGGGGGAAATAACAACAAATGACAAGGGTGAAATAATGTTAAAAACATCCACCCTTGTGACCTTTGTGGTGAGTTCGGTCATTACACTCACCATTGCCCCCAGATCACTGATTTCAAATGGTTGAAAGACTCAGGTGGTATTCCCCCTACCCCTACACAAACTGCCCCTCAGCAGGCACCACAACATTATGTGCAACAACCCCCTCCCGCCGTGCTGCAAAATCCTATCCCACATCAAGTCATGATAAACACCCAATAGGATGTACAACGTCCCCCACCTCAGGTGGGACAATACCACAACCCCAACAATCCAGTAGAGCGTACCATTCTCCTCACCAGTGAGGAATAAATCCTTCTGCAAACGCGGAATCATCAGTATCCAGCTGAGTCCACTCCTATCTCTCCAGAGACAAACCCTACACCGACGGGACCCCCGTTGGTGATCCCTCGCCCAAACGCCAAACCACCATTATGCATCCCTCGCATCCCCTTGCGCCAGAATGTCCACAACCCACAGGCTAGGGCAGCTCATAATTATAGCTTGGTAGATGACTTAGCACAATCCCCGACTGCCATGTCAGTCTTGGAAGTCCTCCAGACTTGTCCTACACAACAGAAATCACTACTTTCCGCCTTAGGGGCAGTCGACCCAGCTGATACTCGACTCATCACCTTTGACCTTGATAGCTGCGAACCACGCCTTCCCGCCTTGGTCGCTATTCAAATACCAGTAAAAATACGGAACATCACCGTCCATCGGTGTATCATCGACGAGGGTGCATCTATATGCATCATGTCCAAAACAGTATGGCAGAAACTTGGTTCCCCGGAACTCATACCCTCCACCATTACATTACGAGCTTATGACAGACGACCATCATCTCCCGAAGGACTCTTTCAAAATGTCCCCGTTGAACTCGGAGGCAAAACCATTCTCATTGATATCGAAGTTATCGACGCCCCACTCGATTACAATATCTTGTTCGGACGTAGCTACATGTATGCTATGAAGGCAGTGGCATCTTCCGTCTTTCGAACAATCATGTTCCCCCACAACGGAAATATTGCGACCATCGACCAAGTCTCACATTATGAGCCAAACCCATCTGCCAATCTCGATAACATTCTTCCTCTCATCCACACCAACCACGACACATACCCACTCATAGAGATGGGTCCTGGAATTTTCAAAGATCCATCTTTATTAGGGACATACCATGGAGCACCTCCACTCCTTCCCCCTAATCAAGTATGCGTCGTCACATCTAACAAAACTCACACGGAGGATGCTCGTCCCCCTCAGGAGGCTTCAGCCATTCTTGATGTCTCAACAGTCGCAGCATCACTCCCACAGGAGCCTCCTGCGAATTCATCGACCCCCACAGTCCACGAATCCACACCCCCTCAGGGACCTAGTCCCATTTGGGAGACAGTTCCCCGACCCCTCACTCAAATTCCCTTCTTTTACCCACCACTCGGTGTAGAAGCTTTCCAATTAGCCGCGACGCTCACACTACCCAATATGGTGTTAGCAATCCCAGTGTGGTATTTACATCCACCTGAGATGGTCCCTCGCCCATAGGAAGGCCTCCCCATGACGATTCCTGTCCTCACCCCCACCACCCCCACTACCCCCATACTCCCTACCCCCCCTGCTACAGCTGGGGGCAGGAGAAAGAAGAGGGATCCCGCAGCTCCACTTCCTCCGTGCATTCCACCACCTTACGCATTATGTGAGAAAGAGGGCCACCAAACCAACAACTTCCCATCCCTGCCTGAATTACGGAATTTGATTCCCCCCAATCCCACTCCACCAACACCCATCACTACTGCAAGTACCACTACCACCAACCCTTCCAGTAGTAAAGGGTTGAGGACTAAATTTGCATGTCCTATATGTTCAGAATATGGCCATTACACTCACCATTGCCCAGCACTGCCACGTTTTCGGCAGACGTTAGCGGCTATACACCAGAACTTCCAGAACAACCCACGCCCCGCCACGTCCTCTTCAAACATCACTGACATTCGCTATGTCACTACTTCAGTTAATGAACGTATGAGATGCCCTTGCTCTCTCTGCGATTCACTTGCCCATTTTACATACCAATGTCCTATGATCCTTGCCTATAGGCAACGTCAAGTGGCCCTGCGTCACCAACCCACAGAGGCGATAATTGACATTACTTCACAACTCGAGGATCGTCATGTCATTTCACCAGAGCCCGAGGCACTCCCATCACCTCCATGGTTCTTACATGACGTCTCTGAGGATCTACCCCGCAACTCCCCCAACTCTCCTGTTCATACAGCGACCCTCCACCCAACCACCACTGGTACCCCTCAGTACATCAACATATGGTTCATGTCGAGCGAACCCTCACCCTCTGCTTGTACCCCTCCCCTTGCTTCTCCAGCAGGAGGCAATCACACTAGCACTGAGATCACTCATCACGTCCCCTTATATTCCCGTCATTTCCAAAAAGATGAGGAAATACTGGAATAGCTACACAACCCAGACTCTCCCTGGGACGCACTACATCATCGTGCACTCTTCCTCCCATAGGAAGCCCTCATGCCTCCTAATCAAAACCCCGTGTACGCGGTCGAAACCAAAGATTTTATCCCATCTGGGCCTATCGATTGGTTCAAAAATCCCATTCCTTCCCCTGATGCATTCTAAGAAGGAAACATGGCTAACATTTCCCCCACCATCAAAATCAACATTTCCATTAAAAATGGCGCCGTCGAAGAAATCATCATTGGAGCTGCTTGCACTCCTCAGGAAATTGCTGCATATAAATCCCTCTTCCAGGAATACCGGGACATTTTCGATTGGTCATACACGGAGATGCATGGTCTTGACCCATCTATTGTCGAACATCGCATCAACACCTGGCCTGACATCACACCAGTTCGCTAGAAATAGCGACCGCTACACCCTTCCAAGGCCGCGGCTATCAAAGCCGAAATTGACAAATTACGTACGACCGGATTTATTTATCCCATCGCTTACACTTCATGGGTTTCCAACCCTGTACCCGTCGACAAAAAACAGGGCACTATCCGTGTTTGCACAGACTTTCACGACCTCAATAACGCATGTCCAAAAGACAACTTCCCAACGCCTTTCATCGACCAGATTATCGACGATTGCGCTGGCCATGAGGCTCTCTCCTTTATGGACGGATTCTCTGGCTATAACCAAATTCAAATCCACCCAGCTGATCAATACAAAACCGCATTCATTACCCCTTCGGGTACTTTCACATATCGTGTCATGCCTTTCGGCTTAAAAAACGTCGGCGCAACCTTCCAGCGGGCGATGACATACATATTTCACGATCTGGCTGAAATCATCCTCGCCTACTTGGACGACCTCACAGCTCGCTCCAAGATACCCACCCAACATCTTGATGATTTATGAATCATTTTTCAACGGTGTCGTCAGTATAACATCTGCTTGAATCCTCTCAAATGTGTATTCTGTGTCACCATTGGGCGTCTCCTTGGTTTCATCATTTCCCAAAGTGGCATTACTGTGGACCCCCTCAAAGTCAAAGCCATCACCGAAATTCCACCTCCTCGGAATTTACGACAACTGCAGAGTCTGCAAGGCAAAGCTAACTTCCTCAGACGCTTTGTTCCTGATTACGCCATATGCGCACATGGTTTCCTTCGCTTACTATGTCATGACATCCCCTTTCATTGGGATGATTATTCCCAACAGTCATTTGACGATCTCAAAACAGCACTTTCAAATGCACCTTTGATTAGTGCACCTGACTATAATCGCGACTACATCCTCTACGTATCAGCATCAACTGTATCAGTAGTCGGCGTCCTCGTCCAACTCAGAGATGACAATCATGAACAGGTCATTTACTACGTTAGTAAGAACCTTTCAGGACCACCCTTGAAGTACAAACATGAAGAGAAACTTACTCTTGCAGTCGTCCTCGCAGTCCAGAAACTGCACCATTACATTCTGCTTCGGACCACCAAGGTCATCGCAAACTCCAACCCTATGCAATACTTGCTCAGCCGTCAACAGGTTAACGACAAATTCGCTCGATGGATCGTTATCCTACAGGAATACGATCTCGAGTTCTCAACACCTAAGAGTAAGAAGGCCCTTGTTCTCGTCGAACTTGTCACAGCCCTTCCCTCTGACATCACCAGTGCCCCCATCAACACCGACTTCCTGGACGAACATCTTTTTTACATCGCCTCAGATGATCCTTGGTATGGCGACCTCCTCGTCTACCTACGAACTTAGAAGTTCGGTCAGCACCTTTCATGAGATGATCGTCGGCGTATTCGCCATTAGGCCCCCCGCTATCTCCTCATCGGAGACATCCTATATCGACGGGGCGTTGACACTATTCTTTGTCATTGCCTGACTATTGACGAGGGCAACAGAGCCTTAAACGACTGCCACAACGACGCCTGTGGGGGGCATCTTTCGGGTATATCCACGGCTCAAAATATTATCCGAGCCGGTTACTTTTGGCCCACCTTGTTTCATGATTGCGTTCATGCCGTGAAACGCTGTGAGCAATGTCAGCTCTACGCCAACAAAGCCCGAGCTCCCCCCGCTCTTCTTCACCCCGTCATTACCACGGGCCCCTTTTGTAAATGGGGCATCGACTTTATGACTTGTAATCCTCCCTCCAGCAATGGTCACAAATACATTGTTGTCGCAATTGATTACTTCACCAAATGGGTCGGACCTATGCCCACTTTCAACAACACCGCTGACACTGCAGCGCGTTTCTTCTTTAACCACGTCATATCCCGTTTTGGCGTTCCACTCCAAATCGTTTCCGACCATGGGAAACACTTTGAGAATGAGATCTTCGTCGAAATCTCTTCTCAGTTAGCCTTCTCTCACGAGTTCGCCTCACCATATTATCCTCAGTCAAATGGACAAGTCGAAGCAGTGAACAAAGTCCTCAAGACCATGTTACAGCGTACGGTTAATAAACATAAAACCAATTGGCATCATATGTTATTTTTCACGCTATGGGCTTATCGAACGGCAGTAAAGACCGCTACAGGTTTCACACCCTTTCATTTAGTCCATGGGGTCGAGGAAACTCTTCCCATCGAGTGCAAAATTCCTACCTTACGCACCACAATTGAGCTATTACCTGACACTGCTCCAATGGAGCAGCGCTTGCTGAACTTGGAGTCACTGGATGAAGATCGCCGATCTTCATTACAGAACAACGAGGCAGCTAAAAAATGATCCAAAGCTACCTTTGATCGCCATGTCAACCTTCGTTCATTCCGATAAGGCGACCTCGTCTTGGCCTATGATATCGCCCATGATACCTTTGGCCATGGAAAATTCGAATCACTCTGGCATGGCCCTTACATCATCCAACATTGCCTCACAAAAGGTGCATACATCCTGGCCTCCCCCGAAGGCCTCTCACTCAAGGAACCCGTCAATGGGTTATACCTCAAGAGATTTTATGCTTAAAAGTAGTCACACTACTTTAGGTCATTTTATTTTTCTAGTGTTTTTAATCTTTTTTCTCTCACCCCTCTCGTCTAAACTATCCTTTGTGCTATTGACAGATGCTTCCTTCACCAGCCTACCACATTGGTTACGCTGACGGTGCCACCCGTTGGACACAAAATCTCACTTCGGCGGCTTGGGATTTATACACCCCCTCACATGAAATGCTACATTCAAGCGGCATATGTTTGGGGTCAGCAACCAACAACCAAGCCGAATATACTTCTGTCATTGGCCTCCTAGCCGACGCCCAGCGTCATCATATTCGTCACCTTAGCATCTTCCTTGACTCTCAACTAGTCGTTCTCTAGCTCAACAATGTTTACCGTGTACGCGATCCGTGCCTCTTTCGCAAATACCTATAGGTTAGATTATTATCTCGACATTTTGATTCCATTATATTTACACATATTCCAAGACAATTGAATCAAACAACAGATGAAATAGCTAACATGGTGTTAGATTGGCATATATCACATCAAGCTACACATACATAACACATCTCATACATCATGTCACAGCACATAGATAAGATAGACATCATCATCATTATCAACAAAAAATATATGTAAACAACACCAGGATCTCAAAAAGATGTATACTCATATATATATATATATATCGAGGCCTATCAGGCCATCCGAATGTTTACATACAAAAAATACATATGCCTGTAGGCCAGTGCCACACCTCGGTACAAAATCGGCTCACCAGCCTATATACAATCCAAAAAGATATACAATATACATCCATCAGGGTGCCTCTATCACACCCCCAGCTGCTCCTCCCTTGGGAGGAGGTGGTGGCCCACCCCCACCTGCCACATGTGATGGTGGTGGAACACCTGCAGGACCCTCCTGCCCCGACGGCAGGCGTCCACTAGTCATGGTGGCAAGCACAGATGCTTGTCGCACGATCGAACGCCATGGTGGCGGTAACCCTATGCACTTCTCCAGGAACCCCTCATCCTGGATGCGAATCCACATGCCCTCAGGCACGTCCTGTAACACCGTCTCCAAACGACGGTGTATATCATCAAAGTCACCTCTGGTCACCACCGGAGGAGCATGTGATGGCCCCGCACCAGGGTCATCAAATCGGCGCCTCCTCATCGGTCTCTTCGGCTCTGCTGGTGCCCCCCCGGCCTCATCCCTCCTATGTTTCCCTCCACGCGGCGGTCTCTCCAGCTCTCGCTGAGCTGGCGCTCTCTGGAACTCCACCTCATGCCCGCGAGGTGCCAAATCTGCACATGCACAAAACAACCAACACACGATCGTATCAGTATCTATCTTCATACATATAAACTGGTATATCAAAATCACAGCATAAATCAAAACATACAAAACTCAACATACCTCGATGATCAAAAACCTCCCCAGGAGGCAATACCATATCCAGACATCCCGGAAGTCCACCCCAGCATAGGGGTATCGAAGTATGACCTGCGGCATTTGCCGCCAGATCTGCGCCGCCTGCGCTGTAAAATAATGACCACCTTAGCCACCGCCGTGGCGAACCAAAACCGACGACCAACGCCTCAATCGAGGCTCTCGCACCCCAGGTGCCTCTAAAAGAACCCGCGGACGTAGCATCGTCACCCTCTCCAGAAACCAGGCTACCAGGATAGAGCCTAACGCAAACTCTCCAGTGCCTGTGGACCGACAACGGTCCAGCTGCGCGATCATTCGCGCATGCAGTGTCAACCCCCACGCGAACTGCTCACGACCCACCACCACCCTCTCAAGCAACAGCAGCTGGCCACCACTGATACGTTGGGTCGCCAGTGACCCATATACCCGAACAATCATCGTCGCTATGCAACGATGCAGCAGCGAATCTATCCCGCTGATACTCACTACAGTCCCAGACATGTAGTTCTCGCCTGAGCAATATCGCTCGGCGATCTCAGACAGGGGTGTATCCCTCGGTAGCACAGGCTCTGCCGGCAGAGGCGTTCCCCGGAAGGGGAGCCCTGTCAAAAAACAGATATCCTCCACCACAGTGAAGGGAATCTTCTCTCCTCGCACGAGGAAGCAGTGAATATCTAGACTCCACATCCGGAGTAGGAACTGGAGCAAGTACTCATGTGCCCGTATCAACGGGCACTCAAAGAACTTTAGCAACTCACAGGTTGCTAAAGCCGCTCGCACCTCAGGCCCGACATTGCCCACAGCATCTCGCAACTATGACCAATCTCGCTCACGCCATCGAACTTCCATAGTAACTTCTGGTCACCTGCACATAAAACAGAGCCCCATATCAACTTATGCAACCATCCAATGCATCAAAAGACTCATTTTTTACCCCGTAAAACTTGCCTCAAAGGCGTGTTTTCTTTTACCCATAGGCGCGCACATATGCGTGCCTGTTCACTACACAGGCGCGCATAAATGCACGCCTGTTCATTCAACAGGCGCGCTCACAAGCGCGCCTGTTCATTGCACAGGTGCACTCTTGAGCGATCCTGTCCAAGTTACAGTCGCGCACTAGTGCGCGACTGTCCACCCCACAGGCGCACCTCTAGGGTGCGCCTTAAATTTCCACTCACGCGCACCAATGCACATTTATTCAGTGGACAGGCGTGCACATATGCGCGTCTTCCACTGAATCGCCCGCACATGCGGGCCTGCATCCTATCAAAAAACCCCGTAAACCCCCTGTACGCCCCCCCATACCTACCCTGCCCCAAAATTGGAAACCTATTTCTATGTAGGATGATCAGACCACTAACCTGATACTCGCACACCGTCGATCGGACACCCCGTGCTCCCTGAAACTCCAAATCTCCTCTGCAATCTGCTCGTCCAGTCACTGTAGAAGCAGGTACAAATGAGGTGGAAATGTGGGCCCTACAACTATATATAAGCCTTTTTCCAAACTTCCACTCAACATTCCGAGAGCCCAAGGTGTCTGTTTTTTAAACCGTCTTCAGCCACAGTATCAACATCCCACCGCCTACATCATGGCTGTCCCTGGGTCACCTTTCGTCCTAGGCCCCCGGGGCACCCTTTTTTCCATATCATGGTAAGGTACGCACGCGCATAATCACATTTGTCAAATACAAGCTCATATATTTGATTCTCTTCAGATAGTGTTCACTTTCGGTATTTGGTTGTTCTGTGCGCAGGTACTTGCTCATCAGTCATCGACATCATCCCTTCAGGTATATATTCAGTACTGGCATGTAGTCTATACCACTGTATTGCATTTACATTTCCAGTCACACCCTCTGATATTGGCCTTTATGATCCTTATTCCCGGCTCTGCAGTACCCACGCCTCCATTTGCATCTTCGGTACCGTAACCCGGTAGCATTCTCACCCACATGAGTTGTCCCATTCATAGCACCTTTTTGCACTTTCGACACTCATGTTGTTTTTCATTACCCTATAGGGAGGGGAGTCCCGATAGTCTTTCATCATGTCGTGAATCTGCCACATACTCTTTCTCTTCATTTTGCTAGCTTTCCCACATGGACTCCCAGTATCTCTTTATGGTTCTATTTTTACCTGCACTTCCGCAGGATCATGAGCCCTTCATTTCATCCACACTCAGTTTGCCCATCTGCGAACCTACCCTCATTTCACCTACCTCATACAGAAACTCACCAATGGGGCCCCCACCCTTCATCAGTTTCCCAAGACAGTTCTGCCCTCCCTAGGGCACACATTTCACACTGGGGCACCCGTTTCTGTATTTGTACAATTCTCCCCAAAAAATTATTTATTATTTATTGTACAAACACCTTTATTTTCAGTCATTACATTTTTTGTCGTCACCATTTGCGACTTGCTTTCTTTTGGCCACATGCAACCCATGTCACCCTTGGTTGGAGCATTACTTATCATCTACCCTTGCCGGCATCGTCCATATCTTCAGAGTACTCCACAGGTCAGTTACCTCTACCCTCTGAATTTGTTCACCTTG
>ML780994.1:291353-337558 GCA_009831015.1 Picea engelmannii | reverse complement strand
TCCCTTACAACAACATTCTCAGTAGAAGAAACATTGATGGATTTCGGCTATACGTATGCTCCTAACCTCATCCATCAGGGGGCATCTGTTATCACCGAAATTTCGTCCGCACATGGTGACAAGAACTCCGCATCGTCAAAACAACAATGAAGTCATTCATGGCACTGAATTAATTTCACAGCATTCCATAAGGGTCAAAAACTATACAAAGTACCCAAAAATTGAAGGGCTCTTTACAGCAGTTTGGTGCGCGCGCACATGGGCAGGACAAGAATGTACTCTGCACGCATGCGCGCACGATGCACGACTGTCAACGAAAAAACCCGTGCACCTGCTAAAACGACGCATTTATTGAATTGGTCGGCCTCTCAACCACTTACGGACCAGCTCCCAATCTGATTTGACTCCCAAATCCGAGTTGAATCCGCAGCGTAGGCGGGTTAATGACCTAGTGAAGCCCTAAAGAGCCCCTTTTCACACTTTGAAGAGGTTACATAATCACCCAGTGATCTGCTATAAAAATCCATGAAGGAACATTGTTTTCGCAAGGAATTTCAGGTATTGTTATGCTGCTAATATTGTCAAGGGCTCATTCTTTGACGATAACACATTGGCAACATTTCATAGAGCCATCCACCTCTCCATTGAGTGGATGTGCTGGGAGTTCTTTCACCATCAGTCTCATTTCTTCACATTGTAAGGAAAGCAAGTTTGTGAGGGCCTCAAGAGCCTTCCTTTGGGGGAAGAAGGAACCACAGTTCCCTTCCTTCATCGTGCTCTGGTTTCATCAATTGATCAGCTCAAAACCATTGGTGATATCGGTGTCTTTTCGTGTTTATTGTTTCTCTATCCATATGTTCACAGTTTTAGTTTATTTTTGTTTAATTCTTGCTTGTAGTTTGTTTTGTTTCCTCTAACCCTTCCTTCCACAGCTGTCATGCTCTGCAAGACCCAACAGGGCATGTAAGAACCCTCGATTTTCTCACCAGGCGACGAATTGGGTGCGAACACTCAGGATAAATCACAACCTTCAACATCACAAACATCAGAGGAAAGATTTGAATCAATGATGAGAAACATGTAGATGATGATGGAAAGAAAATGAATGGTCACCAAATAGGTAGAGAAAAACTCATTCTCTTTTGATTTCGAAAGTGAGATGTCTAAGATAATGATTTCAGTACCATTTAATGAGTTGATCAAGAATAGCGAGTACAAAAATTAGATCATCAAGATGCTTAAGATGGGACAAACCTCTGATACCCTTAATATACTATATGATCACCCAGCCATCCTATTTGGGCCAAGAGTATAAGAAAGAAGCGAAAATGAAGAAGACCCTCCTTTTTATGTCAGCTTGAAAATCCACGACATGATTCTGCACAATGTTATGCTGGATTCTAGAGCATCTCACAACCTGATCCCCAAAGTGGTCATGGACCAATTAGGTATTGATTTCACAAGACCTTATAAGGACCTATTCTCCTTCAATTCAAGAAAGGTGAAATGCCTTGGCATGATCAAAGACATGGTGGTTTCTTTGGAACAAATCCCAACCAAGAATATGGTGATGGATGTGGTGTTCATTGATATCTCTCCAAAATTTGGTATGTTGTTGTCCAGGTCATAGGCTGCAAAACTAAAAGGAACCCTCCAGATGGACATGTCATATTCCACTATTAATGTCTTTGGTCAAGACAAAAGATTGTACAAGGAGTTTCTTCTTAAATATATGGTTAGCAATAATTCACAGCCTAGAAATCATCCTATCTATTCAGTAGAAATTGAATTAGGGTCCTCTATTTTATTCAATGACCTATGCTCTGAAGAAGAGGAAACATAAATCATTATGGCTGACAAAAATGAGCTTAACCAGTAGATGGAGGAATTTTTAGAGCAATAAGGTGATGCAGAGGATGAGATATGGAAAATGAATTTTGATGGAGATGCATGCAGAGAAGGAGCTGGGGCTGGCGTAGGAGCTGGGGCTAGCGTATGGATCAATCATCCCAAAGGACACTCAAAATTATCCTCTTACAAACTTGTTTTTGAATGCACCAATAATATGGCTGAGTATGAAGAGTTAATATTGGGGTTGAAAGTTTTGGAAGAATTAGGTGCCAAAATAATTGTTTTACTTGGAGACTCTGAGCTTATCATAAATCATATCAAAGGCATCTACCAAGAAAAACATCCCAGACTAAGGGCTTACAGAAACCTAGTACTAGACCTCCTTGAGAAATTTTTAGAATGTAATCTTTCATCAATTCCAAGAGAACAAAATCAGGTTGTTGATGCCTTAGCTACTTCAGCAGCAGTGTTCAAAGTCCCAATTTTCCCTGAAAAAATATACAAGGTTGAATTCAAGTACAGGCCAACAATACCAGACAATATGAAGCACTGGAAAATCTTCGAGAACAACAAACAGATAGAAAGCTTCCTAAAAATGGAGAACAAGTTTGAAAATTAAAAACTGATAATGAATACTGCGATGATGAGGTGGATGTAGCTTCTTTCAAAAAAGAAGGATATTTTGATAATTAGATTGTTGGGAGAGATATTGTACAGTTGAAAAGAAACATCATTCCTAAAGGCCTAGTATCATTAGAGAAACTCTTCGATAATAATGACGTGGCCAGAAGTCCAAAGATTACAGTAAATGAAGGGGATGTGGAAGATTGCAATATTGGGACTACAAAGGATCCAAAGATCATTAAGTTGTCTAGGAAGATCAATATTGAAGTATAAGAGAGGTATGTAAACTTAATGAAAGAATTCCTTAATGTCTTTTCTTGGAGCTATGATGAGCTGAAAGTTTATGATACCAATATAGTCTAGCATGTTATCCCTATCAAAGAAGATCACAAGCCATTAAAACATAAATTAAGAAGAATAAACCCTTTGTTGTTAGCATTGATAGAAAAAGAAGTAAAGAAACTATTTGAAGAAAAAATCATAGTGTCCTTGAGGTTTTCCAGATGGGTGGCCAACCTGGTGGTAGTTAGAAAAAAGAGTGGATACATCAGGTTGTGCATGGATTTTAGGAACATGAATAAGGTATCTCTTAAGGAAAACTACCCATTGCCCAAAATGGATCATATTTTACAAAAGGTGGTGGGCTCTCAGAAAATGTCAATGTTAGATTGTTTCTCGGGATACAACCAGATCATGGTACATCCTGACAATTAAGAAAAGACGACATTCACCACACCATGGAGAACATCCATGTACGCCAAAATTCCATTTGGACTTATGAATGCAGGGGAAACGTTTCAGAGGGCTATGGACATAGATTTTGCAGATGAAAAAGACAAATTTATTGTTATCTAGATTGATGACATTACTATCTATTCTGCCTCAGATGAAGAACACATCAAACATATCAGAAGGGCGTTCCAAAAAAGAAGAAAGTTTTGGATCTCATTGAATCCTAAGAAGTCAAATTTTTCCATGGAAGAAGGAAAGATGTAGAGACACATTATTTCAAAGGAAGGGATAAAGTTACACCCCAACAAAGTTGAGAGGATATTGAAAATTAACATACCCAGAAAAAAAAAGGAAGTACAGTCCTTCTTGGGAAAAGTGAACTTCCTAAGGAGATCCATTCCTAATTTGGATGAAATCATAAAACATATTACCAATATGCTAAAGAAGGGAAATGAAATCAAGTGGATCTCTAAGGCTAGAAAATATTTTGAAGACATCAAGGTGGCATTAACAAAGGCTCTTATACTAGCTAGTCCCAATTTTTAGAAAGACTTCATACTATTCTCTTTTGCCTCAAAACACACAATTGCAGGTGTGCTACTCTAGAAAGATTACCAAAATTTTGAGAAGCCCATAGCATACTACAGTAACACATTAAGAGATGCTCCTTTGAAATATGACATAATGGACAAGAAAGCATTTGATTTAGTCAAGTCATTGAAATAATTCAGGGTTTACATCCTACATTCACATACCACTGCTTATGTTCCCAACAACTCAGTGAAAGACATCTCGACATAGCCCGATCTTGAAGGAAAGAGGGGAAAATGGATTGTGGTGCTATTAGAATATGATATTGAAATCAAGCCCACAAACTTGATCAAAGGACAAGGGCTGGCGAGGTTGATGGCACAGACCAATTGTGAACTTTTAGGGATAAATTTCACAACAGACCTGTCAGAAGTTACAGAATAAGAAAAGGTGAATCCACCAATATCCCAGAAATTTCTCGACTCTGCATGGTATCCATATATCATCTTTGTGATGAAGAATTTGCAGGCTCCTCCTGAATTTAGTAAGACAAAGGCCATATTCTTGAAATTGAAGGAAAAAAAATTCTATATAGTAAATGATTTACTATATTGGAAATATCCAGGGGGGATTTTATTAAGTTATTTAATAGAGGAAGAAGAAGAGAAAACCATCAAAGAATTCCATAAAGGTGATTGTGGAGGTCATCATTATTAGAAGACAAACGTGCATAAAATTATAAGGGATGCATTTTATTGGACTAGAATCTTTCCCGATGTTTATAAAGAAGTCTCAAAGAGCCATGAATGTCACTTTTTTGATGGGAAACGAAAATTGTAGGCTCTACCTTTAAAACCCATTTCAGTGAAAGATCCTTTCAGACAGTGGGGCCTTGATTTTATAGGGGAAATCCATCCAAAATCCTCTGCCCAACTAAAATGAATCTTGACAGTGACCGATTATTTCACTAAGTGGATTGAGGCAGTCCCCACCAGACACACTATAGATGATGTCATCATTTGATTCTTAGAAGATAATATTTTTTCCAAATTTAGATGCTCGATCAAAATTATAACAAACAATGCAACAAATTTCAAGTCTAAGAAATTGGAGAAATTATGTAGTGATTAAAACATCACCCTTGGCTATTCCATGTCATATTAACCTCAAGGGAATGGGTTGGCTGAGTCTTGAAATAAAATCTTTGTCAAAATCATCAAAAATTGTTGCAAGACAATAAAAAGGTATGGCACAAAAAGCCCATCAAGGCACTATGGGTTGACAAGATATGCCCAAAGAGATCTATTGCCACATCTCCTTTACAGATCATTTATGGTATAGAATCTATTTTCCCTACTTCATTGGGATTGTCGATTGAAGTTGTTACATGGGAAAGAGGCGGAAACATACGCTAGTAGGAGAAGAGATGATGAGCTCATCAGCGTACAACAAACCAGAGAAAAGGCCTTTCATAACGCCCATCTATGCCAAGACAAGATCAAAGAGGATTTCTATAGAAATACCAAGGTGGATGAATTCAAACGAGGAGACCAGGTACTAAAATGGGATTCTAGAAACGAAGATAAGGGAAAACATGGGAAATTTGATAACCTATGGTTGGGTCCAATCAAAATTGCAGCTTACCGTGGGAGAAATGCCTATTTGTTATAGGAAAGTAATGGAGAAATCGTTGGAGGAGTGCTTGTGATTGATAGGTTCCTCAAGCATTAAATTTTTTGAAAAATCATCACCCCACCATTCATTTTATATAATCATTTTGCGTTTTTCTTTACACATAAAAAGTTGGAATAAAAGCAGCATAGTTGAAGCCTGAGGTGAAGGCCCTGAGCTATGCTGGGAAGATTTTAAGTTTTTTCAAATAAATATCAATGGATTCAAATCACACTAATAGACCATAGCCCAATGAGTAGGAACTTGGTCTTCAGTTCTTTGCTATCTCGCAGGGAGGATAGCATCCCCAGTTGGAGCCTATATTATCATCATAACAATTTTCATATCAAGATCCAAGTTTCAGAGATTTAGTGAAAGGCCACATCTCTATGGAAGTGTGATAGTTTGGAGGATAATGTATTATATGGCGGCGTGTGGAAAAATATAGCGAAGGCATAAAAGGTAGGATTCAGTAGACCGTCAATCTAAAACAACCTGGATCAATGACTAAGACACATATCGAGGAACGAAGCAGCGTGGAATATAATTATTCAATGTTGGGACGGGGAAAACTACCATGGTTTCATTCATGGACATGTAGCACCTCTAGAGGTACATCAGGGTGAAAAGAGGTCTACCTAAGACCACTTTCTCCAATCCCCGATATCAAAATTTGTTGAGGCACAGTGGATCGTAGATCTTAGAGCGATCTAGATCAATGAATGAAACTCATATCAATGATTGAAGTAGCACAAGGATTAATCATTCGAAGGCGGGCCGAGGAAAGATATCATCGTTTCATTCATGGACATGTGGTGCCTCTAGAGGTACATTGAGGTGAAAAGCGATCTACCTAAAACCATTTTCTCCAATCCCCGATGTCAATAGGAACATATAAAAGGAGGATCCCCAACATTATTTTATGATACTTTGAAACATTCAAACATTCAAAATTTGGTGCAAACCATCTATTCAAAACTCAAGCTCAAAGTTGGATCAGATTCGTGTTTTCTTCACCGCTTAACATGTATTTTTCACCATGGTCGCTAATACTATCATTTTATTCGTGAATGAACTAGACATCACCTCTAGAGAAGAAGCCCTAATTGACAGGGACTCTGATGTTTTCAACACAGTGATAACAATCTCGCACGTTTCTATGTCCATAGAGAATTTGTTAGACGGTGTTGGGAAGCAGATCCCCTTTCTCAGAACGGTTGAAGCCTCCATTACCCCTTATGTCGTATAAGTAGTCTTTCCTTTTCTTGAGTTCATAAGTTGGTGTGCAGAGCATATTCACAGGAAGAAAGAGTTATTTTGAATAAATTAGGGTCATAGGTTTTATGTGAAATAGACAGCCCATCACTTTGACATACCATGAGTGTATAAGAGTTCCTCCATAGCGTCAGATCCATTCGACAAAGAGAATATGATCATAGTTTACAGAAAATTCTCTTTAGAGGTAAAAACCTTGTTTTTGCAAACCATTGTCAAACCTGAACATCATTCAAAAAGTCTGTTGTTACCTATCAATGTGAGCATTATGATCATTGAGGTCCAGTGGGCTTCTTCCCTGCTTAACCAAATTTTAGGGTTAGATAACGACAAGTTCATAGTAGAATTCATGTTAGGTTTCTTATTAACCTTTTTTATGTCAGATTATCGTCATTCAATCTGTATTATTTTTGGGAAATTCATCGCTGATAATATGCATTAACAACTAGTCAATTTGAGTTCATTAAGACACTTTAGATACTACACAAACCTACTGAGGATGTTCCTGGAATCGAACAAGACCGAATTCCATGAAATTGATTTCATCTCAACTAAATGTAAAAGGATCACCATGCTTATTTTCATCAATAAGATCATGTCTAGGGTGTACAGTCTTATCTTTGACTCAAACTTGCCAAGGGTTCTAGAAGAAATGAAATTTATTTTACAACCAAATCGAAAGAGGAGAGTAGGATATTGGATGTTGTTCATACAATCTACTGTGATATGGGTGTATGGATATCAAGAAGGACCTCATATTTTACCAGTCTTTTTGACTCCTAGAATTTTTTCTTTAGAGTTCATCAGAAAAAGGATCATTTTAGAAACAGAGCACTTTATGAAAGCACACAAGGCATCTAACTTAAAATTTCCTTTCATGGTAGCACCCTTTGTGGTAAAAAAAAAATCTTGTTTACCTCAGATCCAAGCCAAATTCAATGAATTTGGGTTTACACAATTACAAGGAAGGAAATATGACCACTTCAAATCATATCAAAGAGAAGGCTGATGAGAAAATTAGGCCCCTATGAGCACGAGCATGTTGAAGGATTTGATAAAATGGATAATATGGAAACATCTACAGATATGGAGGTCACCTTGCAGAACGATCGAATAAAACCAATAGATTTTTCCCCTCAGCAAATCCAAACACATAAATCTTCTCAATATTGATTATTGAAGCCCCAAAGATGAGTGTTTATAATAAGAGGAGTAGTTTAGAGGCCCTGGGTGCCAGTAGTCAGCAAGATATTCCCAAGAAGATGAAAATTACACCATCCTCTCAAGTGGTTGACCAGGTAGAAGAAGAATCTAAAGAGAAAACAAGCATGGAGATGGTGGAAGATGCAACCAAGAAGGAAGAAGATGGTACAAGAAGCATGCCACAAAGTGAAAGCATCACAAGGGTTTTCAGTAGCAAGAAACACATATTTAGCAAGACACCTAGGGCAGTATATCAATCCAAAGAATACTTGATGAACCAGTATGTTGTAAAAGGAAGTATAGCCAATAGTGATATAAGAGACATATTGCCCGAAGTAGAGAAGATCTCCCAGCACAAGACATCCATGTTCTCAGTCAGATATGTAGAAATAAAGACGTTTAAGATAACAATAAAAGATGATGATAAAGTGTGAGAAATCAAGATGAACTATGAGAATATTGGTGCCCAAAACAAAGTAAAGTTTGACATGAATTCTAGTGACATGCTATACTCTAACTACCTAAATTTAAGTCTGAAAGTTTCAAGGTTGATAACACATTCACTCAAACTAGATGGACAATTGAAACAGGAGAAAGCATCCAACAAAGCCTGCCAGACATAGGTCAAAATATTGCAGTTTGAAGGTCCTCAAGGAGTAAAATATTCTTTAGATGAGAAGGAAAAGATAATCCAAGGTCTGAAGAAAAAGCTAAAAATATCCCCTACTGAACATCTACAGGCAGAAGAGATAGCTTCTCTAGAGAAAGAGAAGTAAAAATTCAGAGAAGAAGCACTAAATTACAAGGCTAAAGTCTTGCAGCTGGAAAAGGAGAAAGAGAATTGGTTAAAAGGACAAGTAGAAACATCAGATATGGTTGTCATTGTACCTGCTGATGCAGAAGCTGGATCGAGCACTGATGGATTGGTCCAAGCCATGTCCCAAGTGAGTCTACAAAGAGGGGAAATCAAAAGCCTTAAGGAATCCTTCGAAAAGTTGAAACAAGAGATGAAAAGATGGCTCCACTCCAAAGGGAAAATCAAGATTTGCAAGAGAGAGAAAGAAAGATGAGAACACAATTAAAAGGCAAAACACTGTTAAAAGGACCTAAACATGTGATCTGGGATGCCATTGTTGCAGAGCCTGCTAACTTCAGGGTTTATCTAAATTTTATAAATGACAAAGACAACATGGCTACCACGACCCGAAGTAGGTGTACTGTTGTTACTGAAACATTAGCCAAGAAACCATCGGAATGGGCCCAGAATGCTATTGATTTGTTGAATTCTATGCCCACTAATTATCTTGAGACTATTGGGGTAAAGGAAAAAACTATGTTGATCATCTGGGCCAGGAGAATCATCGCCAACCAGAGCTTGCTCAAATTGGCTCAAAACAAAGCTATCCAAATGGAGCACAATATACATGAGTTTAAAGACACATTTGAACAATTGTTTGTCAAGGTCCTCCCACCATTTTTGGATGGAAAAGGTTCATTATACAATCAATAATATTACAATTCTCTCCTCATTCAGTGTAGGATGGACCATTCCAAATTTGAATCTATGGAGGAAAGTCTGAAAGGCACAAGTCCAATAAAGTATGTTGGATTACTAAGAGGGGGGGTGAAACATTAATAGAGAAATGTAATATTTTTTAACCATATAATCCAAGTGTTATATCAATGAAGCATTATCATCCAATAAATACAGAGTAAATAAGAAATGAACAAATGAACAAACATACACATACATAATACACCAGTATTTTACGTGGAAACCCAAATAGGGAGGAAACCATAGAATGTTTTTTCTTATATGTCTTGAAGAATTAAATTCATTGGAAGCACCAACTTCCTTTATTTTCTTGCTGGAACTGGAAGGAGGCTCCAACCCCCTATTTTTTCAGGTTAAAACCTGAGGGAAGCACCAACTCCCCAATTCTCTAGCTACAACCCCCTATGTTCTCCGGCTACAACTGGAAGGTGGCTACAACCACCTTTCCTTACCCCGTCATGCCACCCTGAAGTAGAAGTAGAATGATGGAACCATTGTCACACTATCACTGTGAGATATACCATTGTAAACATGTACCAATCAATCTGAACCATGCATCTCTTGTACCTCAACCTGTAATTGACCTGTACCATAAATAAGTGCATCAACCATTCACAAACCTATACCAAACAACCTGTAATTAACATGTACCATAAACAAGTGCATCCAACCATGTACCAAGTATTTACCAATCATGTGTCAACTACACATCAACTATGACTCATCAATATGTACCAACATCATCAACTATACACCTCATGTATGCGCCAACTTATCAACTACTTGTCTCAACCATGTACTCAACATGTACCTCAACCAAAAGCCCTCATAAATTTCATCATCCAAATCTGATTTGTAGATCTGTAATAGAACTGGTATATATGATCACATTCCTATAAACCTTCCTTAACTTCAACAACAAGATACTATAATTTTCATCAAACTTTTCTTTAGTCTCACATGCCTAGTTTTGGATTAGTCAACAACCCTAACTTGAAGTAATCATAAATTTGTACCTGTAATGTATAAAGATCTGAAACTGATACACAATTTTATTTAGTGTGTTTTATGTACCTCCTCCATGTGTCACTACTTGGAACCTCTCAGAAAAGGAGTTATAGAAAAAATGGCATACCTTTCTGAATTTTGGATTATTCTAGAGAGCGACATTGTAGAGCGTTCCCTGCATAGAATATTTGTTGAATTGATATGGAATGGTTAAAAAGAATACTAAATATGATACTCTAACTAACACATTTTGTTTCATTAAATCTGGATCTGTTGTGAAGAAGTTATGATGTTTTTAACCGAAACATCTGTTTTTGACTAGTTTTAGGACTAGCCACAAACCCTATTTTCCACGAAGTGTAACTCCAAAAATAAAATGCCCCACAAGATGAATTTTTTACCACAGATACTTGGATATGTTTTCTCAATGTAATATAAATTTCAAGGTCTTAATCATTATAGAAAAAAAATTATAGCGAAAATGGTGAGATGACCTATAAATAACATACCTCAGAAAGAACCATCAAAAGAATTTATCCTTCCTTGCATTTTGGACTTATTTTCTTCACCTTCCCTTACAATTTAATTTTAGATTCTCTTGGTTACCTCAGAAACCTATATATATTCAATATTCTCAAGTGTGTTTAAAATGAGAGAGCCTTGTCTCTTATTTATACTCTCCAAGTAGCTTCCTTAAAAACATCGTCTAGGTCACTTGGCCCCACTTTCCTTATTTTAGGGTTAACCCACTTCTAATTTCTCCATTAAATTTATTATTGAAATAATTTATTTTGTATTCACTTTGAATCATAATACACTCATTACTTCACTTTATTATTTACCTTTTAAAATCTCTTAAACCACTTTGACTACTTTGACCTTTTGGGGCTTCTAGATAACATATTAGGGTCCTCCAACTTCGTAAGGCCATAATTCTCAAACCGTGAGGAGTTATGTGACGTTACACATACCACCATAAATGTAATGGCATGTACTATCCATATAGAATAGTATTATTTGAAAATATATCATAACACATACCATTATCCATCAAACAAACTTGGGTCCATTACCCAAACCTAGGGTCTCCAACTTCTCATGGCCATAACTCTCTAACCGTGAGAAGTTATGTGACATTCCACATACCACTGGAAATGGAATGACAAGAAATATCCATAGAGGATGGTTTAACTAACAAATTAATTTTCCTTCATCTCATTATTCCACAATTAAGCATGGGTTCTCTTACTCCGCAAAGCGTCTTCCCGTGAGGGCTTTCACCATAAGGGGACCACTTTGGAGTTCATCCATATTTCCTTCTTATCAACCATGAAAAGAAAATAATGAGTCATATTTACATCAAACAATATTGGTTCCATTACCCAAACCTTTGTGATGCAGGGATTTCTTCAAGGGTTTATATCAATGACAACCAACCTTAATCAACAATCTCCCCCTTTGGCATTGATGACAACACTCTAATGCAATATTGAAATCATATCACTCATGCTCCCCCTGGAAACATGCCTTTGTCCTCTGTATATGATAAATTTGACTTTGTCCTCTACATCTGATCAATCTGATCCCCCTGGAACCATGCCTCTATTCTCTGCATCTGATAAATCTCTTCCCCTTTGTCATCAATGGAAAAGGTATCTTTCCATACGAGGTTTCTCCCCCTGACTGATCTATCCTCTTATGGTGCTTCCTCATGTACATCTAAGACATATAAGATAAGCATTCAAAAAACATTCATTTTGGAGTAGAAATAACTCCAAGTCTTTGGCAATGATATTCAAAGGCTTCTCGTGGAAGTGGTTTTGTAAAGATGTCTGTCACTTGTTCTTTTGTTCCCACATACTAAACTCTGATGTTGTTTTCTGCAACCTATTCCTGTAGAAAGTGATACTTGATTGGAATGTGCTTCATCTTGGAGTGCATCACCAAGTTTTTTGAGATACTGATAGCACTTGTATTATCACAATATATTGGAATGGGCTCATCATACTCAAAATTTATATCTGTCAAAGTTTGTTTCATCCAAAGAACCTATGTACAACATGTTGTTGTTGAAATATACTCTGCCTCAGCTGTAGATAGAGATACTGATGATTGTTTCTTTCTTAGCCATGATACCAAACACTCACCTAAGTAGAAATTTGTTCCATTGGTGCTTCGCCAGTCATCAATACAACCTACCCAATCTGCATCTGTGTATGCAATAAGTGATAGATCGTTTCCTTTTGGATACCATAATCCAAACTCTTTTGTTCCTTTGATATATTTGAAAATCCTCTTTACTGCTAATACATGTGATTCCTTTGGTGTTGCTTGAAATCATGCTACCTGTCCAACTGCTTGCATTACCACTAGTCTGGATGTTGTCACATATAGTAGGCTTCCAACTATTGACCTATATTGCCTCTGATATGTAGACTTTGAATCATCATCTTTTCTCAACTTACAATTGGTTTGCATGGGACTGATAATTGGTTTGCAATGTTCCATTTCGAACCTCTTTATCATTTCTCTGATATACTTGGTTTGAGAAATAAAAATTCCTTGGTTTCTTTGACATATATGAAGTCCCAGAAAGAAGGATAGTTCTCCAAGTAACGACATTTCAAATTCATTCCACATGTCTTTTGCAAATTTATGTCTTATCCTGTTATCAGCACTACCAAAAGTAATATCATCAACATAAACTTCAATTAATAAAATATTATCTTGACTTACCTTGATGTAAATGTTGTTGTTTTCACTTCCTTTTATGAACCCTTCCTGCTGCAGATACTTATCCAGTCTGGAGTACCATGCTCTAGGAGCCTATTTTAGACCATACAAGGCCTTCTTTAATTTACATACATAGTTTGTGTTCTCTGACAACTGAAATCCTTCTGGTTGTTCAATGCAGACTTCTTCTTCAAGTTACCCATTCAGAAAAGATGATTTTACGTCCATCTAATATACTTTAACATTCTTGGAGCATTCATAAGCTAAAAGTAAACAAATTTCTTCCATTCGAGCAACTTGGGTAAATGTCTCTTCAAAGTCCATTCCTTCAATATGTGCATATCTTTTACATACCAATCTAGATTTGATCCTTGTAACCTATCCATCTTCATTCAATTTATTCCTAAAAACCCATTTTGTGTTGATCACATTCTTATTCTTGGTCTTGGAACCAATTCTCAAGTGTCATTTTTCTCTATTTTATACAATTCTTCATCCATGGCCTTATTCCAAAATTCATCCTTGCTGGCTTCTTCAAAACAGTTTGGTTCAATTGTAGATAAGAGTGCTAGGTGTATTTGTTCTGGTGAATAGATTTTTCTTCTAGTCTCAACTCCTGCATCTTTGTTTCCAATAATCTGATCTGAAGGATGATTCTTTTGTACTTGTTTGCTAGGTGTCTTTGGAGATACTTTCTGAACTTGTTCTTCTGCTTCTATCGTAGTCTCTTCATCTTCATCTTCCTCTTCTACTTCTTTTTCATCTTCTTCTTCAAAAACTTGTTCCATTGATTTGTTTTCTTCTTCCTTTGATTATGATCTTCCTGTTTCATTAATTGTTACGTTGATTCTTTCCACAACTTTGTTCAATCTTATATTGAAACACTTGTATGATTTCCTTGTATTTGAGTAACCAACAAGTATTCCTTTGTCCGCATGAGATTCAAACTTTCCCATTCTTCCATCTTTTCTTTTGATGTAGCATTTGCTTCCAAAAACTATGAAGTGTTTCACATTTGTTGGTCTTCCTTTCCATAGCTCGTAGGGAGTTTTATCAGTGTTGCTTCTAAGAATTACTCTGTTTTGAATGTGAACTGTTGTATGCACTGCCTATGTCCAAAATATATCTTTCAATTTGGAATCCATTACCATTTTTCAAGCAATTTTTTGTGTTGTCTTATTCTTTCTTTCAACAACTCTAGTCTATTGAGGTGTCCTAGCAATGAAGAATTTCCTTTGTATTCCATGACTGCTACAGTAGTCCATAAATTCCTTTGAAGTGAACTCTCTTCCATTATCAGATCTCAAACATTTGATTCTTGAATCCATCTCATTTTCAACCATTTCCTTGTAGATCTTGAAGTTTTCAAAATCTTATGACTTTTCTTGAGAAAGCAAACTGCAGTCATTCTTGTATAATCATCAACTAATAACATAAATTATTGTTCACCTTTTAAGCCCTTTGTTGTAGTTGGTCCAACTAGAACAGTGTGCAAAATTTCTAGTGGTCTTGTTGTTGAATATTCCTCTGATTTGAACCTGGTCTTTGTTTGCTTTCCTTGTTGACAATGCTTGCATAAAGTGTTGTTTGGTTTCGTGATCTGGGGCATTTCTCTGACTGCTTCTCTTTTGCTGGCTTTGACAAGGTTATCAAAATGCATGTGACCCATTCTTCTATGCCATAGCCAAATTTCATCTTATTTTCCTAGACAACACTTTTCATTTCCAATTTCACTTAACACATATATGTTGTTTGAAGTTCTTGCAGTTGTACCGACCAATTTCCCTGAACCTTTTTTTCTTATCTCACACTTTTCTAAATCAAAAGTAAGTTTATGACCTTGGTCACACATTTGAGTCACACTTAGAAGATTATGTTTCATATCTTCTACCTGTAGAACATTTTGTTCCTTTTCATTCTTGTTTCCAATTCGGACTGTGCCTTCTCCAATGATTTTGGATGAATTATCATTTCCGAAGGAGACTGATCCATTTTTTTCTTTTCGTAATGTAAGAAGTTTTTATTTATCACCTGTCATGTGTTTTGAACATCCACTATCAACATACCAACCATGTTTCTTCTGCTTAGCTTGTAGAGCGACTGTGCATTCTTCATTGTTATACTGATCTTGCTTTCTTATCCATGTCGTTTTCTAAGGTTCTTGTCTGTGATTGATGTTATTCTGTTGAGGTTCTTTAGGAGGGACTGTCATTTTGCAATCCTTGTCCATGTGTCCAAAATTGTTATATTTGTAACATTCCACTTCAGTGCTCAAAGATTCAAACATGTTGTAACTTCTTCTTTGTGTGTCACTAGGTCTTCTTGAATAATCCATTTGTGTATAACTCTCAAAGTTGTTATTGTTCCTATTGTTAGCTCTGCAATTCACAGATTTATGTCCAAAATTATTACATGCATAACATAAACCAAAAAATATAGTTTGATACCTGGGAGTTGAAGATCTTATAAAAGGAGGTGCTTTTATGAATCCTTCTTCTTCTTGAGGCCTATCTGTCTGTTGTTGATTCTGAAATCTCAATCTTCTTGGTGGAGGAGTGTCCCTGTAATATTCCTTGTATATCTTCCTATCCTCTTTGATTGTTTCTGCACAACTCTTTAGATTTGTTTATTGCTCTGTTGTTTTGGAGCTTGATCCCTTTCCTGTCTGATTATATCCAATTCTGGACTTGTCAAGATGAGATTTTTTACTGTTGATAATGTCATCTAGAACTTTGGAGCTATTCTGCATATTTTTCTTTTGAATATCCTTTCTTAGTGTGACAACCCCTACTTCCAAGTTTCCAATGATCTTGTCATTTTCTTCTAGTTGTTATTTGAGTGCTTCTTCAATTCTTTTATCTTCTTCTATTTGAACCTTCAATTTTGTGATCATTTGTTCTAGTTCTCGAGTGTCTTTTTGCTTGTCTAGTTCTTCTTGTAGTTTCTTGTTTTTCTTCTTTTCTCTTCTGATAACTTCTATGGCACACATTAATTCTTCTCGATAGTCAACTTCTGCCTCTTCAATTTCTTCTTCGACTTCTTCACGTTCTTCTTCGAATTCTTCAAATTCTTCTTCGGAGTCTTCTTTGTCAGAGTCTTTTATTGCCATGAATAGAACTCTTCATTTATCATTGTCACTGACTTCATCTTCATCTGATGATGAGATGTATTCTTTGGTGTATAATATTTTCTTGAAAACTTTCTTTGTAGTTCTTTTGCCTTTATATGTGTGTTTTCCTTTTGAGTAACCTTCATCATTTCTCTTTTTCTTATGAGGACATTTGTTAGAAAAATGACCATTACCATCACAATTAAAAAAAATTAAAGGTATCTTACCTCTATACCTACCATTGGTTCCCTTGTTCATTCTTTTGACGAAGTTGGCCACTTCTTCATCATCTTCCAAGGTGTCACTGTTGCTTCTATATTCTTCTTGTTCCTTTTTCTTTTGCTTTGATCTTTTCGATGCCTTGAAGGCTGCTTCTTTTACATCTGGATTTTCCTACTCAGTTCTCATTTCATATGATGTGGATATTTCATGCAGTTCATCCATGCTTATTGAGTCTAGATCCAATCTTTCTTCTAGTGTTGATATCTTAGGGTTGAATCGCATAGGAAGAGATCTTAGTATCTTTTGAACAATTATAGATTCTTCAACTTCTTCTCCCAATCATATGATTGCATTCATTGTTTCATCGACTCGTAAGAAGTAGGATGCGATATCTTCATCTTCCTTCATTTTTAGTTGTTCGAACTGACCTATTTAAGTATGAAGCTTTGCTGCTTTGACTTTTGTATCTCCTTCATAAATATTTTGAAGCTTGTCTCAAATCTCTTTAGTGGATTTACAGTGTGCAACTTTGGTGAATACTGTATCACTGAGACCATTCAAAAGTGAATTTGTGGCTTTGGAATTATTCTCACCAAGATTTACTGCTTTGTCATTTGCTGGTGGAACAGCTGGTGCTGTGTATCCATCTACAATTGATTGTCAAAATTGAAATCCTTGTGCATGTATATATGTCCTCATCCTTATGCTCCAAAAAGCATACTTTTGTCCATCGAACTATGGTATTCCATTTTTATATGAGTTGGTACTCTCCAAGATCTACCTTTCAGTGGTTAAACTAATTTCTGAACGAACCTTCTCTGATACCAATTGTTGGATTATTAAGAGGGGGGGTGAATCAGTAATAGAGCAATGTAATCCCTTTTAACCATATAATACCAGTGTTATATCAATGAAGCATTATCATACAATAAATGCAGAGTAAATAAGCAATGAACAAATGAACAAACATACACATACAAAGTACACCAGTGTTTTACGTGGAATCCCAAATTGGGAGAAAACCACAGAATGCTTTTTCTTATATGTTTTTAAGAATTACATTCATTGGAAGCACCGACTTCCTTTGTTTTCCAGCTACAACTAAAAGGAGCCTCCAACCCCCTAGTTTCTCAGGCTACAACCTGAGGGTAGCTCCAACTCTCCAATTCTCTGGCTACAACCATAAGAAGGCTACAAACCCCTATGTTCTCTGGCTGCAATCGGAAGGTGGCTACAACCACCTATCCTTGCATTGTCCTGCCACCCTGAAGTAGAAGTAGAATTATGGAACCACTGTCACACTATCACTGTGAGATATACCATTGTAAACATGTACCAATAAATCTGAACCATGCATCAACCATGCATCAACCTGTACCTCAACCTGTACCACAAAAAGGTGCATCAACCATGCACCAACCTGTACCATAAACAAGTGCATCCCACCATGTACCAAGTATGTACCAAGTATGTACCAATCATGTGTCAACTACTCATCAACTATGACTCATCAATATGTACCAACATCATCAACTATACACCTCATGTATGTGCCAACTCATCGGCTACTTGTCTCAACCATGTACTCAACATGTACCTCAACCAAAAGCCTTCATCAATTTCATCATCCAAATATGATTTATAGATCTATAATAGACCTGGTGTATATGATCACATTCCTGCAAACCTTCCTTAACTTCAACAACAAGAGACTAGCATTTTCATCAAAATTTTCTTCAGTCTCACATGCCTAGTTTTGGATTAGTCAACAACCCTAACTTGAAGTAATCATAACTTTGTACCTGTAATTTATAAAGATATGAAACTGATAAAAAATGTTCTTCAGTTTTTTTTATTCAATGCCTCCAGGTGTCACTACTTGGAACCTCTCAGAAAAGGATTTATAGTAAAAATGGCATACCTTGTTGAATGTTGGCTTATTCTAGAGAGCGACATTGTAGAGCGTGCCCCACCAGGAATATTTGTTGAATTGATATAAAACTATAAAAAATAATAATAAATAATATACCCTAACCAACACATTTGGTTTCACTAAATTTGGATATTTTATGAAGCAGTTATGACGTTTTTACCCGAAACACCTATTTTTGACTAGTTTCAGGACTAGCCACAAACCTTATTTTCTACAGAGTGTAACTCCAAAAATACAATGACCCACAAGATGAATTTTTTACCACAAATGATTGGATATGTATTATCAATGGAATAGAAATTTAAAGGTACGAATCATTATAGAAAAAAACAAATATGGTGAAAATGGTGAGATGACTTGTAAATAACATACCTTAGAAAGCACCATCAAAAGAATTTATCCTTCCTTGCATTTCGGCCTTCTTTTCTTTACCTTCCCTCTGAATTTCGGCTTAGATATCCTTGGTTACCTCATAAACCTATAGATATTCTATATGATCAAGTCTGTTTAAAATGAGAAAGCCTTGTCTCTTATTTATACTCTCCAAGTAGCTTCCTTAAAAACATCTTCTAGGTCACTTGGCCCCACTTTCCTTATTTTAGGGTTAACCCACTTCTAATTTCTCCATTAAATTTATTATTGAAATAATTTTATTTGTATTCACTTTGAATTATAATACACTCATTACTTCACTTTATTATTTACCTTTTAAAATCTCTTCAACCACTTTGACTACTTTGACCTTTTGGGGCTTCTAGATGACATATGAGGGTCCTCAAACTTCGTAAGGCCATAAGTCTCAAACCGTGAGGAGTTATGTGACGTTCCACATACCACCAGAAATGGAATGACATGTACTATCCATATAGAATAGTATTAGCTAAAAATATAGTATAACTCATACCATTATCCATCAAACAAACTTGGGTCCCTTACCCAAACCTGGGGTCTCCAACTTATCATGGCCATAATTCTCTAACCATGAGGAGTTACGTGACATTCCACATACCATCGGAAATGGAATGAAAAGAACTATCCTTCTAGGATAGTTTACCTGAAAAATTCATTGTCCTTCATCTCATTATTCCACAATTAAGCATGGGTTCTCCTACTTCGCAAAGCATCTTCCCGTGAGGGCTTTCACCATAAGGGGACCACTTTGGAGTTCATCCATCTTTACTTCTTATCAACCATGACAAGACAATAATGAGTCATCTTTACATCAAACAATATTGGGTCCATTACCCAAACCTTTGTGCTGTGGGGATTTATTCAAGGGTTGACATCAATGACAACCAACCTTAATCAATAGAGTAATTGGCCACAGACTTTAAAATTTTGAATCAATTTAAAAAAGTGAAGATTGGCTTGTCAATTATGTCCTACGCCACGTGCGTTGGCCTAGATATTTTGATTAAGGACATTATGGACTACGAGATTCCTTCTAACTCACAATTGAAGGAAATTGTGTGGCTAGGAAAGACGAAATGCAGTTTTCTCGGGACTAGTAAGTGACCCCAGGTGTCACCAAACCAACGAGTTCGACTGAACATCAGGAAAAGCCAGATGTCGTAAAGGAAGCTAAGAAGTCAGAGAAATCCATTCCTAGTTTTGAAATGTCTTTTGAGTAATCATTATAAATCGGTTCATATACCAAGACTGTTAGTTGAAATTACTATAATTAGTTTCAGAAGATGAAATGTTTCAGTTTCAACCATTGTAATCGAATTGTATAAATGTTGGGGCATTTGATTGAATTAATGTTAGCATAAGTGCAAGAGAACTTTTTGGTTGTTTCGGACTCTATTATAATTTTCTGAAGCTAAATTGAATATATATGGAGAAGATTTTGAAGTCTCTATGAAAATATTCTAATGGCGGTGATATGAGTTTTGTCTTTTTTCACTGTATGTATTTCTTGTGATCTTTTATTCCATTTACACTTTATTCTATTTAAACTGGATAGTTAAAGGCCCAGAATTGGTCTTGTGATGCTCTTGGCTTAAGCAATTTAAATTGTGTGATTATCTTCTTGACTAATTCAGAATTTATTTCAGTAATTCTCTGATGTAGTTATTTGTTTTCTTTATCTTCCTACACACTATTTAAATTCAAGAATAACTCAAACTCATCGCTTAGTTTAGCCTTTATCCTCTAGAGAGTTTTGCCAGCTGATCATTGTTTTCGTTCACTTTCAGAATTTTGACTGCATAGCCTTGAGTGTTCCTCCCCATCCTTGCCAACAATTTTATTAAAAAACCCCAAAACAAACCAAATCTAGCCACCGATTATCAAATAAATATCAAGTGACATAAGATATCCCTCTCTAAGTTGAACAGGCTAGTAATTTAGCTCTAAAGTAGGTTGAAACATTTACCTCTGTGGTTTTTCTATCAGCCAAACAAAAGTTATGAAGTGCTAGCAGAACCAAATGTACCAATTCCACTAGTGATTGAAATACACAAAATCTTGCATAAGGAAATGGAACAAGTAATTATTCGGGAACATTCAAGAGAAAAGGAGAAAATTGGAGGAAGAAATGGAGATTCAAAAATAGGGAATTATTCAGGGACTCTTGTAGGAGTTAAATTCAAAGGAGGAGAAAATCAAATAGGAGAAAAATGAAAGAGAAAATTAGGAAGAGAATTTGGTTCGCCAAAAATCCTGAATTCAATGGATGCTGGAAGGGGACAAAAATATAATTTGTTTCTATAATTCTCTTCTCTGGCGAAGAAGCCAAAATCATATTGCCTCCTTGCAAAACGAAGAGGAAATTGTTATGGAATAACATAATGACATAGAAAGAGAGATGGTGAGCCACTCTAGTAATTTACTGGCAAAATAGGATCAAAATAAGAGGGAGGCCACCCTCCAGATCACAATATCTATTTTCGGGATAATCTCTCCAGAAAAAAACAACAGTCTTATGCAACCGCTGACTTTGGAATAATTTGAGGAAGTTGTTTTGGATATGTGGGTCGGGAAGGCCCCAAGCCCACATGATTTCACCTCTGATTTTTTCAAAGATTGTTGGAATATCATAGGAAGAGATGTGTTGGTATTGGTGGAATAATCAATAAGGTCATGATCATTCCATCAATCCTTCAATGCAACTTTCATGAACCTAATTCCCAAGGATAGGGAAGTTGGATTGACAGATAAGTTTCTCCCAATATCCCTATGAAATATAACATATAACAATATAACTAAAGTAATTGCAAATGGATTGAAACATATTCTGCAGGAAATTATTTCTTATGAGCAAGGAGGATTCATGGAAGGTAGAATTTTTTTTGGATGAAATTATAGTGGAACATGAGTCCATCCACTCTCTTAAAACTAATGGTCAACCAGGCATGGTGATAAAGTTGGACCTAGCCAAAGCCTATGATAGCATTAATTGGAGCTTCTTGAGTGAAATTCTGGGGGATTTCAACTTTGACCAAGCACGGATTACATGGGTATTAGGCCTAATATCCTCAACCTTCTTCTCCATCCCAATAAATATATCCCCATCAGAAGCCTTCAAATCCTCCAGAGGAATATGACAAGGTGATCCCCTCTCCCCATATTTGTTTATAATTTTGGTATAAGGATTATGGAGGTTTATCAATAAGTCCATTCAGAAAAGGATCCTCCAAGGCCTCCTTCTCTTCCCTCAAACAAAACCCCTATCCCATCTGCAATTTTTCAATGACAACCTATTAATGGGTCATCCCATAGTAAAGGAAGATATATAATTGAATCTTATCCTATACATTTTCATGGAAGCCTGGGGAATGCAGGTAAATCAAGAAAAATCCATATTTTTTTTAATACTCGTGTAGAATTCTAGCGCAATATCTCTCACATTTTAGGATTCCAAAGAGATATCTTAGCTTATAAATACTTGGGATCCCCCCTTATGGAAAAACATATTTGTAACCTTCTTGGCAAGAGCTCCTAGATAACCTGAAAGATTGCCTCAAAATTTGGACTCACAGATTCCTAACTTTCCCATAAAGGGTCATTCTCATTAAAAAAAAATTAGTGGCCATGCCTATCTACCTATTTTCACTCCTAACAGCTTCAGAAAAACATCCAACAAAGAATTAGGGAAATACAAAGAAAGATTTTATGGGAAGGAGCTAAACGGGGAAAAAAAGGGCCTTGGTTTCCTAGGACAAAATTTGTACTCCCAAATCCATAGGGGGGTCTAGGAATAAAATACCCCTAAAATATGGGCCAAGCCTTAGTGACTAAATTATAATGGAGATGGAATAAGAATCCAGATTCCCTGTGGACCAAAATATGGTTTTCCAAATAAGAAAAGGATATCTCTCATAATGAAAGGATTCGACTAGAAGGTTCTCTCCCAAGATCACTAATTTGGAACTATGTATCGAAAAACAGAGAGATTGTCTAGCATCATATTTTATGGGAGATATAGGATGGTCGATCGACCTTATTCTGGGATGACACCTATGAAAACATTTAGGCTCTAAGTACAGAAGGGCCTTTTCATAACATTCAAGAGTGGACTAGGGAATCAGGATGGACAAATATTAACAAGTTTTGGGAAGAATATCCTAGTCAAATTTTGGGGGATATAAGACCCTAGAAACCTCTTCCAATGTGTCTGGTGAACTAGGAAAGAACCTCTTGAAAGGAGTTGGAAAATTCCCTGACCCTAAGAACTATTAATGTAAAACCAGTAAAGGACATAATGAGATGGTGAAAAAAAGGGAATGGGAACTTCAATATAAATGAAGCATACCAACAAGCTTTTGAGTCCTAGGAGATAGCCCCTAAGCCCATATGGAACAAGGTCTGGAAATCCCACTAGTGGCCAAAAGTGGTGACTTTTATATGGTTGATAATCCACAGGATATATTTAACCTGGGATAGAATCATTCGAAGAGGATTTGAAGTACCATCCATTTTCACAATGTGCCTCTAAGAGGGAGAAACTGTGAACCATATCTTCAGTGAGTGCAGGGTGGTGTTGGAACTCTAGCACATATGAGTGTTGCAATTCATAACACTAGTGTTGGTCAACTGAGAGGTGGGGGGGTGAATCAGTTGTTACTGTGCTTAAAAAATTATGCTTATTTTAAAATCTTTATAGAGCACTCAATGACAATCACAATAATGCAGGGAAGTAAGCAATAGAACATTCAACATCATTCACACATATGAGATACACAGAGACAAATATTTCCTGAGGAAACCCATAAAGGGTAAAAACCTCTTCTTATTTATATGATAAGTAATCTTTACATTCTGTACATTATCATACTTATGAGAACCAACTCATTGTGAGTCTACAAACTTTGTTTTCCAAGCTGCAACTTGTTGAGAGCACCAACTCTCTTACTTCTCTATCACCTACTAGAAGGAAGCTCCAACTCCCTGGTTTCTCTAGAACCCACTAGAAGTAAGCACCAACTCCCTGAGTGTTCCAGCACCTACTGGATGAAAGCACCAACTTCCATTCACACAAGCACCAACTTGTATAACAAAGAACAATAGTTCTCCCTTGCACCACCCTGCCACCCTGGTTTCTCTAGCTGCAACCAGATGGAAGCTACAACTCCCTGTGTTCAAGAACCCACTTGAACCTCTGAGGAAAACATTCCTCCCTAACACCTTCCTACCACCCTGAAATATAAAGTTATATATATATATATATATATATATAAATTTATCACAGTGATACAATATTTATCAATGGCTTACCGGTCTCATCACTATTCTGCTACACTGCTTTGCTCTACCTGCATCAGTGTATTCCTGCACACCTTCTTTACACTTTATGTTCTTCTTCCTTTTATTCTCTGTTCTCCATGTCCCTTATATGCACCATTCCTCTTCTATGTATTTCATTTGTTGCACACTGCCTCCTTCTACACGCCTGAATCACTCTCAACAGTAGCATCCATCTCTTCTCTATTTCGCGTATTTACACTATCTGTGCAACTTTGTCATCCTACATGCACAGTTCCTCTGCATGCTCTTCCATGTGCCATGGTTTTGTTCATGGGGTTGTTCACTACCACTCCCCCTTTTCTCTATTTCACTCGCTCAAGCATCAACACACCCTCTATGTTCTGCATGTTCTCCTCGTGTCGAGTCCTCTTCCTGATCATCATGGCTATTCCTTAGCTTTTCTGGCAGTTATGCCCATGCATTCATCATCACTGAGTGTTATGATGAGATTCCTTAGCCTGTCTTGCAGTCGAGACTCTTCATCTTCTCTATCATAGTCGAGCTCATCCTCTCTATTGTAGTTACATGCTTCAACACTCTTCCATCTGTCAATCGTCTCTATCAACGGTCTTCATTCCACTGGTAGATGCCTTGAGACTCTTCATCTTCTCTGGCGATCACCTTGAAGTCTCTTCGAGTCCTCTGATAGAAACCATCAGTGGTTTCTATCATTTACAATGTGAACCTATTGAGCCTTGTGCCTTTGGCACCTTTCACCCTTCCTTTCACATGTGGCCTCAGGCGATGACCACAGCCTACACCAAAAGGTGTTTTCGCATTTCGGCATTTCGCATGTTGTGAATTCCTGTTGTGACGCATCTCGACTTTCTAGGTCACGATCTCCAAAATGGAGCTTGGTTGCACTAGCTCCTTCCTCCATATTCCGCAGATGTGACCACTGGCTATGACCATAGCCTTATTCGAAACTGCATTTCGTAATTTCACATTTCGCGAATTTGTTTTGAGTCACTCTGACTCTTCCAACTACCGATCATGAAATGGAGCCTTGCAACTTGCAAGCTCCTTCCTTCACATGCCCACAATTGTGACCAAGCATTTATCCATAAATTTCTTTGGTGATTTCGCATTTCAGCATTCCTACATTTCGGCATTCCTGTGGTGAAGTGTTTTGACACTTCCAACTCCTGGTATCCGAAACGTGCACCAAAAGGTGTTTTTTGCATTTCGGCATTCCTGTGGTGAAGTGTTTAGACACTTCCAACTCCCGGTATCTGAAACCTACACCAAAAGGTGTTTTTCGCATTTTGGCATTCTAGCATTTCGGTATTCCTGTGCTGAAGTGTTTCGACACTCCAACTCCCGGTATTACAAACCTATACCAAAAGGTGTTTTTCACATTTTGGCATTCCGGCATTTCGGCATTCCTGTGGTGAGATATCTTGACACTCCATGCCGCGATCCCCAAAACTCCAAAACTCCATGTCACGGTCCCCGAAACTCTAAAATGGAGTCTTTGTTGATGTTCCTGTTTCGGGATTTCGGCGTTTCGCATTTCGCAACTTCGGGACTCCTGTGATGAAGAGTCTCGACTCTTGACTCCTCCAACTCCTAGTATCCGAAACTCTGAAATGGAGATTAAGTCCACTAGCTTCTGATCTTTCCATTCCATCATCATTGTTGATATTCCTTGCCTTCCTATTTGCCATCAAATGAACAAGCACACTCTTGCACTATGCGTGCACCTCTGCACTATCTCTTCTGGTCTTCACGAGCTTGCTCTGTTGTGTCTCCCAAAAATACTTTTGGTGCCTGCCTGGCATATTGTACCTATAATCAAGCCATCATCATTGTTTTACTTTCCATCAATGAAAAGCATACGCTTCCTATAAAACATGCCAACAATATCCCTCTTTGGCATTGATGGCAACAAAGGCACCCAGACCTATTCTTTTCTCCCCCTTTGACATCAATGTCAAAGAAAACTCGCTCCCCCTGAGCTGTTGCAATATTTTTTGGAGGTATCAGATATTCAATCAATACAAACTCCCCCTAACAGGATGGACTCTCTTAGGTGTGAGACAGGATGACACCCAGCTTCTGTCGGAGATATTCAAATGGTGTCTTGGCTAGGAATTTAGTAAAGATGTCTGCAATTTGTTTTGTGGTTGGAATGTAATGGAACTGAACAATCTGATTGGAAACCTGGTCTCTCAGAAAATGGTATTTTATGGGAATATGCTTGGTCTTGGAGTGGAATACAAGATTCTTGGACACACTGATGGCACTAGTGTTATCACAATGAATTGGGATCGGTGCAGCGTATTTTACCTCCAAGTCTGCAAGTGTCTGAATCATCCATAATACCTGAGTGCAATAGGTAGGAGCAACAATGTACTATGCCTTTGTAGTTGATAAAGAAATGAAACCTTGCTTTTTACTCAACCATGCTACTGGAGAATCTCCTAAAAAGAACGCACCTCCACTAGTGATTTTCCTTTCATCCATGCAGTTAGCCCAATCAGCATCTGAGTAGACTGATAATTGAAAATTCTGATTCTTAGGATACCATAGGCCATAATTCATTGTTTCTTTCAAATATTTGAATATACTTTTGACAGCTAGCAAGTGACTATGTTTAGGTGTAGACTGATATCTTCCTACCATTCCAGCAACATGCATTATGTCTGGGTGAGATGTTGTGATGTACAATAGGCTGCCTATCATTGACCTATATGAACTTTGATCAACATCAGGTGAGTCATCATCCTTGCTTAATTTGCATCCTGTAACCATAGGTGTGCCCACAGGCTTAGAATCTTCCATTTGAAACCTTTTCAACATTTCTCTTAGATATTTTTCTTGAGAAATGAACATCCCTTCAAACCTCTGAGTAATTTGCAGACCAAGAAAAAATGACAGTTCCCCTATCATAGACATTTCAAACTCAGACTTCGTGGTAGAAGAAAACCATTGTACCAATGAATCCTTATTACATTCGAAGATGATGTCATCTACACAGACCAACATGATGAGGAAATCATTATCCTTTGTTTTGATATATAGATTGTTGTCAACTATACCTCTCTTGAACCCTTTGTCTTTGAGATACGTATCCAGTCTGTGATACCAGGCACGAGGGGCTTGTTTTAACCCATATAAATATTTCTTCATCTTGCATACTAAGTCAGGGTTATCATACAGTTCAAAACCTTATGGTTGTTCCATATAGACTTCTTCATTTAAATCTCCATTTAGAAAAGATGACTTGACATCCATTTGATAGACTTTAAACCTTTTATGACAAGCATATACAAGAAATATTATGATATCTTATAATCTTGCTACGAGCACAAATGTTTCATCAAAATCCAATCCTTCAATTTGAGCATAGCCTTTACAGACCAATCTTGCTTTGTTCCTGACAACTTGTCCCTGCTCATTCAACTTATTCTTAAAGATCCATTTCGAACCAATGATAATTTTACCTTTAGGTCTATGAACCATCTCCCACGTATTGTTTTTCTCAATCTTATCAAGTTCATCATTCATTGATTTAACCCAATGGTCATCTTTGCTAGATTCATTAAAATTCTTGGGTTCTAGCATGGATATGAAAGCTATATGTGATTGTTCAGTGTTTTTTATTATCTTCTCCTAGTTTGTACACCTTTGTCTTTTTCACCAATTATCTGACTTGTAGGATGATTCTTTTGAGTGATTCTGCAGGAGGAATTTGAGGTTGTCTGCTGATTTGAGTCTGTCTGAGTATCTTTATCTTCATCTGATTCAGAGTCTTCATTTTTTGATTCTTGGACCTGTTCATCTTTAGATTTAGTTGTGTCTTCTGTAGAAGACTCATTATTGTACACCTCTCTTGCTGGGATTCCTTCATCAACTTTTATGTCAATACAATAAACCATTTTATGCAGCCTCTTATTATAGCATTTGTATCCTTTATTGTTTGTAGCATACCCTAAGAAGATACCTTCATCATCCCTGTCATCATATTTTCCAAGGTTCTCATCATTATTCTTTATGTAACACATACTCCCAAAGACTTTGAAGTGTTTGATTAAAGAAGGTCTCCCATACCACAGTTCATAACGTGTCTTGTCACTTTGTGGTCTGAGGTGGGATTTTTTAAGAACATGGAATGTTGTGTGTATTTCTTCTACCCAGTAGGTTTGAGGAATGTTCTTCTCATTCACCATTGACCTGACCATTTGCTGCACTATTTTTCTTTCCTCTCAACTACTCCATTTTGATGTGGCGTTATTGGGATTGTGTATTCTCTCTTGATCCCATGCTTATCACAGAATTCCTTGAAATCACTTGACATAAATTCTCCTCCTCTGTTTGATCTTACTGCCTTTAACCTATTGCATGTTTGATTCTCAGTTAAAGCCTTAAATTTTTTAAACTTCTCAAATGCTTCAACTTTTTCCTTGAGAAAGGCAAACCAAGTAATTATGGAGTAATCATCAATAATCAACATGAAGTAGTTTTCTTTCCCTGTGGCTTCCTATCTTGATGGTCCACATAAATCCATATGAACTAGTTGGAGTGGTTTCTCTATTGAAGTATACCTCTTGGACTTAAACTATGTCCTGCTTAGCTTTCCTACTTGGCAGGGTTTACACATAGAATATTGGGGTTTGATATTCTCGGAAGATCTTTTACTGCCTCAAGATTTTTTAGCTCGATTAAGTGGTCAAAGTTTAGATGTCCAAGTCTCCTATGCCATAACCATATTTCATCATGTTTTCTTATATGACACTCTTCTCTATCATCTTTCAGCACATATACATTATTTTTTGTCCTTATGCCTTTGGCCACCACTTGTCCTGAGTTTACAGACGTTATCTTGTAGTCCTTGGACATGAACACCACTTCACATCCTTTGTCACACATTTGACTTACACTGAGTAGATTATGTTTCATCCCATCTACAAGCAGAACATCTTGGGATTTTCCTTTTCCATTACTTAAACTCACCATCCCTTTACCCTTTATTTTACCTGGAGCATCATTTCCAAAGGTTATGTTTCCTGATTTTCTTTCACTTAGAGAAAGAAACTTACCTTTGTCTCTCGTCATATGTTTGGAGCATCCATTGTCTATATACCAAGGGTTCATTTGTCTTTGAGCTGACAACACTAATCGACACTTGTCACTTTCTTTCTTCTTCCAAACCTTGACATTTTCAGTAGGGGAATTCAAATCTAGTTCATAGTTCCTTAAGCGATAGTCAACAGATTTATGTCCATAGTTATGACAGATGTAACATTCTGGTTCGTCGAATAAAGGATCATAACTATTGTTATGCTTAACCTGTGTCCTTTTCCCATCCATCACGTGATTTGCAGTCTGTGGTGGTTTGTTACTTGGTTATCTCATTCTTTGTTGTGGAAAATATCTATACCTTGAATGACTTGATTACTCATAATTTAATTTTAAAGAATAGTTTACAGCTTTATGACCAAAGTTAGAACAAAAGAAACAATATCCATAGAAAAAATGTTGGTACCTGGAAAATGGTTGTCTTCTTTGAGAAGGTCGATTTATTCTATGTTGATGATTTCTTTGAACAGAGAGTACATTATTTCTCGGATCCATAGTTTCAGTTCTGGTACGTCCTTCATTACTCCTCCTAGGTAGATGATTATCTTCTTTTGTTTCCGTTGGTTTTTTTTTTGTCATAGATGGTAGATTTGACAAACTTGATGGGTTCTTTATTGCCTGGTTGATCACTACTTGATCCCTCTTCATAACCCGGACCTGATTTTAGCTTTGGGTTTCTTTGTTGATTCAGAATGGTGGCCAATTCTTCTAATTCTTTGATACTTGACAGATTCTGATGATACAAGGCTTGAAACTTCTCCAACTCTTTCCTGGTTTTCACTACTTCTTTTTCCAAAGATTCACATCTTGCCTTCTTTTATGATAACTGTTGTTTCAGAATGTCTTCAATTTTATTTGCCTCTTCTAGATCCACTTTTAGTAGGGCAAAGTCTTCATCATGTTGTTTACTGTCTTTCTCGAACTGTATCAACAATTGTTTTTGCTTTCTGTTCTTAATTCTAAGTCTGTCAATTTCTTCCAAAGCACTGATTAATTCACCTTCCATATCCACCACAACTTCTTCATCATCCATTTCACCTCTTGTGTGTTCATCATCAAAATCTTGCATAGCCATAAGCATAAAATCATTTAGTTTATATTCAATAGAGGAGTCATTGTCTTCATCATCTGAAGGATCATCATCATTGTTTACACAAAGACTTTTCTTCTTAAAATTATTCCCTTTAAAGAAATTTGTGTGTTTGTGCTTCTCCTCATCATCACATGTCTGATCCTTTCTTTTGTGAGGACATTTATTTTCAAAATGACCTATCTTACCATAGTTGAAACATTTGAAATGAAGTTTACCTTTGTATTTTCCTAATCCCTTCTTCACTCTCTTCACAAATTTTGCTTCAATTTCATCAGGCTCAGAATCCTCATTCTTGTCTGCCTTAAATGGAATTTCTCTGGAGGTGGGTTTATCTTTAACTATTCTTATTTCATATGCAGTCAATGTTCCTAGAAGTTGATCAAACTCCAAGGTTTTTAGATCATTAAGTTATTCTATAGCAGAGACCTTCGGGTTGAACCTATCTGGTAGAGATCTAAAAAAAAATTGAACTAAAGAAGGTTCCTCAATTTTTTCACCAAGTGATTTCATTGCATTTACCAGTTCTTCAACTCTTAGAAAGTATTTTCCAACAATTTCATCTTCTTTCATCTTCAGTTGTTCAAATTGTACTCTATAGGTTTGAAGCTTGGCATCCTTTACCTTCTCATTACCTTCATAACTGCTAATGCGTTTGTCCCACATTTCTTTGGTAGTTCCTAGGTGCATAACATTTACAAATTCTGCTTTTGCAAGCCCACTCAAGATATCATTCATAGCCTTAGCATTGAAGCTAAATTCTATCTTGACATCCTTATTAGCTAGTACAACTGGCTTTACATAACCAGTATCTACCACATCCCAGACATTTGCACCTAATGCGATTATGTAGGTTCTCATTCTAACTTTCCATAAGGCAAAGTTTTTTCCATTGAACAGAGGGGCCTTATTGGTTGAATTTCCTTCATGGCTTGACATTCTTAGTCTCTAGGATCTACCCTTAGCTAAAAGGGGCCTTCTATGATACCAATAGTTGGTCAACTGAGAGGAGGGGGGGGTGGGGGGGTGTTGAATCAATTGTTACCATGCTTAAAAAATTATGCTTATTTTAAACTCTTTAAAAAGCACTCAATGACAATCACAATAATGCAAGGAAGTAAGCAATAAAAAATTCAGCATCATTCACACATATGAGATACACAAAGACAGGTATTTCCTGAGGAAACCCATAAAGGGTAAAAACCTCTTCTTCTTTATATGATAAGTAATCTTTTCATTATGTACATTATCATACTTATGAGCACCAACTCATTGTGAGTCTACAACCTTTGTTTTGCAAGCTGCAACTTGCTGAGAGCACCAACTCTCTTACTTCTCTAGCACCTACTAGAAGGAAGCTCCAACTCCCTGGTTTCTCTAGAACCCACTAGAAGGAAGCACCAACTCCCTAAGTGTTCCAGCACCTACTGGATGGATGCACCAACTTCCAGTCACACAAGCACCAACCTGTATAATAGAGAACAACAGTTCTCCCTTGCACCACCCTTCCACCCTGGTTTTCTTGGCTGCAACCAGATGGAATCTACAACTCCCTATGTTCAAGCACCCACTTGAACCTCCGAGGACAACAATCCTTCCTAGCACCTCCCTACCACCCTGAAATATAAAGTTTTCTATATATATAAATTTATCACAGTGATACAATATTTATCAATGGCCTACCAGTCTCATCATTGTTCTGCTACACTGCTCTGCTCTACCTGCATCAGTGTCTTCCCGCACACCTTCCTTACGCTTTATGTTCTTCTACCTTTTATGATCTATGTTCCATGTCCCTTCTATACACCATTCCTCTTCTGTGTATTTCAGCTACTGCACACTGCCTCCTTCTACACGCCTAAATCACTCTCAACAGCAGCATCCATCTCTTCTCTGTTCTACGTATTTACACTATATGTGCACCTTCCTCATCATCCATGCATAGTGACTCTACATTCTCTTCCACGTGCCATAGTTATATTCATGGGGTTGTTCACTGCCACTCCCCCTTTTCTTTGCTTCACTCACTCAAGCATCAACACACCCTCTCTGCATGTTCTCCTCATGTTGATTCCTCTTCCTGATCATGATGGAAATTCCTCATCTTTTCTGGTGGTTATGCCCATGCATTCATCATCACTGGGTGTTATGCTGGGATTCCTTAGCATATCTCGTAGTCAAGACTCTTTGTCTTCTCTGTCATAGTCGAGCGCATCCTCTCTATTGAAGTTACAGAATTCAACTCTCTTCCATCTGTCAATCGCCTCTATCAACAGTCTTCATTCCACTGGCAGATGCCTTGAGACTCTTCATCTTCTTTGGCGATCACCCTGAAGTCTCTTTGAGTTCTCTAACAAAAATCATCAGTGGTTTCTAGCAGTTACACTGTGAACCTATTGATCCTTGTGCCTTTGTCACCTTTCACCTTTCCTTTCACATGTGGCCTCAGGCGATGACCACAGCCTACACCAAAAGGTGTTTTCGCATTTCGACATTTTGCATGTCACGAATTCTTGTTGCAAGGCATATTGACTCTCCAAGTCATGATCTCTGAAATGGAGCTTGGTTGCACTAGCTCCTTCCTCCATCTTCTGCAAATGTGACCACTGGTTGTGACCAAAGCCTTATGCGAAACTGCATTTCGTAATTTCACGTTTCGCAAATTTGTTTCGAGTCACTATGACTCTTCCAACTCCTTATCATGAAATGGAGCCTTGCAACTTGCAAGCTCCTTCCTTCACATTCCCACAGTTGTTACCAAGCGTTTATCCATAAAGTGCTTTGGCGATTTTGCATTTCGACATTCCTACATTTCATCATTCCTGTGGTGAAGTGTTTCGACACTTCCAACTCCCAGTATTCAAAACTTGCACCAAAAGCTGTTTTTCGCATTTCAGCATTCCTATGGTGAAGTGTTTCAACACTTCCAACTCCCAGTATCTGAAACATGCACCAAGAGGTGTTTTTCGCATTTCGACATTCCAGCATTTCGTTATTCCTGTGGTGAAGTGTTTCGACACTCCAACTCCCAGTATCCAAAACCTGCACCAAAGGGTGTTTTTCACATTTTGGCATTCTTGTGGTGAGATATCTTGATGCTTCATGTCACGATCCATGAAACTCTGAAAATCCATGTCGTGATCCCCGAAACTCTGAAAATCCATGTTGCAATCCCTGAAACTATGAAATGGAGTCTTTGTTGATGTGCCTATTTCGGGATTTCAGCAGTTCTCATTTCGCAACTTCGGGACTCCTGTGATGAAGAGTCTTGAATATTGACTCCTCCAACTCCCGGTATCCAAAAATCCAAAATGGAGATTAAGTCCACTAGCTTTTGATCCTTCCATTCCATCACTGCTACTAATATTCCTTGCCTACCTATTTTCCATCAAATGAACAAGCACACTCTTGCACTCTGCATGCACCTTTGCACTATCTCTTCTTGTCTTCACGAGCTTTCTCTGCTGCATCTCCCTAAAATACTTCTGGTGCCCACCTGGTGCATTGTACCTGTACTCAAGCCATCATCGTTGTTTTACTTGCCATCAATGACAAGCATATGCTGCCTATAAAACATGCCAACAACTAGACAGAGTAAGACATGAAATTATCATAAATATTGAAGAATGGAGACCATATCCATATAGAAATAAATTTTTAAATCGAATCTAGACAATATTCCTGGGTTTTCTGCTATGGCATACCTGCAAGGAAAGAAATCATATAATTTTCATAAGCTAGCGCAATAAAATGGACCAAATCTATTAAGGCATCCTAGAAAATATTCTCCAATTGGAAGGAGGAGGATTGGAATACAATGGGGGAGGAAATCATGATATTTAAAAAATTAGCAGCTACAACCAGTTCATCCCATAGCCTAGGCAAGGAAAATCCCAACTAAAAATAATCAAAGAAAGGAAATTTGGGAATTCCCCCCCCACAAGGTTCCTAAAACTGAATTTTGATGGACCCTTAGGAAGAAATCTAGGTCAAGTAGGGGTGTGAGGGTTTTTCAGGGACTTTTTAGGGGGAATACAACGCATATACACTATCTTCCTTGGGAATAATACTAATAATGGAGATGGACTGGAAGGATCTCGAACGGGTTTGAGGATTGCAACATATATGGACTACAATGCTCTAATAGTATAAGGGGACTCGTAAATTATCATAGAGGGGATGAGAAAATTAAATAATGGTAACTACCCGAAAAGAGTTTTGATGAACTGAAGGATATCGTTTGGTTTTTTGGAGATTGGAAAACTCATCAGGGGTCACACAACCATCATCTCGAAGCATGTTAGGAGAACCAAAAACGTGGTAGTAGACTACCTTGCGAATTTGGTAGTGGTTCGTATCCCCATAGAGAGTATGTGGTCATGGAGGGATGTGGTCCCAAGTACTCTTATGGATACAATAACCACAAAGCTCCATTGATGAGGTAATATCCAAGAGGGTGCTAGAAGCCAGAGAAGGTATAAGAATGTGCATACCTATGTGGCATAAGGTATGAAGAGAATTGGTAGGAATCCATTTTGAAAATATTTCATTATCCTAATGATATGAAAATAATTTTCATTGGTTATTCTATGCCATTTCTACCCAAGAGGGTTAAGATTCAGGGCAGCAAAATCTGAACAATAGAGAGAGGAAGTCTATGCCAGTCAAGGATGAGTGATAATCCTTGCAATAAAATGCATGTGCAAAGAGTACCATGGGTACAATGACCAATGTAGGGAGATTGGGGAATAAAGGTGCTCATAGTTATCACATTGCATGTAATTGCTTCGAGGAAATGTAGGTTTCATACAGGGAAGACAACAAATTTTCCATTGAGGAAGGAGGGCCTTCCAATGTTTTGCTTACATTGAATATGTGTTAAAGAAAAGATAAAATTGGGTGGCCATGAGTGTTGTCACCCTGGTTACTAATGAAAGGAGAATGCTTGGGTGCATTGAAGAGAAACATTTAGTTTCATGTGCACTGATTTGGGATTGTGATAAGCTTGTAGCAAGAATCATAGTCCTGTTGTAAGAGTGAAAGAGAAAGAATAAGCCATATGGTGAAAAGGTTGGTTAAACTCCAACACACCATAGCAGAGTGTTGGTCACCAAGTGTGGCGGATTGAAAATCAATGCAAGGATGCATTAGGTATGAATGTGGCCATGAATATTGGAACATTGATTAAAGTCATTCAATATTTGAATTGCATTTGGAAAATTTAGTATATTGAAAGGATGCTTACACAAATAATAATACTTTTCTTTTCCTTGTACCCTTGAATAGATGAAAATGACTAGGAATGTTAGTATGCATCCTCTGAAAATATAATTTGTATGAAAACTAGCAATTTGTTTAACTAAGGAATCTTGAAGTTGCAGGAGGAAAAGATGCTCTTGGATATGGGAGTGTTGTAAGCTCATAAGGAAGACCAATTTCCTGTTGAGCTAAAATTCTATGGGAAGGAAATTCCCATACGCGTGAATCAAGTTCCTATGCAGAACAAATCTGGAAATAAATGGGGAATGTGAAAATCTATGGGTAATAGATTTGCAAGAAAATTATGAATTTGAAATTGATGATGATTTCTCATAATTTTGCATACTTGTGATATAGGTGAGATGAAAAATATATGTCTAGGGAGGACATATGAAGGATGTCATGTTGGGAAGCATGAAATATGCTACTATTGAGACATGAGAACCCTGTGATAAGCCATGATCACCTAGAATATGTTGGGTTATGGCAACACAAGCCAGAGGGACACCTCGATAGAGAAAATTTGAGGGATGCCTCGAATGTAAGGATAAATGAAGTCTCTAAAATTATTCTCGTGTGAGAAATCCTTGGCAAGGAAAGATGGACATCTCGAGGAACTGTATAGTAGAGAAGGGGATGCCTGATCCTGGGCCTGGAAGGTCACTGACCACAAGGAAGATGAGACTTTGATAATTATTATAAACTATTGATTGGGATCATGAACACAATGGGTATGTCTAGGAAAATTAGTGAGCGAATAAAACAAAACAACCATTTGGATAAAAATCCATGAACTGCAGAGATGAGTATTGTGCTAAGTTATGAAATTTTCTTTAATTTTATGCAACAATAAAATGTTTACGCATGAAAGCTATGATTAATATTCTTTTTGTCCAAGGTTATTAAATAAAGGTGATGGCGGCCAAGATTCAGAAAAGGAATTGACCAAGAAAGAGCGTTAAGACTTCTGAAGTAGCTAAATGAGAAAGGCATGACTGGTGTTACTGAGAAAGAACACCAAGGATGGTGTTCCTTTTTAAGGGGGAGGGGATTGTAATACAATTGTTTCCCCCAACTTGTAATTAATCATTAATTATGATCACTATGCTATGGCATGGGAAAAATGTAAATGTGTTATTGTTTTAATTTTCAATAACTGGTTGTGGGGGTGAAGCCTTGAAGTATTGGCGATGATATCACTAGAGAAAATTAATGGGAAAATTATGGAGAGGGTTCATTATGGAAAATGACCCAAATTTTCTCCTTGCTGAAATGATGCACCTCATCCTAACCCTGACGACAAATTAGTTAATAATAAGAGGACTAGCGGTTGAACCATAAACCATCCCTATGAATGGAAGCATGGTCTGGTTGAGGATATAGGAGGCTATCAACTTGAATTACCATAGAGTCCTGCAGACTGAGACTGACCCATGTTTCCTTCTGAAAAAAGGAACATGACAGATCCATAACCTTCCTGAGGAAGGGAGAATATGGACGAGGAGAGACAAGAGAAGACACATGGGAAGAGAAAGGGTGTGAGGCTCTCCAGCTGAGAGGAGGAACTGAAAGCTTGATAAGTTGTTCTGGTTACTGGAGAAAATAGGAGAAAATATATTTGAGAACTTAGAGAAGAGCGTGAACTGAGAAGGAGACTTCGAGCTTGATGCTAAGGAGGCATGTGATAAGCCTCGTAGAGAATGTGACTGAGAAGGAATCCCTGAGAAACTATTATTAATATATTCAAGTTGTAATTTGAATGTTTGGGTTAGACCTCAATCAAGAATTAATGGAAAAACCCCATTTTTATGGAGATGAATATAAAGATGAAATTAGTCCTATGGAATGGTTGAGGATGGTAAAGGAGTATGATATGACTCCTTCAATGGAAATTCTTAAGTTTGATGATGAAGGTTGGTTGTGGTGGAAGAGTGTTAATAATAGACATATCACCACATGACAAGAAGTTGAAAAAATATTGTAACACACCCGACCCATAAATACCCTTTCTAGGGATGGGGCATCAAATGTTTGTTTACTCTAATCATATCGAATCATCCCTCCAAGGTCCTCATTGGATACTTATCAACACGAGCCTTCTAACGATCACCACCGTACTAAAATATGAGCTATAGTTTTCAAGTTATTTCCTCTCTAAGTTACCTGCATGATTATTAGTTGGGATCTTCGACGTTCAACACTAAATGTCCCTTTTTCTCACTCCTCGAAGTCCTGAAATATTTCCAGGTGGCCTTAGAAATTCAGTGATCGAAATTCATCGTTTTATGTTGAACGTCCCTTTTTTGGGACTTTGGTAATCAACAATCGATGTTGATCGTTTCGATCATTCGACAATAGGTGATATTCGTTGAATGTTCAGTATTCGAAGATCGACGATCATAGTTCAAATTTCCTTTACCATACTATGCCCAAATATTCCAAACTCTCAAAATGATCTAGGATCTTAGAGTCCTAGACATGTCACCAACCATGTTGGCGAGGATGGCACGAACCATAAACTAACATGTGGTGAGGGCTAGGGATGACATGTATCCTCATTAGGGGTGACATGTGTCATGCTCTAATAGGAAAAAAGGGTATGTAAATTGGGCATATTTGGGTGACACATGGCACTTTAATCATGGGTCCATGTCACCCTGGGTGACGTTAGCACATCACATCACCCCAAGCTGACATCCTTCCAAACCCTCTGATCTCATGGTCAAGATGCATCCATGTAGACCTTGGGATCTACAGCCTTTGTCGCTTCGCAAGCGTTCAAGGGTTTCATGGTCTAATCCTCTCCTTACTACTGAAGCAAGTTAAAGCCGAATTGACCATGGGGTAGATCCAATGGTCACAAGTGGTATTGAAGCTCCCTCAGATAGACGAATCTCGTTAATTTGTAACTTCAGATCTTATCAACACACCACACCTCACTTCCCTGAAGTGTCAAGTCTCCAGACTAAAGGATATGGCACCACACATCCCCTACGTGTCAACAGTTGAGATTTACTCTTCCATTCACGACTTTAGGAATCTTCACACTTTGAATACTCTTGGCTAAGTTCCTCTAGAGTTTCGAGTCCACGGACTACAATACCTCATTCCACGTGGATGAAATGGATAATTTCCAGATATGACACGTGGCAAGGAAGAGAGGACACGTGGCCCATTTGGTGGGTGACACATGTCACATGTTAATGGACCTATAGGGTCTACAAAACACCCAAATCCAAGAGACACGTGGCACGTTGATCGTGGGTCCACGTAACCCTGGATGATTTCATTGGGCCATGTCACTCTGGACTGACTATCATATAACATCCCTCATATCTCATGGTCAAGATCTGGCCACATAGATCCATATATCTATGACTCTCATTAATTTGGGAATTCGACATTCGAGATTTTTTCTATGAAAACTCCTTGTGACTCCCACATTTCGTCAGCGTTGGATTGAACTTAGAATAAATCTGACGGTTAGGATCTATCCACGTAGACCCATATATCTACCACTTTCATGGCTATAGGACTTCGGTCTTCGGCCCTTCGAGAGTTCCTCTTCCCGTTAACACAACAACTCAAAACTTATGAAGTGCCACTTTCTGAACCATGGGATCTGGAAACACATATCCCTTATGATGGATGCTCCAGATTTTCTTCGGACTTTGGGACTTCGTAGAATCCATCTCCCTTATGAAGAATACACAATTTTTTTGAACTCGTGAATATTTAAGGAGTCAAGGAGTTAACACCTACGCTCCTTCTCCAAACACAATGGTCGTGACATACCTTGGATTCTCCCAAATGGATCTCATCTGTTCATCTTCCAAATGAAAGGATATTCCCTTTTGAGACTTAAATCTTGCTATCCTTCCCGAGCTTTATCATTTCTGAATGAATTAGGTGTTGGCATATGTTTCCAAGAAAAATTGGTCAAATTTTCCAAGAAAAATTTTCCAACATGACTTAAGGAGTCTGACAACTTTCTCATGGTGTCAAGGGGTTGTGACACTTAGAAAAGTGAATGAGACACTAGGTAAGGTGCATATGACTCTTGAAATAGTGAATGTGACACTTGACAAGGTGCATATGTCACTTTGTGACACTTAGGGTGTGACACTCAAGTGTGACATTTTGGTCTGTAATAAATGCCCCTAAAGTGTTAGGTCATAAGAGAAAACGATGGCCTAAAAAATTTACAAATTCTTCAATGCAAGGGTGTTGGAGTAGGAGAACCTGGTTGAAGATGTAAACAATCATCAGTTAGTATACAAGTATGTTCCATTTCCAAGGCATGCATACCTATGCTCAGAGTATGAGATGACTCAAAGCATGGCCACCGACCAATAAAATGTGGATCCATGAGAATATTGACTAAGGATCCATACCTCCATGACATGAACTAATCGCAGGCATTAAAAATACATAGTGGAGATACGAGATTAAAAAGCATAGCCATAGATCAATACAATGTGGATCTATGCGAAATTATATATATTATTAATATTTATAGCATGGTGATTGTATTGAAATATCTTACATGCTCAAATAATCTCCATCGTAGCCTCAAAAAATAGCATAATAGAGTGAGCGTCCAACCAAAAGTCTTCATCCTGATATCGATGAGGTACAAATCTAGCCATGTGAATAGATGATTTGATGTTGAACATGGTAGAACCAATTGATTAGTTTTCATTGAGGTAAATCGTTAACAAGTGTGAGGGAAATCACCAATGATGACAATGGCTACCAAGTTACCCTAGTAAATTCCAACGAATGTGAAAAAATGAGTTGAAATTGAGCATTCATGGAATCATCCGATAATAGGTCAATGATGTAAACCTATTGTCAGAAGCGAGGATGACTTCCATTGAGGCATGCAAGTACCAAGGTACAAACTAGTTTCTAAGTCTAATTCCTGGATAATGTGATGAAGTTGATAGGAAACGACTCGTCGAAGGAGGACCTTAATTTATACCCCATCAATGACATGAAACTTACATAGGAAAGTGATGTGAGATGGTGCATCGAATGAGTATTTAGTTACAAAGGAAACATAAATTGGTATTACTGCAGATGGATAGTTTTAAGTACAAATTCCATTGAACATGATGAGGCCTGACAAGTTACTTGGTAGCATTGAATTGACGAGTACCAAGAACACAATGTGAAGAAAATAAGAGCACTCTTTGACTAGAACGAAAAAGTATAGTGACACATAGAATTGGTATGACTCAGAGATAATCATATTATCCAACTGTAAGAGAAGATGCAAACATGTTCCATTTTCAAGGGCAACAATAATCTCCATAAAGGATTCCAAAAAGTGTAATCCACTTCCTTCAATTTCCCCCCCATCTAGATAAATGAGTACTTATTTATTTTTTACTGAGATTGAGGAGGATAACAGATGCTCTGTATAACTGACCTTTAGTAAGTCCCTCTTCACATGTTTAATGAACCTGAAGAAGTAAGGGTTTGGTATTGTATGGGTCCTAGAGATTGGACTCACATAGGTCCTTCGATGCATAGTTGTACGAGAACAAAGAAGGTAAATGCGTTGGTTTTTCATGTTTAGAGAGTCTGAAAAGAATTAAAGATGACTCCATGGATGAATTTTTCATAAATTCAGTCTCCCAAGCCTGAAAAAGGTGTAAAACAATACAAGGGAGAACTCTTATAGTGATTCTTGATTAGAGTGTTCCTTTTTTTAATTAGTCTCATGAGGCCGAAAAAGAGATAAAATACCACTCAAAAGATGCCCTTTAAAACCTTTTAATGAGTGTGAAAGGAATAAATCTCACTCGATAATATTTTCATGTTCATGGAGTCTGAAAATACCTTAAAGGAGAGTACAAAGAGTTCCTTTTTCATATAGGTTTTACGAGTCCAAAAAAGAGATAAACGTACATTTGGTAACCTATTCTCATGTATTAACGAGCATGAGAAAGAAAAAATAATGAGGTCGGTAACCTATTCTCATGTATTTACAAGAAAAAGAAAGAAAAAATACTAAGTTCGTTCTATAAAAGACTACTACGTTACGATGGGAACAACCCCCAAGCAAGGGTCACTCCTAGCAGCGTGTCTCTCTAGAGGTATTTTCCCCCTAGCTTGCATGATAGAAGCTAGTGGATTTTCTCCAACATAATGTTCAAAAGCTAGGGACCTTCCCCCAAGTGTCATTTCCTCTATTGAATGTTCTTCTTTTCTTATTGAGGCTTCTAGTTACTAATAGGAACATTTTCACTAGGTGGAGGAAAATAAGGTTGAAGTGTTTGATCTAGAGTTATACTTGATTCAGATGGAGGGGGGTCTTTTTCATTTTTTAACGAGCTTTAAAAACACAATGAACTATGATCATATTAATATGTTTCATTTTTTAATGAGCTTGACACAGGAAAAGAAACATGCTCATGAGGTAGGTTTCATTTTGACACAAGCTTGAAACTAGAAATTATGCTTGAGGCCCGCTGTTTCATTTTTTAATGAGATTGACATAGAAACGAGAACTCTTCTTGAAACCTGGTTTCATTGACCTATACTTGATCATGGCTTACAAGAGGACAATGTTCTAGAAGGAATATATATCAAGGAAAAAACCTTAATCATGGCTTCCAAGAGATATTCACTAGATGGTAGAACCACACTCTTGAGGGAATACATGATGAGGGTCATGATAGGGGTAGGGATATCACTCTGAGATCACCTTATCAACTACCGAATATAAATCAGAATAAGGGAGATTCCTTCTTATTCGAAGTTGAACTCATGGGACAAGTCGCCACACAGTTGACTTGTGGTAGGGAAGATGTCGTTGGAATGTAAGGAATTTTTAGGGAAGTTGAATGGTTGACCATCATATGAGAGCTAGTGAATCAAATTTGATATATGGTCACTATGTTTCCATTGTGATGGAAACACATCATTTGAAAGAGTGTGGACATAAGAGCCTTCATAACATAAACATAGTCTCTCCCGAGGAGAAAATTAAAATCGAAGATGTCATGGAATACCATGACATCAATATAGACAATTTTCCATCCTAAAGTAATAGGTAACTGAAGAAATATCCCTAAAGGTTGAGTAATCGGTTTGTTAAAATCCAACATATTATAATTCATCAACGAAAGCTGAGGGGAACCAAGAGATTTCCAAGCATTGGAGGATAGGATGCTAACAAAAGAACCTTCGTCTATTACAGTGTTAGGTATCATGATCCTACCACAAACTTCTACCATGATCTCAAAATGCATGTAGGAAGGAAGACAAGGTTCTGTTAGATTATTCCAACCAATGGAAATCATCCCATTGCTTGAAGGGGGTGTCGTTGGGATGGGTGAAGTACCCTCTTGTCTAGACAAATCTGCAGTAACAAGAAAGACATGAGAGACATCCTCACTCTTCAAAGGAGGAGTGGGATCAACCAATTGGGATATCAAATTGATCACTTGATGGATGGGATCGACCGGGGAGGTACTCAGATCAGTCACTTGATCAACCATATTAACTAAGGATCAAACCGGATTGACCAATTAATCAACCAGATTAACTATTGATGGAACCAGATTGACTAGTTCATCAAACAATGGAAGGTTCAAAGAAATTTTATGGTAATTTGTGGAAATTTGCGACTGGACATCCAAAAAACATTTTCCAACATATGTGAAGCTTCATCCATGCGAGTACAAAGGTAGGTTTGTTGCATCTCCTTACATAATAAGAAAGGAAATTTAACTTTACCCTCCTTACTACCAACCTGATTATCACTAGTTGATGAGTTGTCAACTTGTCACTAGCATGAATTGCAGCGACTAATGACTTGGGTTGAGAACCCTGAGACCACACTTCTAAAACCTTTGGAATACTAGGTAAATCCTTCAAGGGAATTTGGGATTGCGATGTGTCTTGGTAGACTTGCTGACATTATCAACACTCCCATCATGATGAACAATAGTTGGTTGATTGCTTCCAACATGTCTTGTTGTGGTTGAAATTCCCCCCCCCCCTTCTAGATTATTTTTATTCTTCTTAATATTAATTTTCTTCTTCTTCTTATCCACTTGGTTACTAGTTGCATATCATTCACTAGGAGAATATGAAGAATGGGAGGGAGACCCTATGGGAGAAAAAGGAAGAGGGTTGACATGAGGTTGATGGTCTTGGGGTGGAGTTCTTACAGATGAATCACTAGGATAATTTACGTTCATCGAAGTGGAAAAAAACTAGACTAATAACCCAATAGTGAGTCCAGGAAGATTCAAAGTGGTTATATAAGGAGGACCAACATGTCTGACAAAAGGAAAAACAAACGATTCCCTAGGAAAATGGGTTCCTTTGTTGGTAGTTCTAGGAACTGACACCATAGACACGGACCCGATCCAAATGTCTTGCTAAATCAAAGAGGACACACTATCAAAGTTCCTATGAGATAAGAGAAACAAAAAAAAAAGTATGTATCTTATGGAGACGGGAGATGAGGCCATCAACGAAGATATAAGAACAAGTTACCCTGACCTCCATAAAACTACCCTTCCCAGTGAAATTAACCCTTGTTTCATGAGGACACCCTCCATAGGTAGTGTAAGTGTGATGTGGCATCTGCCTCAGGTGCCACAAGGAACCTTTTAAAGAAGAAACCCCCCTTGCAGTCCCCCGTGTAGAAACCTAGGAAAAGCAACTATTTTTACCAATTTCACAACAGACGGTTGGACGAGTAACCATTAGATAATAAAGACTAATCAATTGGAACTAGGAATGGTGGAAACAAATCCACGACCCATATAATAAGAAGAAGTGTTGTCACCCAAAGGACCTGTCACTCTTCAAACCTCTGAACTTTTTTTAGTCCCACTAGGAAAACACAAGAAGGGAGATCTCAAACCATCTCTTTGCTTGACCTCATGTTTAACTCCTATGTAAGAGCATATCTCCTAACAAGTTTCAGTTGTTACTACTTGGATTTAATCACTCTCTATTATTCTACAATATCATGTAAGTGGCCTTGGAGAATTTACTCTCCACCCTACAACCAAGGCCCTAAAATCCTAGACTCAATACTTTTCTATAAAAAAAAAGGTCTAGTTGATTTTAGATTATGTGCGTGTTCCTTTTATGGTTGTTTGTTACTCAAAAATGGATTGTGGATGCAACTTAGCTATGATGTATGACACTTGACTCCAAGAAGGCTTCAAAATAAAAATATGAATGCAAATGAAATATTTTCTTTCAATGAAAGCTATCTATGGAAAGGCGTAAGAGGTTTCAAGCAAAGAATTACAAATTTCAAAGAAAGAAACATAAAAACTCTTTTAATGTAGTTACAATCTCAAAAATGAACCACCCAAAGATTTAGAATGAAAAAATTATTTTTGTTTGATTCAATGCAATGATATATGCAAAAACCTTTAATACTTTAGAACTTTCAAACGAGATGAAAGAAATCAATGTTTGACACAAAGAAAAAATGAAGCAAAAAGGAATCAAACAAAGCGCACTCAAAACTAACAAGAACTGAGAGAAACAAAGTGTGAGATAAATTTCTCAATAAGGGACTCAAAAGGGTCAACAAGTACTTAAAGAATGAAATTTTTTTGAATTATTCCAACATATGTTCATAAAAGAACCCAAACAAGGAAAAAGAGAAAAAGATAATCACTCAACAATCCTTAAAGATGATTAGTGATAAAGAGAATTAAAAGTAGTGTTGTGGTAAAAAAGAGAGTATTTAATCATTAAAAAAGAGAGACATTATGAAGAATATCGTAAAGAGACTCAAAATAAAACAATCTTTGCAAACCCTAGTTGATGAAAACTCCTAAATAATCAATCAATCTGAAAGTTTTGCGAGATGAAGATCAAAGAAATGAAAGGAAGGATAAATGAAGGGATCTTGTTAACCCAAGGGAATCAAAAATAGGATAAATTTTCAAACATAAAGAAGGAAATGAAAATGGGTAATACATTTAAAATTCTCAAGCAAACAAAGTCAAAGACATATCAGGAGACTCTAGGATAAATACCTCTAAAAAGAAGACCGAGAAAAGAAGGGAAGAATAAGACAAAAAAACTATAAAAGGGAGATGGGTGACCCTATTCTCAAATATATAGAGCGCTATGTCATCCCATAGGAGTATTCGAGGAATCATAAGTGAACTAATGGAATGTCACATACCCGCTACCTCAATCAAATTTTTATGGTCTTCTGCTGAATCAGAGCCCCCGAATTACCTACGGAGGCCTAGTGCAAGCTAGCTCTTTCTCTCTCCCCGTTCCCATGTGGTCGCAGATCATGGTCATAGTTCAAATAATCAAGGTTCCTCTTTATATTTCGTGCCTCGACGCTACAGGGGTGTAGAATCGTTCAACTATGCAATCGTCAAACCCCGACAGGGCTAGCATCCGACCAATAGGGATGAATCCCAATAGGGCTAGAGAACAACCAATTAGGACAGTCCCTGTCACATAGTTAAGTGGAATACAAGTGGAAGAGGGGGAAGAATGACATGGTATTCGACAGGACAGGAGGGGGCCCCACTTCACATGCCACACTATTCTAGACCCCCCCCCCCCC
>ML780994.1:271231-291191 GCA_009831015.1 Picea engelmannii | reverse complement strand
ATTCTGGCCATCCAGATCTGCTCGTCACTTACCCTAAGGCGCATTCACACCCTGGCTTAAAGTTGATGTCTCTTCTCCACATATGACGGTCATTATAGACCATGAGGTTCCCGAAGGAATTCTCGTCCATTCATTGGGACTTATCATCACGAGATTCTGAACTCTCGATCACGGGGCTCCGGAATTGTTGATCCCCAGTTTCTCAATGTGGCTAATCTTTTGACACGTAGCCTCCGTAAATTTGATCGGTCCAGATCTGTCCCGCGATTTCCACCATGGAAATTCTCGATCTCTCATCATCAAGATTCTCGATTCCGCGATTCTTGATTTCCCAAAATGGGTAATCTTATAACACGTGGCCTCTGTCATTCAGACGGCTCAGATCTATTCCGGGGTTTTCACCATGGAAAATCTCGAACTCTCGTCATCAGGATTCCCAATTCCACGATTCTCGATTTCCCGAAATGGGTAATCTTACAACACGTGGCCTCCATCATTCGAACGACTCAGATCTATTCTGAGGTTTTCACCATGGAAAATCCCAAACTCTCGTCATCAGGATTCCCGATTCCATGATTCCCGATTTCCCGAAATGGGTAATCTTACGACATGTGGCCTCCGTCAATCGGACGACTCAGATCTATTCCGGGGCTTTTTCCCCTATATACTGGGGTCTTAACCCTCGGATAACTCCTGACAAATCCAACGGCTGTCGGGTTTTCCATCTGAGATCTGACGGCTCAGATTGGTTCCTACCCATGCATTCTTCCATGACTCCCTGGACGTGGAAAAATCAACAGTCCAGATACTCCCATGGACCTTGGAGATCTATGGTCTGGAATTCTTCGTTGTCCATGAAGACACAGAAAACAAAGGGGTAAGGAATTTAACACCCTACTTACTCCTACCAATCTAATAGTCATGCATGACCACAGGTTTCTCTATGGAATCTCGTCAGTCAATTAATACCTATCAGGGTTAAGGCACTTAACACTCCATATTCTTCTTTCGATCTAACAGTCGTGAGTGACCACAGATCTCCCGATGGAATCTCATCCATCGATTCAATAATTCATCCTTATACCTCCATCTCGAGTTTTCAAGAGGATCGTTCCTCCTCGTGCAGGGTTGCTAAGGCCTTACGCCTTCACATTCTCTTTCCCGGTTCTTGATGGATTTTCAAGGAGGGTATCTCCATGGGGAGGTTCACCCAAGGTACTATCTGAGGTAGATAAGGGTATCGTCCTCCTGAGAACCAGATGTGAATTCTGAATTAGATCAGTATACATATAAATAACGATTCATGAGGACATATACTATATGTAGTCTTTCCATACAAATATACAACTACTAGTACTGATCAAAATACCATACAGACATTCTTATAATGAAATCATTCACAGTTTCACAGCTTATGAGCATATTTATCAGAATACATATATTTCAAGATGCCAAAGGCAAAACACTTATCATAAAGTAACACCAGAGTTTGTGCAACTGTTGAGAGGGGTGCTCGTTTCCACCCAATCGTAGGCTCAACGACTCCTAGCGGATTTACCACTAGCCACCCTTGAGCTGAGACCACGATGCTATGAGACTGCGTCTCTATCTTCCAGTGACCAGGAGCGAAGGTTACTCTCCTTCCTCTCTGCTATCACTCCCTCTACATGTTTCCAGAGTTTTCTTCTTCCCCTCGTGTCTTCCCCCCCAATCACTTCTACCCCACGCCTTATCCTCTTCTGAGGTTGCGTGTGGCGCGATTTCCCTCGCACTAGTCAGTCATGATGGCTCTATGCATGAGCAGTTCACCTCCCCATCCCTCATTAATTCCTCAGGAGCCATCAACCTGCCATCCTGCGAGACATTTAATTCGGGGATAGCGAGCCGCTTTTGGTTCTCCGAGCCAGTGAAGTCCAAATACGGTATTAATTCTCGGTGGAAGTTAACACCACCTTTCTAGGTGCCTTCCACTGCCATCGTGGTCTCTTTTTCTGCACATCCCCTCTCAGCAGTCCTGCAATATAAATTCATAATGTTATTCACATTCATTGAACTTTTCCATAAGGTCCATTTACATCACATATTCACATTCATGAGTTTGCCACAGTTCTGGACAGTCCAGTTATTTTTACAAACTGGGGGAAATAGGGTGTTACAATTCCCTCCCCCTTAAAGGAACATTGTCCTCGATGTTCTTATCTTTTAACATGAATTGTATGTACAGAAGTAAAAAAAATCGGATATTCTTGTCTCATGGCATCCTCCATTTCCCATGTAGCCTCATCTGAGCCAAAATGTCTCCACTGCACCTTTACCTGTGCAATGGCTCGGTTCCGGAGAAGGGATTCCTTTCTGTCCAATATGCATTGGGGTTCTAGTAGAAATTATCCCTCCGGTTCCACCTGGATCACAGACCAGTCAATTATATGATTAGCATCATGTACATATTTCTTTAGTAATGAAACATGGAAAACATTATGTTCTTTTACTGTGGGAGGAAGTGCTAGTCGATAGGCTACAGATCCCACTCTATCTATAACCTCAAAGGGTCCACAATACTGGGGTGCCAACTTGGCACAAGCTCCCATTTTCAAGGAACTCCTTCTGGGATTAATTATGAGATATACATGGTCTCCCATTTTGAACTCTCTTGGAGTTCTCTTTTGATCATCATAACTTTTCTGTCGGTTCTGAGCGATCTTCAGATTTTGTTTTATCTGAGTTAATTGTTGTTCCATTTCTTTCAACATGTCGGGTCCAAAAGAAATCCTATTTACAAGATTACTCCAGCTGACTGGAGTATTACACGGCTTACCATAGAGGACCTCAAAGGGACTCATCTTTAAGGATTCTTAGTAGCCATTGTTGTAGGCAAATTCTACCAATGGAAGGTAGTCTTCCCATTTCCTGGGTTGATGCATTACATGCACCCTTAACATATCTTCTAATATCTAATTCACTCTTTCTGTTTGTCCGTCGGTTTGAGGGTGATAGGCAGTGCTAAACAACAATTTGGTCTCTAAACCAACCATCAGTGATTTCCAAAAATTGGAAGTAAATTTTGTGTCTCTGTCAGACACTATCTCTTTCGGCATACCGTGCAGTCTGAATACCTCTTTCATGAACACCTGGGCAATATTTATCACCTTCCAGGTTGATTTGACAGGGATGAAATGAGCAGACTTGCTCAGTTTATCCACCACTACCATAATAGCGTCATTCTGTTTGGTTGAAGTTGGCAATCCAGTGATAAAATCCATGGAGATGGTTTCCCATTCCATTCTGGGATGGGTAAAGGGTGTAATAGTCCTGCTGGGTGTCAATGTTCTGCTTTAACCTGTTGGCACTCTATGCATTGGGCCAAATATTTGGCTATGTCTTTCATCAATCCAGGCCAATGAAATTGTTTCCGGGTGGCAGTGATCATCTTCTAGTATCATGGGTGACCAGTGTATGGTATTTTATGTAGTTCATCCATAATGAACCTCTTCAAGTCATCACAATTTGGAATGTACAGTCTATCTCTGTAAGTGAGTAGACCTCCTTTGGTCATCTGGTAGCCTTCATATTTTACTCCAACGGGTTCTTGCTGTAGGTATAGAGTTACAGTTTGAACGAAGGGATCTGTCTCCTATGCATTTCTGACTCTGTTCTTGACATCTGTCTCGCAGGTACTCATTGTTGCCAGGTGAATTGTTTTCATGCTTCTGCTGAGGGCATTGGCCACCCTATTTTATTTCCCTTTTATGTGTTTGATTTCAAAATCAAATTCACTAAGGATGGCCATCCATCTAGCTTGTCTGGCATTGAGCTTTGGTTGGTCAAACAAATACTGCAATCCATAGTGATCTGTCATAAGTACAAATTTTCTTCCTAAGAGGTAATGCCTCCACATTTTCAAGGCATGCACTATGGCAGCCAGTTCTAGATCATGAGTCACATATTTGACTTCATGTTCGTTCAATTTTCGGGACTCATAGGAGATCACACTTCCTTCCTGCATAAGGACTCCTCTGAGCCCTTCCTTACAGGCATCTGTGCACACAAGGAAGTCATCTTCTGGGTCAACAATTTTCAACACAGGTGAATGGGTTAGTAGATGTTTCAATGTTTGAAATATTTCTTCACATTGCTGTGTCCACAGGAATTTTGTCCCCTTCTTCTGGAGGGCAGTGATTGGACAACCAATCTTGGAGAATCCTTTTATAAATCTCCTATAGTATCCCACCAATCCCATAAAGGATCTAATGTCTAAAACATCCTTTGGGGTAGGCCATTTCATGATAGACCTGATCTTGTCAGGATCTACTGCTACCCCTTCTTCAGACAGAACATGTCCCAAGTAATGTATTTGCTTCTAAAAGATGTCACATTTGTTGAATTTAGCATAGAGTTGATGCTCTCTTAGCACTTATAGCACAAGTCTAATATGCTCTTCATGTTCTTCTCTATTCTTAGAGTAGATTAATATGTCATCAATAAAAATTAGTACAAATTTATCTAAAAATTTACTGAGTACATTGTTCATTAAGCACATGAAAGTGGCAGGGGCATTGGTTAACCCAAATGGCACTACCACAAACTCATAGTGACCATACCGTGTCCGAAAAGCGGTTTTATGGATGTACTCACCCTTGATTTGAACTTGATGGTATCCCGACCTCAAGTCAATCTTTGAGAAAATAGATGCACCTCCCAACTGATCGAATAGATCATCGATCCTAGGCAGGGGGTACTTGTTCCTTATGGTTACTTTATTAAGTTATCTATAATCTATGCACAGTCTAAGGGTGCCATCCTTCTTTTTCACAAACAATACTGGTGCTCCCCATGGGGACACACTGGGTCCAATATAACCCTTATCCATCATTTCTTTCAATTGTAATTTGAGTTCCACTAACTCAGGTGTGCTCATCCGGTAGGGTGTCCTAGACACCGGCACCGCTCCTGGTGCGAGTGGTGCGAGCTCTATCGAGAAGTCAATGTCTCTTCTTGGAGGTAGACCTGGTACCTCTTCCAGAAACACATCTCTGTATTATCTTAGGATAGGGTGATCATCAGGGCTTGGTTTATCACCTTCGATGGTTTTTAACACCTGTATTGCATATAGGGGACATCCCTTTTGGCAATACTTTCTCATTTGCAGGGCTGATATTTGCCTCACCGAGACTGGTTTTTGGATCCCTTGAAGGGTTATCCTTTTTCCTTCTTTTCTCACACATTCTAAGGTTTTATGGTAACAGTCCAGTTTGGCTTTATGCGGCGCTAGCCAGTCCATACCAATCAATAGATCGTATGATCCCAAGGGTAATACATTAAGGATTGCTTGGGTGGGAAATTCACCCAACATTAACTGGCAGGCTGGTATGACCTCTACTACCCTTCTTTTTGTGCCAGTGGCTAACTATACCAACCATGGCTTGGTTTGTTTTTGTGGCTGTAGCATACACTTATCGATAGTCTTAGAGGCTATATAACTAAAATTTGAACCAGGGTCAATCAAAACAGACACCAGATGGTTGAAAATCATACCTTCTATTTCCACCACTGAAGCTTGGTGGTCATCTTGGTTATTATCCAATGTTGCATAAATATGCGACACACTCCTTTCCACCTCATTGACTTTGGGAGCTTCCTGAATGTTATAAACTTTTTGACTATTCTGTTGTCGGTGTGGATAGTCTCTCAGGATATGCTCTTCTCCGCAACCCTAGCATTTTTGAGGTTCTTTCTTTGGGTTATTATTCTTCACTGGTATAGGTCCAAAAGTTTTACTTCCATCCACCGAGGGAGAGTTATGCTGGAGTACACTCCGGGATGGAAAGTTCATTCTGGGGTTCTTCTTGTAGTTCTTAAATCTTGAGGATTTGATCCGCTTTTTCTGAAATCGTGAACCACTCTTCTATTTCTAGTCTCCACAAGACTCTGCCCGATGTCCATATTGTTCATGACAATATGTTGCTTTTTGAATAGTGTCTTCTAAGGTCTTTGGCTCGTCAAATTCGATTCAGTTCCGGTATTTCTTGGGTAGCCCACTGATGAAGCATTATGCCTTCACCTTCTCTACTTTGATGTAGGGTACATATCTCAATAAGTCAAGGAATTTTTTGACATATTCCTCTATAGTGAGTTGCCCCAGTTTGAGTTCATAAAATTCTTTAGCCTTCTCGTCGAAATATCTTTCCGAAAAATACTTCTTCCGGAAGTAATTTTCAAACTGTTTCCAAGACAGGTCCTCCTCGCGGACCCCTTTCATATTCTTAAGGTCTTCCCACCAGATGGAAGCCTTTCTGCTCAGATTGAAAGTGGCCACTTGAGCCTTCAAATTTTCTGAAAAATCATGGACTCTAAAATATTTCTTAAGTCCAAGTAGCCAGACCTCGGCTTCCTCTCCCTTCTTTATCTCACCATCCAAGGAGGGTGGTTTGGCCTTTCTGAATTCCTCAAATTTATGACCCTTGGAAGTCTTTTTCTTCTTCTTTTTTCTTCGACAATAGGATCTAGTCCTGCTACTCGAAGATCCTTCTGAATCGCCAGCTTCCTTCTCTGTGGAATCGTCTGGCACTGGTCCTTTACCTCTAGGGTGGACCTTTCTTGAGGTTCTCCTCTCAGTATAGCCACTGATACAACCATGTTTCTACATCTCGGGTTCATGTTGCATTTGTCGTTGTAGGTTGGATAAGCTCTGCAGTAAAACTGCATTAATTTCGTTTTGTTTTTCTTGTTCTTTCATCATCCTTTCATTGTCGACCTTGAATCTTTGCAATTCAACCATGAGACTCCTCATAGTCTTAGCTAGATATGGAGCGGTTCCTATTTCTCTTCTTTCATCAGACTCTTCGTCTCTATTGTGGGAGCCTTCTCCCATCTCTTGGTGAGTCACCATTTTCTACGTCTGTAAATTCCCGCGGCTGATCGTCTGCTTGGGTGAAAAGACAAACATTGGTTATTAGTCAAGAGTTAAATTACATTTTATAACCTGTGCATGAATTTATAACTCTTTCACATGCATACAAAGTCAGGTTCTCGTTTCCAAGTTTTAATACTGGACAAGAGAGTTAAGTTAGGGGGTTACTCCTCATAGGAGTATTTCGAACGGAACGTATGCGCAACTCGTTCATGAGCCCAATCAGGCCGAGTGTTGTAACCATGCTCTGATACCAATTTGTCACATACCCACTACCTCAATCAAATTTTTTTGGTCTTCTGCTAAATTAGAGCCCCCCAATTACCTACGGAGGCCTAGCACAAGCTAGCTCTTTCTCTCTCCCCGTTCCCATGTGGTCCCAGATCATGGTCATAGTTCAAATAATCGCAGTGCCTCTTTATATTTCATGCCTCGGTGCTACAGGGGTGTAGAATCGTTCAACTGTGCAACCGTCGAACCCCGACAGGGCTAGCGTCCAACCAATAGGGACAAATCCCAACAGGGCTAGAGAACAGCCAATGAGGACAGGCCCCACCGCATAGTTAAGTGGAATACAAGTGGAAGAGAGGGAAGTGTGACAGAGTAGTTGACAGGATAGGAGGGGGCCCCACTTCACACGCCACACTATTCCAGACCACCCCCCCCATTAAAGGCAGAATGGAAAAGGGGGTCCGGAATTCACCTGAGAACTGTTGATCAAGGTGAATTAATATCAACTGTTTGGTAGTTGCACGTCTGATTCCGGACACCCCCCCCCCGCTAAAGGAAGAACAACAAGGGGGATCCGGAATGAAAATTCAGCTGTAGATCTGGGCGAGTGGATTATGGTCGTCCAAATCTGCTCGTCACTTACCCTAAGGCACATTCACGCCCCGGCTTAAAGTTGACGTCTCTTCTACACATCTAACGGTCATTATAGGCCCTGAGGTTCTCGAAGGAATTCTTGTTTGTTCATTGGGACTTATCATCACGAGAGTCCGAACTCTCGATCACAGGGCTCCCGAATTCTTGACCTCGGTTTCCTGATGTGGCTAATCTTTTGACACGTAGCCTCCGTAAATTTGATCGGTCCAGATCTGTCACAGGATTTCCACCATGGAAATTCCCGATCTCTCATCATCAGGATTCCTGATTCCACAATTCTTGATTTCTCAAAATGGGTAATCTTACGACACGTGGCCTCCGTCATTCAGACGTCTCAGATCTATTCCAGGGTTTTCACCATGGAAAATCCTGAACTCTCGTCATCAGGATTCTCGATTCCACGATTCCCAATTTTCCAAAATGGGTAATCTTACGACACATTGCCTCCGTCATTCGGATGGCTCAAATCTGTTTCGGGGTTTTCACCATGGAAAATCCTGAACTCTCGTCATCAGGATTCTCGATTCCACGATTCCCGATTTCCCAAAATGGGTAATCTTATGACACGTGGCCTCCATCATTCGGACGAATCAGATCTATTATGGGGATTTCACCCCTATACACTGGGGTCTTAACCCTCAGATAACTCCTGATAGATCCAACGACTGTCGAGTTTTCCAGCCGAGATCTGACGGCTCAGATTGGTTCCTACCCATGCATTCTTCCACGACTCCCTGGACGTGGAAAAATCAATGGTCCAGATACTCCCATGGACCTTGGAGATCTACGGTTTGGAATTATTCGTTGTCCATGAAGACACAAAAAACAAAGGGGTAAGGCATTTAACACCCTACTTACTTCTACCAATCTAACAGTCATGCGTGACCACATGTTTCCTGATGGAATCTCATCTGTCGATTAATACCTATCAGGGTTAAGGCACTTAACACTCCATCTTCTTATTCTGATCTGACGGTCGTGAGTGACCACAGATATCCCGATGGGATCTCATCCGTCGATTCGATACTTCATCATTATACTGCCATCTCGGGTTTTCAAGAGGATCGTTCCTCCCCCTGCAGGGTTGCTAAGGCCTTACGCCTTCACATTCTCTTTCCCAGTTCTTGATGGATTTTCAATGAGGGTATCTCTATGGGGAGGTTCACCCAGGGTACTATTTGAGGAGGATAAGGGTATCATCCTCCCGAGAACCAGACGTGAAGTCTGAATTAGATCAATACACATATAAATAACGATTCATGAGGACATAGGCCATACGTAGTCTTTCCATACAAATATACAACTACTAGTACTGATCAAAATACCATACAGACATTCTTATAATGAAATCATTCACAGTTTCACAGCTTATGAGCATATTTATCAGAATACATATATTTCAATATGCCAAAGGAAAAACACTTATCATAAAGTAACACCAGTGGTTGTGCAATTGCTGAGAGGGGTGCTCGTTTCCACCCAACCATAGGATCAGCGACTCCCAGTGGATTTACCACTAGCCACCCCCGAGCTGAGACCACGATGTTGTGGGACTGCGTCTCTGTCTGCCAGTGACCAGGAGTGAAGGTTACTCTACTTCCTCTCTGCTATCACTCCCTTTGCATGTTTCCAGAGTTCTCTTCTTCCCCTCGCGTCTGCCCCCCTAATCGCTTCTACCCCACGCCTCATCCTCTTGCGAGGTTGCGTGTGGCACAATTTCACTTGCACTAGTCAGTCATGATGTCTCTGTGGATGGGCGGTTCACTTCCCCATCCCTCATTAATTCCTAAGGAGCCATCAACCTGCCAGCCTGCAAGACATTTAATCTGGGGCCAACGAGCTACTTTTGGTTCTCCGGGCCAGTGAAGTCCAAATACGGTATTAATTCTTAGTGGAAGTTAATTCCACCTTTCTAGGTGCCTTCCACCACCATCGTGGTCTCTTTTTATGCACATCCCCTCTCAGCAATCCTGCAATATAAATTCATAATGTTATTCACATTCATTGACCTTTTCCATAAGGTCCATTTACATCACATATTCACATTCATGAGTTTTCCATAGTTCTGGACAGTCCAGTTATTTTTACAAACTGGGGGAAACAGGGTGTTACATGGAACCTTGGTATACACTACAGGGGAGTGCCAATTAGGATAATGGCGCCCTAGTGTGAACTGCAGGGGAGTGTGAGTTTCTGAAAAGAACAAAAATGGCTTCTAACATCTCAAACTTAGAAGAGAAATAATCAATGTCCCTGTAAACTCTTCAATGAGGAATAGGGAAGGGGAAATAAATCAAAAAGAAGCATAAAAAATGTAATATCTAATCACAATCAAAGGGTTCAATACACAAATAGAGGAAAAACTTGTCAAACTCCTTCCCCAATAGAGTCGACATTTTTCTGTTGTGAGAAATATTACCCTGGGGATAGGCTAAGATCCCCTTTGAACCAAGACTCCTACCTTTGGTCCAAATATAGAAGTTAACAATTTGTTACTACTTTCTCTATATATCTTAAGTCAATCAATCAAGCAAAAGAGAGGAAGGATGGGTCGTACCTTGTTGTGATGTTCGTCCTCACTACTCCAATTCTGATGCTTCATCTCCAAGTTCCTCAATGCAAATCAAATACTCCAAATAGTAGAAAAGGAACTCTTTCTCCTACTGTATATGATTATATAAATAAAATCTATCTATAAAGAGTGAAATGACAATAGACAATAAAATGTAGAACACATGAACTTGAAGGGAATAGGTCAAGTTCATATTAATTGGAAAGCCAAAAAAGGGACCTTAAAAACATGAATGATGATGTAATCACTTCTCCAATAAATCCTATTCCATCCCTTGCATGAATATTGACATCAAAAGGTTGATGGTGCCTCCATAATCAAAGGTTTGGTACCTCTACTATTCCCCCCTTCATCTTGGAAATACCTTCAATATATAGGCTTTGAGAGGTGCAACCACCATGATAAAATGAAGGATATGGTTCAGAATATGGATACTTAAGTTGGGATTTGGATCCTAATATAGAGCCATAGCATAGGTGTAGAACACAACCAACCTCATCCCAAGAGATCTGTTAGTAAAAGGTGGGAGATCCCTTGATTTCCTCTAACTAGACTGGCGCTCCCCCATAGTTGAACACAGGGCTCCATCCTATAAAATGGTTCTCTCCTAATATGGAAAGGGGGAACCACCCCATGAAGTTACACTCCCCCATCATGGCTAGGGGGTGATACCCTTCGTAAATGCCTAAAACAGGACAATTTTCCAACAAAAAGTTATGTTTTGATTGTCATATGATCGGGCTTCTTCTTACAACATGACTTAGGGATTGTGACAATTGTTTTCATGGTGTCAAGGGGTTGATACACTTAGAAAAGTGAATGAAACACTAGATAAGGTGCATACGACACTTGCGACAGTGCATAAGACACTTGACAAGGTGCATACATCACTTTACGACACTTGCAACACTTAGGGTGTGACACTCAAGTGTGACATTTTGGTGTGTAACAATTATAAGTTTCATTTTTCAAGAATCTAAAATGAAATGAGCTTCACTTACATACATTTTGAATAAATAATAGCTGCTAAAATGAACACTAAACTTAAAATTTACTAGACATTGTTTCTAGGGTTCACCAACAATTTTAGGGTTAGGGGATTAGATGACAATTGGAGAGATAACTCTCCAAGTCTACTAAAAAAACACAGTACTCTAAGATAGGGATAATAAAATCCAACCGTCGTATAATTATAGATGGGATCCTCATATATCATAAGAGTTAAAAATGAGGTCACGTAAGGAAGAGTTGAAAATAGAAACCCTCTAAGGCTTGACCAAGAATTGTAGAGAGATCATATTTTGAGGGTTTTTGTCGTACCCATACCTCCTTGATAGGAGGTGCTTTAGAAGCTTCGAGATTTGTTACCCTCCCTATATGTTCAATCTCGACGGTCAATTGTACCCTCGGAAACTGAATACGAGTTGGTATCCTTAGTTTATTTTCCTAGGTATCTCAAAGATGACAATGAGGGGTTCCCTATGGTACCTATGGTAGACGTCGTATCATGATATGAGTACCCATGGAGGTTACCCTATGAAGCGAGGGTTACCTACACTGGGTAGGGATGGAAAGTGGAGGTTGGGGTAATTGATTCTCACTCCTTCATTCATCATTCTCAAGACTTGATCAATCTGTGCTAGATTTCGAAAGGTCCCTTTCCACTTTATCATTACTTTGAACTCAATACCTTATCCACCCAGGTTGAAGTATTGAAGAAGTTACATGTTTGCGATGTTTCTCCTAGGAATTTTTAGTGGAGTGTTTCTTTGTATAATTGGCATTAGGTTGTGTCTGTATCACCTCTTTTTTATCATTCACTAAAATAATTTGACCAACCACTCTACTAGTCAGGAATTCCCCCTGATCTTTCTCTTGAAAGTGTGGAGACGCCTCCTAGAAGGAATGGTTTTTTATACCACTGGCTTGCCAAATTCAATGCGTGATACTTTTTTACACATGAACAATCCCGCAAGGGACGAAACTATGCATAAGAATGTTATGGCCAAAGTTTCTGAGGATACAAACCAAGGGACCTCTTCCCAACGAGATTCTTGTTCTTTTCCTTTCCTTGGAAATGTCGATTCCCCCTTGATGACCACTTTGAACATTCTTGGGTTGAATGTAGGACTATTGGTTTGGTTGTGGACCAATTTGGATGTCCCAAATGCTAGGTTTCTTAGATAATCACCTTATTTCATATACATCGAATGGATGTTGATCCTTTATGTTATGCATCGATGAATTCTACTTATCCTCCTTGTCCCCGTTCTATTGAAACTCTAGCTACTAGTAGTAAGAATAAGTATAAAATTAATAGGAAGAGGAAGACTAAGAAGAATAAGTCACCAACCTTTTCTATACATGTTGGAGAAGTGCAACTATCCACTACTAGTCACAATGGGATCAATTCCAGTCACTAGGAGTCGTATTGGCATTAGTTCACCAACCTGTGTGAGTCATGATATATATTTTCAACCGACCGTTGCAAGTGATGATAGGGAAAAGATCCCAATACTTTCAATTCATAATGCAATTCAACAACCAGCCACTACAATTCATGCTAGGAGCATGAAACCAACCTTCGTAAGTCATGTTGGAAACATCTTTCTAACCACTACAAGTCATGTTGGGAGTGGGAAAGCAACCTATGCTAATAATGCCGAGAGAAACCTACTATCCCCTGCAAGTCATGTTGGGGGATTGAATCTAGTGATTGACAGCCATACAAGACAAATGTCACCAACATATGCAAGTCATGTTTGGATCGTGGCATTGACCACTGCAAGTCATGCTTCAGTAGTTGATACTATTGAGAAGCCGAGATGAATATGACATAATCCTAAGTTATCTTGTAATCTTTGAAAGGGAGATCACCTTAATCATGTGTGCCCTACTATGCCATAGGTACAAAGAGAGTGGTCCTTTTCTGATGACCCTTCTAGCTATAAGTCATATTCGGTTTCCCTACAACCTATTCAACCAATGGTTGATGAAGTGGTTATGATGATGAAATCTTCGGCTGATTCCACTCTTATTTTAGAGAAATATGTGTCTCTTGACCATATTGTCTCACATCCTTTTGAATTAGTGGCTGAGGAGGTGGACGTTTTGATGTGATCTTTGACTGATCCCACTTTTATTTTAGGGATTTAAGCATCTTTATAATATACATTTAGCCTCTACATTTCAATAAATTTTAAAAAAGGGGGAATTCTAATATCTTTAAGTATGCTCCCTCCAAGTCCTAGGATGGTTTCCTTTGATTGGAATGATCTTATTGAGCCACACGTTCCTTCTTATGCACCTTTCCAGATAATGGTTAAAGTTAAATCAATAATGATTTACTGATGTATTGTAGATGAAGGATCCTCTGCAAGTGTTTTATTCTCCTCGACTTGGAAATATTTTCTTTCTCCCAATCGTGTGCTAGCTACAAGTGAGTTGTTGGATTTCAACAGAATACCTAGTGAATATTTGGGAATTTATCCTCAATTTCCTATTACGTTAGGTGGGAGGACTATCTTAGTTAATATTTTAGTGGTGTCAGGCCCATTCGAATTCAATATGCTTCTTGGGCATGATTATGTTTATGCTATGAATTATGTGGTGGCTATGCTCTTTTGTGGGATGCATTTTCCTCACAATGGAAGCATTGTCACTATTGATCAACTTTCATTTGATAATCACCATCCTAACAAATTTAGCTCACATTTCCCATTTGTATCTTCCTAGTGTTCGAGTAGACTCTCCCCACCACGGGTGAATTATTTGGATTCTTATCCTCGATGTTCAATTTATTTTGAGAAGGATCCTTTACAGTTATGTTCTCCTTCTCGATACAAGGTCTCAGTAGTTGACCACGTGGTTTATATAATGAGCGTATGGGGGCATTTTCTTCCCCCTATTGGTGTGAGCAATTTGGTGCTTCCCCTTAAGTCTGATATTACTGTTTATGATACGTTGAGCCCTAGTATTGGTGAGTTTTTTAGTCTTGGTTTCTTGGATGTTGAATTTCCTTCAGATGAGGCTATCCTCGAAGGTATGACTATGTATTTTCGATATCTTCCTAAACTAAAACATTTACAGGTTGGTTACCGAGGAAACCCTTAGCCTAATCCTAGCAATGGAATCTACTTGAAGAAGTACTATGCATAAGTCATAATTATTTGCTATTATATATACATATTGTACTTTTAGGGTTTCTTGTTTTCAAGTTTTGTATTCCATAACACATGTTATTATCAAAGGTTGATATATTGGATTTTTTAACTTATGGGTGAGTGTTGTTGGTCATATATACAAAACTTAGGATACATTTCCTTTGGTGACTTTTCATAGTGTTGATTCGTTCTGATAGGTAATCATCTCAAAACTGACATATAGGTTAGATTTTCCCCTCCATGCATATTTTGAATTATTTATTTCTTAGTTAATTTTTCCTTAGGATCGACCCCATTGAATTGCAACAAAAAACCTTCATTTTTGTTTATAAGTGTTGTAATTCATGTGGGATATATTACAATTCATGGTTGTGTTATTTAGAGACATTTTTGCAGTTTGGAACCCGTGCTGAAGTATTTTCATCGGCTCAAGAGTGTTATTTAGTACCATCATGATTTTGCAGTGAATCCTCATAAATTCTTCTCATTCTTATTCTGGATAATATGTCATGGGATCCCAAATTTATGTATTAAGTATTGATATTGCATTGCATTTTGTTGCTTGTTCTTTTGATCCTACTGTTGACTTCAACTAGTTGTTGTTTATCCTCTTGATTATGTATTCTCATTAGTTTCTAGCCTTGCAATTGTTTTCATTTGCGACTTGACATCTTCATCTATGGAGGAAACTTTCCCTTGAGTGTCCATATCCTTCACTCATTTCCTTTCATTAAGAATATGTATGTTTATTTCTCTTGGACTATTTTTCTTGTCCATGACACTCATTTCCTCCACTTTATTATATAGCATTCTTTTACTCTTTTTTAGGATTTCATAATATGAAAAGGACCAAAAAATAAAGTAATAAAAAATTTGTGTGTGGGAATGAGTCTTTTTTACCATTACTGGCAACAGTCAAGTCACCTCTAAACAAAGCACAAACTCTTGAGTATATTCTCAACAATTTGGGTTAGTACAACTTTAGAAAACTAAACCAACTACATCGAGTTTTTACTCCTCTGACTCGTTAACTTCTTCTTGTCATTATGGAGATTATGTTGTTTCCTCCTGCATCAGAGACTTATGTCAATGTTCATTTTCATTCCATGCTTCCTAAGTCACATGTTGTGTCATTTTCTTGTTCAGAGGAAGTTTTAGCCTGTGTTGACCATTCTGCAAAATTATTGGCTTTGCATGTCGGCCTTCCCATATGTCAAGTACATCTCATAATCAAACATATCTTTGTCATATACTCATGTTGGTATGGAGGGTCCCAACTGACTTCCTTTCTGCATGTTAATATCTTATTGACTAAGAAAAATTTCTCTGATATTTTGACCTAGAATCGAACCCTGACTCTATTTACATCATTGATAGGTGACCTTGTGCTCAACAGATGGAATTCCTTCATTGGTCACTAACTAAGTGGTTTCACTTATTTTTTACAAAAAGAAAATTGTTCACACATTGGGATTCATGTATTACCTTGGATTACATTTGTTCCCATCGGTGTTTTACTTGCCTTTGTTGACAATATTCATTACTGGTTTTTATTTAGAGGGTCTCTTTTATTCACTATTTACATATGGTGCACGCGGGAGACTTACTTCATGGTGGTCCTTTCAATATTTCATATGGTTTCTTTCAAATATTTGTCCATTTGTTACTCCTTATGTTGGTTGATGGGGGATGCCTTAAGTCCCTCCTTTGAGGTGATATTTTCTTATTGAATTCAACACATATTTCCCTGGAATAGGGATTTAGAGTCATTATTAGTATCGTGGGGTTTGCATTCATTAGTTGCAGGTTCCCTCACTATTAAAAGTTGGAATACATCAATGTCCCTTGATTGATAGATTATATTAGGTGCTCGATATCAAATCCTCTATTCACACTTGTTAGATTGTACTAGGTACCTTAATGCTCATTCTCATTATAGGTTGGTAGTCTCGCATTTGTTAATTGTATACATCAATGACCAGTAAAAAAATGATGTCTCAGTGTGTTTAACTTCAACACATTTGTTCACATAGTGTAGACTTGTATCATGGTGGCTGATTTGAAGACCTTGGGAATGTAGTAGCATTCCTAGTTTTATGTTGTTTCCCAAGTTGATATTGGAGAGTACCACTCCTTACATCGATACTTTTGAACGATCAACTATACAAACCTTGGCTCTAGATATCCTTCATTGATTTTGAGACATAGATCCATTATGTATTTCTTTCATGGTTATGATCTCTTTTTGACATGGATCCACCGTATATCTATTTTGTGGCCATTATCACTTCGTTCTATATATACATTCTTCATGGATCCATAATGTACTTGATTAGCATCCATGCTTGTAATAACACTTGAACATGGGTATTCTCACCTCAGGAATTGAGTTTTTTGACTTGTTTCTATTGTTGGTTGTTGTCCTTAAATTATATTCTTAAGACCTTCACCCTGTCTTATTTCTCTTTGAAGTCTTATAATTAATTTTGGCCATCAATTCCTCTTCTGACCTCACACATTATGGGGCATATACTATAGTATCAATTTCAACTACTGAATCGTTGATGTTATTATTGGCCTAGTTCCTATCCTACTTGCACACCTCTTCCCCATATTTCCTTGATATCTTCTAAAAAACATTTTTTTGTAACTTGTACATGCCTTTGTAGTTATGGAACATGTGTATATGTGGGTTTCCCAAAGAAAAATCACATACATGTTAATAAACGCTTAAAAAAATATAAAATTTCCTAATTAAAAGTTGAGTTATGGGATTGTTAGTTTCCTAACTTCATTTACCCATACCCAGCCATCCTTAATTGATTGAGTATGTATTAAATAGAGCATTTGATCCAAGGATAAAGGTAATGATTATTTTCATCTCAAAGAATGTATCCATTTGGATACAACCACCATGTCAATAAGCCCATTTAAATCTTTGTTTCTACTAGTTATTGACCTAAAAACCCTTATTTCCAACCCCCCTTTTGATCACCATCCAATCTGATCAAGAGTATTTCTTATATTCTCTTTGAATATGTTGGTAAATATGGAGTCAAAACCAAACTTTATAGCAGGATATCGGGTGGAAGGACTCATAGTCTCTTTCGACAGGGAACCACCACACAAGACATGTATACTTTGTAACTATCAAAACTATTGAATATTATAGAAACTCATTCCTTAAAAAATAATTGTATTTTTAATGTTTAACATGCAATCATTTTATATATGCTTTGTAGAACACTAATTGATTTGATCATTTATTTATTTTTCATTGGACTAACAGGTAGTTATTAGTATAAATACCTCTCTGCATAGGCTTGTAGGTTTGAGGTTCTTGCATGTTGCAGAGGAACTATCAAAAAAGGGAAAGGAGATTCCAGAATTTGGGAACAAAAATTAACACAGGACTCCTAATGATTTTTTCCTTATTCACCTCTTCATAGTTAGCTATTTCCATTGAATTTAGTTATAATATATTTGTTGAGTGTTCTCTCTGGAATTTTCTTTATTTATCTTATTACATTTTCTTTTTTAAGCCCACTACTAGAGAGTATTTTTCCCTAAAAGTAGTTCAACATATTAAAGAATGGTATTGGAGAAAAAAATTGTGGTAGCATTCCTTAGTGAGTATCTGGGTACACCATAGTCAAAGACAATAGATTGTGGCATTCCATATAGTTTGAAGATATTTCCCATGAAAAATTGAGCCACTATGGAAGATTTAAATGGGTGTTGGAGGCTATAGAAATGAGCATATTTTGAAATTCGATCAACCACAACCATGATGACTGATTTATTTCTAGATTTGGGGAATCTGACGATGACTTCCATAGATATGTATGTCCATACAGTAGGTAGAACATGGAGAGATTGTAGTGTTCTTGGATTTTTGACTATTTCTCCCTTGTTGCTTTGGAAAGTATCATATTTTGCAACATGATTGTGTATTTCTTTATTCATGTCTTCCCAGAAAAAGGAATATTTGATCCATTCATAGGTTTTATGAAAGACACAATGTCATTTTGTTAGTGAAGCATGGAGTTCATAGACAACACTCGATTTAAATTTGGCCTATTTTCTCAAATACGAATGATATTTATAGTGAAGATCCTTGTTTTCACAAGTGTATCTCATAGATGCATTAGTGTCATGTTTTAGTTTATGGATCAATATATAAAGTTTGGGATCTTGGAACCATTCATTGTGAACTACCTTCAACCAATCGGCCAAATGAAGCAGAGTGAAAAGATGGACCCTTCTTCTTCATATTTCCTAGAAAGAGCATTGGGTATCACATTGTCTTCTCCCTTCTTGTAAATGGCATTATAATCATCACCAGAAATTGTTGCCAGGCAATTATGTTGCTTGGGTGGTGAAATCTGTTGTTCCAAAATATATTTTAGGCTACAATGATCAGTTTTAATTTGGAATAATTTAGCAAGCAAGAGTGCCAGATATTCACTGCATGAAAAATATCCAAGATTCTCTTTTCATATGTGGATTTTTCCAAGTGTTGCTTAGATGTTTGTTTACTAGTAAAGTCCAATGGTCTTCCTTCTTCCATGAGAAATACACCAATGTCTTATTAGATTACTGGGAGAGGGGTGAATCAATAATAGCGTAATTATAATCCTTTTTCTTCAAATGTTCTAGCAATGTAGAATTATTATCCAATAATGAGTAGTAAGAAATAAAAAATCACACATATACACAGTACACCAATGTTTTACGTGGAAACCCAAATCAGGATAAAACCACAGAATGTTTTATCTTATATGTCTTGAAGAATTACATTCATTGGAAGCACCAACTTCCTCTGTTTTCCAGCTGCAACTGGGAGGAGGCTCCAACCCCCTAGTTTCTCAGGCTACAACCTGAGGGAAGCTCCAACTCCCCAATTTAGTGTCTACAACCAGAAGGAGGCTACAACCCCCAATGTTCTCCGGCTACAACCAGAAGGTGGCTACAACCACCTGTCCTTGCCCCGTCCTACCACCCTGAAGTAGAAGTAGAATGATGGAACCACTGTCACACTATCACTGTGAGATATACCGTTGTAAACTTGTACCAATAAATCTAAACCATGCATCAACCATGCATCAACCATGCATCAACCTGTAACTCATCCTGTAATCAACCTATACCATAAACAAGTGCATCATCCATGCACCAACTTGTAATCAATCTGTACCATAAACAAGTGCATCAACCATGCACCAACCTATAATCAACCTGTACCATAAACACGTGTATCCAACCATGTACCAAGTATGTACCAATCCTATGTCAACTACTCATCAACTATGACTCATCAATATGTACCAACATCATCAACTATACACCTCATGTATGTGCACCAACTCATCAACTACTTGTCTCAACCATGTACTCAACATGTATCACAACCAAAATCCCTCATCAATTTCA
>ML780994.1:248286-270582 GCA_009831015.1 Picea engelmannii | reverse complement strand
TCAAATGAGAGAGCCTTGCCTCTTATTTATACTCTCCAAGTAGCTTCCTTAAAAACATCTTCTAGGTCACTTGGCCCACTTTCCTTATTTTAGGGTTGTGTCCACTTCTAATTTCTCCATTAAATTTATTATTGAAATAATTTGTTTTGTATTCACTTTGAATACACTCATCACTTCACTTTATTATTTACCTTTTAAAATCTTATAAACCACTTTGACTACTTTGACCTTTTGGGGCTTCTAGATGACATATGAGGGTCCTCCAACTTTGTAAGGCCATAACTCTCAAACCATGAGGAGTTATGTGACATTATACATACCACCAGAAATGGCATGACTTGTGCTATCCATATAGAATAATATTATATGAAAATATATCATAAATCATATCATTACCCATCAAACAAACTTGGGTCCCTTACCCAAACCTGGGGTCTCCAACTTCTCATGGCCATAACTCTCTAACCGTGAGGAATTATGTGATGTTCCACATACCACTGGAAATGACATGACAAGAACTATCCATCTACAATATTTTCCCTAAAAAATTCATTTTCCTTCATCTCATTATTCCACAATTAAGCATGGGTTCTCTTACTCCACAAAGTGTCTTCCCATGAGGGCTTTCACCATAAGGGGACCACTTTGGAGTTCATACATATTTACTTCTTATCAACCATGAAAAAACAATAATGAGTCATATTTACATCAAACAATATTTGGTCCATTACCTAAACCTTTGTGCTACGAGGCTTTTTTCAAGGGTTGACATCAATGACAACCAACCTTAATCAACAATCTCCCCATTTGGCATTGATGGCAACACTCTGATGCAATAAAGAAATCATATCACTCATGCTCCCCCTGGAACCATGCCTTTGTCCTCTGCATCTTATAAATCTTCTCCCCCTGGAGCCATGCCTCTGTCCTCTTCATCTAATAAATCTGCTCCCCCTAGAAACTTGCCTCTGTCCTCTGCATCTGATAAATCTCTACCCCTTTGTCATCAATGGCAAAGGTATCTTTCCACCTGGGGTTGCTCGCCGTGACAGACTGTCCTCTTATGGTGCTTCCTTGTGTACATATACGACATATAAGATAAGCATTCAAAAAGAATTCAAAAATCATTCATTTTTGGAGTAGAAATAACTCCAAGTCTTTGGCAAAGATATTCAAAGGCTTCTCGTAGAAGTGGTTTTGTAAAGATGTCTGCCACTTGTTCTTTTGTGCCCACATACTCAACTCTGATGTTCTTTTCTACAACCTATTCCCGTAGAAAGTGATACTTGATTGGAATGTGCTTCATCTTAGAGTGCATCACTGGGTTTTTTGAGATATTAATGGCACTTGTATTATCACAATATATTGGAATGGGCTCATTATACTCTACCTGTATATCTGTCAAAGTTTGTTTCATCCAAAGAACCTATGTACAACATGTTGTTGTTGCAATATACTCTGCCTTGGCTGTAGATAGAGATATCGATGATTGTTTCTTGCTTATCCATGATACCAAACACTCACCTAAGTAGAACGTTGCTTCACTGGTGCTTCGTCGGTCATCAATACAACCTGCCCAATCCAAACTCTTATGTTCCTTTGAGATATTTGAAGATCCTCTTTATTGCTAATACATGTGATTCCTTTGGTGCTGCTTGAAATCATGCCACCTGTCCAACTGCCTGCATTGCATCTGATCTGGATGTTGTCACATATAGTAGGCTGCCAATAATTGACCTATATTGCCTCTGATCTATAGACTTTGAATCATCATCTTTGCTCAACTTACAACTGGTTTGCATGGGAGTGATAACTGGTTTGCAATCTTCCATTCTGAACCTATTTAGCATTTCTCTGATATACTTGGTTTGAGAAATAAAAATTCCTTGGTTGCTTTGACGTATCTGAAGTCCCAGAAAGAAGGATAGTTCTCCAAGTAACGACATTTCAAATTCATTCTGCATGTCTTTTTCAAATTTCTGGCTTAACCTGTCATCATCACTACCAAAACTAATATCATCAACATAAACTTTAATTAATAAAATATTACCTTGACTTACCTTGATGTAGAGGTTGTTGTCTGCACTTCCTTTTCTGAACCCTACCTACTGCAGATACTTATCCAGTCTGGAGTACCATGCTCTAAAAGCATGTTTTAGACCATACAATGCCTTCTTTAATTTACACACATAGTCTGTGTTCTCTGACAACTGAAATCCTTCTGGTTGTTCAATGTAGACATATTCTTCAAGTTCCCCATTCAGAAAATATGATTTTATGTCCATCTGATATACTTTAACATTTTTGGAGCATGCATAAGCTAAAAACAAACGGATTGCTTCTATTCTGGCAACTGGGGAAAATGTCTCTTCAAAGTCGATTCCTTCAATCTGTGCATATCCTTTACATACCAATCTAGATTTGTTCCTTGTAACCTGTCCATCTTCATTCAATTTATTCCTGAAAACCCATTTTGTGCCGATCACATTCTTATTCGTTGGTCTTGGAACCAATTCCCAAGTGTCATTTTTCTCTATTTGATCCAATTCTTCATCCATGGCCTTATTCCAAAATTCATCCTTCCTGGCTTCTTCAAAATAGTTTGGTTCAATTGTAGATAATAGTGCTAGGTGTGTTTGTTCTGGTGAACAGATTTTTCTTCTAGTCTCAACTCCTGCATCTTTGTTTCCAATACTCTGATCTGAAAGATGATTCTTCTATACTCGTTTGCTAGATGTCTTTGGAGATACTTGTTGAACTTTCTCTTCTACTTCTGTTGAATTCTCTTCATCTTCATCTTCCTCTTCTTCCTTGTTTTCATCTTCTTCCTCAAAAAGTTGTTCCATTGATTTGTTTTCTTCTTTCTTTGATTCTAGTCTACCTGTTTCATCAATTGTTACATTGATGCTTTCCACAACTTTGTTTAATATTAGATTGTAACATTTGTATGCTTTCCTTGTACTTGAGTAACCAACAAGTATTCATTTGTCCACACGAGAGTCAAACTTTCCCATTCTGCCATCTTCTCTTTTGATGTAGCATTTGCTTCCAAAAACTCTGAAGTACTTCACATTTGCTAGTCTTCCTTTCCATAGCTCCTAGGGAGTTTTATCAGTGTTGTTTTTTAGCATTACTATGTTTTGAATGTGAAATAATGTATGCACTGCCTATGTCCAAAAAATATTTGTCAACTTTGAATACATTATCATTGTTCGAGCCATTTCTTGTACTGCCATGTTCTTTCTTTCAACAACTCCATTCTGTTGAGGTGTCCTAGCGACGGAGAATTGTATTTTTATTCCATGATTACTGTAGTAGTCCATAAATTCATTTGAGGTGAATTCTCCTCCATTATCTGATCTTAAGCATTTTATTCTTGAATCCATATCAATTTCAACCATTTCCTTGTAGATCTTGAAATTTTCAAAAGCTTCTGATTTGTTCTTGAAAAAGCAAACTACATTCATTCTTGTATAATCATCAACTAATAACATAACGTATCTCTCACCTTTTAAGCCTTTTGTTGTAGTTGGTCCAACTATATCAGTATGCACAATTTCTAGTGGTTTTCTTGTTGAATATTCCTTTGATTTGAACCTGGTCTTTGTTTTCTTGCCTTGTTGGCAATGCTTGCACAAAGTGTTGGTTGGTTTCATGATCTGCGACATTTCTCTGACTGCTTCTCTTTTGCTGACTTTGACAAGGTTATCAAAATGCATGTGACCCATTTTTCTGTTCCATAGCCAAATTTCATCTTCCTTTCCTAGACAACACTTTTCATTTCCAATTTCACTTAACACATATATGTTGGTTGAAGTTCTTGCAGCTGTAGGGACCAATTTCCCTGAACCTTATTTTCTTATCTCACACTTTTGTGAATCGAAAGTAACTTTAAAAACTTGGTCACACATTTGAATCACACTTAAAAGATTATGTTTCATATCTTCTACTAGTAGAACATTTTATTCCTTTTCATTCTTGTTCCCAATTCGAACTTTGCCTTTTCCAATGATTTTGGATGAATCATCATTTCCAAAGGAGACTTATCCATCTCTTTCCTTTCGTAATGTAAGAAACTTGTCTGTATCACTTGTCATGTGTTTTGAACATCCATTGTCAACATACCAACCACGTTTCTTATGTTTAGCTTGTAGAGTGAATGTGCATTCTTCTTTGCTATATTGATCTTGCTTTCTTATCCATCTCATTTTCTGAGGTTCTTGTTTGTGACTCTGTTGAGGTTCTTTAGGAGGGACTGTCATTCTGCAATTTTTGGCCATGTGTCCAAAATTGTTACATTTGTAACATTCCACTTCAGTGCTCAAAGATTCAAACCTGTTGTAACTTTTTCTCTGTGTTTCACTAGGTCTTCTTGAATAAACCTTTTGTGTATGGCTCTCAAAGTAGTTATTGTTACTGTTGTTAGCTCTACAATTTACAGCTTTATGTCCAAAATTATTACATGCATAACATAAACCAAAAAATATAGTTTGATACCTGGTAGTTGAAGATCTTATGAAAGGAGTTGCTCTTATGAATCCTTCTTCTTCTTGAGGCCTGTCTATCTGTTGTTGATTCTGAAATCTGAATCTTCTCGGTGTAGGAGTGTCCCTATAATCTTCCTTGTATATCTTTTTATCCCCTTTGATTGTTTCTGCATAACTTTTTGGATGTGTTTCTTGCTCTGTTGTTTTGGATCTTGATCCCTTTTCTATCTGATTGTATCCAAGTCTAGACTTATCAAGATAAGATTTTTGAATCCTGATAATGTCATCCAAAACTTTTGACCTATTCTGCATATTTTTCTTTTGAATATCCTTTCTTAGTGTGACAATCTTTGCTTCCAGGTTTCCAATGATCTTGTCATTTACTTCTAGTTGTTCTTTGAGTGCTTCTTCAATTCTTTTATCTTCTTCTATTTGAACCTTCAATTTTGTGATCATTTGCTCTAGTTCTTGAGTGTCTTTTTTCTTATCTAGCTCTTCTTGTAGTGTCTTGTTTTTCTTCTTTTCTCTTCTGATAACTTCTATGGCACTCATTAATTCTTCTCGGAAGTCAACTTCGGCCTCTTCAATTTCTTCTTCATATGCTTCTTCATATTCTTCTTCAGAGTCTTATTTATCAGAGTCTTCTACTGCCATGAATAGAACTCTCCCTATTTCACTGTCACTGACTTCATCTTCATCTAATGATGAGATGTCTTCTTTGGTGCAAAAGTTTTTCTTGAAAACTTTCTTTGTAGTTCTTTTACCTTTACATGTTTGTATACCTTTTGAGTAACCTTCATCATTTCTCTTTTTCTTATGAGGACATTTGTTAGCAAAATGACCAATACCATCACAATTAAAATAAATTAAAAGAAGCTTACCTCTGTACTTACCATTGGTTCCCTTGTTCAGTCTTTTGATGAAGTTGGCCACTTCTTCATCATCTTCCAAGACGTCAATGTTGCTGCTATATTCTTCTTGTTCCTTTTTCTTTTGCTTTGATCTTTTGGATTCTTCGAAGGCTGCTTATTTTACATCTAGATTTTACTGTTCAGTTCTCATCTCATATGCTGTGAAGATTCCATGCAGTTCGTCCATGCTTATTGATTTTAGATCATATCTTTCTTCTAGTGTTGATATCTTAGGGTTGAATCTCATAGGAAGAGATCTTAGTACCTTTTGAACAATTACAGATTCTTCGATTTCTTCTCCTAATCTTATGATTGCATTCATTGTTTCATCGACTCGTAAGAAGTAGGCTGTGATATCTTCATCTTCCTTCATTTTTAGTTGTTCAAACTGACCTCTGTAAGTTTGAAGCTTTGTTGCTTTGACTTTTGAATCTCCTTCATAAATATTTCGAAGCTTGTCCCAAAATCTCTTTAGCATATTTACAATGTGCAACTTTGGTGAATACTGTATCGCTAAGACCATTCAAAAGTGCATTTATGGCTTTGGAATTATTCTCACCGAGTTTCACTACTTTTTCATTTGTTGGTGGAACTGCCAGTGCTATGTATCCATCTACAATTGATTGCCAAACTTGAAATCCTTGTGCCTGTATATATGTCTTCATCCTTATGCTCCAAAAATAATACTTCTATCCATCAAACTATGGTATTCCATTTTTATATGAGTTGGTACTCTCCATGATCTACCTTTCAGTGGTTAAACTGATTTCTGAAGGAACCTGCTCTGATACTAATTTTTGGATTACTGATAAGGGGGGTGAATCAGTAATTGCGTAATTATAATCTTTTTTATTCAAATATTATATCAATGTAGAATTATTATCCAATAATGAGTAGTAAGAAATAAACAATCACACACATACATAGTACACCAGTGTTTTATGTGGAAACCCAAATTGGGAGAAAACCACGGAATGTCTTTTCTTATATGTCTTGAAGAATTACATTCATTGGAAGCACCAACTTCCTTTGTTTTCCAGCTGCAACTGGAAGGAGTCTCCAACCCCCTAGTTTCTCAGGCTACAACATGAGGGAAGCTCCAACTCCCCAATTCTCTGGCTACAACCAAAAGGAGGCTACAACCCCCAATGTTCTCCAGCTACAACCACCTATCCTTGCCTCGTCTTGCCACCCTCAAGTAGAAGTAGAATGATGGAACCACTGTCACACTATCACTATGAGATATACTATTGTAAACTTATACCAATAAATCCGAACCATGCATCAACCATGCATCAACCATGCATCAAGCTGCACCTCAACCTATAATCAACCTGTACCATAAACAAGTGCATCAACCATGCACCAACCTGTAATCAACCTATACCATAAACAAGTGCATCCAACCATGTACCAAGTATGTACCAATCATGTGTCAAATACTCATCAACTATGACTCATCAATATGTACCAACATCATCAACTATACACCTCATATATGTGCGCCAACTCATCAACTACTTGTCTCAACCATGTACTCAACATGTACCACAACCAAAATCTCTCATCAATTTCATCATCCAAATCTGATTTGTAGCTCTATAATAGACCTAGTTTATATGATCACATTCCTTCAAACCTTCCTTAACTTTAGAAACAAGAGACTAGCATTTTCATCAAACGTTTCTTTAGTCTCACATGCCTAGTTTTGGATTAGTCAACAATCCTAACTTGAAGTAATCATAACTTTGAACCTGTAATGTATAAAGATATGAAACTGATAAAAAATGTTCTTCAGTGTGTTTTATGCAATTCCTCCAAGTTTCACTACTTGGAACCTCTCAGAAAAGGAGTTATAGAAAAAATGACATACCTTGCTGAATTTTGGCTTATTTTAGAGAGCGACCTTGTAGACCGTGGCCCACACAAAATATTTGATGAATTGATCTGAAAATATTACAAAGAATACTACAAATTGTCCCCTAACCAACACATTTGGTCTCACTAAATTTGAATCTGTTATGAATAATTTATCACGTTTTTACCTGAAACCTCTGATTTTGACTAGTTTTAGGACTGGCCACAAAGCATGTTTTCCACGGAGTGTAACTCCCAAAATAAAACGACCCACAAGATGAATTTTTTACCACGGATACTTGGATATGTTTTCTCACTTGCATATCAATTTCATGGTCTGAATCATTATAGAAAAGAAGTTATAGTGAAAATGGTGAGATGACCTGTAAATAACATACCTTAGAAAGCACCATCAAAAGAATTTATCCTTCCTTGCATTTCGGCCTTCTTTTCTTCACTTTCCTAAAAATTTTGGCTTATATATCCTTGGTTACCTTAGACACATATATATATTCAATATTCTCAAGTGTGATTCAAATGAGAGAATCTTGCCTCTTATTTATACTCTCCAAGTAGCTTCCTTAAAAACATCTTTTAGGTCACTTGGCCCACTTTCCTTATTTTAGGGTTGGGTCCACTTCTAATTTCTCGATTAAATTTATTATTGAAATAATTTATTTTGTATTCACTTTGAATTATAATACACTCATCACTTCACTTTATTATTTAACTTTTAAAATCTCTTAAACCACTTTGACTACTTTGACCTTTTGGGGCTTCTAGATGGCATATGAGGGTCCTCCAACTTCGTAAGCCCATAAATCTCAAACCCTGAGGAGTTATGTGACATTATACATACCACTAGAAATGGCATGACATGTATTATCCATATAGAATAGTATTATCTGAAAATATATCATAACTCATACCGTTACCCATCAAACAAACTTGGGTGCATTACCCAAACCTGGGGTCTCCAACTTCTCATGGCCATAACTCTCTAACCGTGAGGAATTATGTGATGTTCCATGTACCACTGGAAATGACATGACAAGCACTATCTATCTAGGATATTTTCCCTGACAAATTCACTTTTCTTCATCTCATTATTCCACAATTAAGCATGGGTTCTCTTACTCCACAAAGCGTCTTCCCGTGAGGGCTTTCACCATAAGGGGACCACTTTGGAGTTCTTCCATATTTACTTCTTATCAACCATGACAAAACAATAATGAGTCATATTTACATAAAACAATATTGGGTCCATTACCTAAACCTTTGTGCTACGGGTCTTTCTTCAATGTTGACATCAATGACAACCAACCTTAATCAACATGTCTTTCCCCAAGGTATCACACTTAAAAACAAAATTATTTGTGAAGTCAATAAAACATAGTATTGGAGTTTTACACATAGCCTCTTTCAAATATTGGAAGGATTGATCAACTTCCACATTCAAACGGAAATAATTTTTCTTAAGGAGGGGAGTGAGTGGGGATGTAATTTTTCCATAATTCTACATGAAATTTGTATAGTATCAAGTTAAAAAAAGGAATACTCACAAAATTTTAAGAGTCTTAGGATAGGGACAATCCTTCATAGATTCAATTTTCATGGTATCCACTTAGTCTCCATCTTTTGCAACAATATGGCCCAAGCATTCTACTTCGGAGGCCCTGAAAGAAAATATGGACCTTTCGAGAAAGAGTTGATCCTAATAAAGTAGGTGTAAGACCTAATACACATGGATAAGATGGGATTGAAAAGTTTTATTGTAAATGAGGATGCCATCAAATAAGACAAGTACAAAATGGTGACGAAAGGGTCGAAATATGTGATTCATGAGACTTTGGAAAGAGGAGGGTACATTACACAAGACAAAGGGAATTACCAAGAACTCATAATGGCCTTCATGAGTATGAAAGGAAGTATTGGGAATAGAAACCTCCTTCATGTGAATATGGTGGTAGAATGAACGTAGATGAACTTTAGTAAATAATTGAGCACTAGTTATTTCATCGATAAGGTCATCAATGACGAGAATGGAAAATTTATCTTTGATGTTAATTTTGTTGAGAGCCCAAAAATTAGGGCACATGCACCAAGTATATTCGTTTTTTAGTACCATGACCATTGGATATGAATAATATATTGTACTATGGAGGATGCCACCTGCAACTAACAATTCCTAAACATTGTTTTTAATCTCATTTTTCTGAGAAAATGAATGGATATAAGTTTTAAAATTAGGGGGAATAATACTATATACAAGTGGGATGGAATGATCATGGGGACCATGGCAAGGTGAGAGTCCTTAGGGGTTTTAAAAATAGAGTGGTGTTTGGAGAGGATAAGCTACATGTTTGGATGAACGATTGGGCAGGGAGTCTCAAACACTTGAATGTCATGGAACTTGACAATAATTTGAGAATGGCCCTTTTAAAGAATTTTTTCCATTCAATGTGAACTAACAATCTTAGGGGAAATTTATATCATTCCTTGCAACTTGTAGCAATTCCCATCCTTTTGGAAGCTCATGTATAATTCCTTGAAATCCATGGTGATGGGCCCTATAGTGCATAACCATCCAACACCCATAATAATGTAACAATCACCCATTTCAATCGAAAACATGTGGGATTTCAAATAATAATCACAAATTTGCAAGAACATATTTTCAAAATGACCCTCACATTTCATAGAACTTCCATTAACAATAATTATTTGAAATTTATAGACTACATGGATATAGCAATGGGGATCGTGATAAATTTTTCAACTAATAAATTATGGGTGTTGCCATTCTCTATGAGGATAATGATTTTACAGTTCTTGATAGAGACAATCAATTTAATATTTTTGAGAGCTAAAATACTAGCGAGAGCATGAAGAGAGATGAAAGGTTCTACATGAGTTTGTTCAAAGGGTATATTGGTATCATCGACCTACAGTAGCGATTTGGGAGGGAAAGCATCACCTTCATATTTAAAATGGCCATAAACATATTTTTCTCCTTACATTTGTGCCCTGAAAATTATTTTTCATCGCAATTATAGAAAAGACCCTTAAGTTGGTGTTTAGTCATTTATACCCTGGTTAATTTATGGACCTTCATAGGAGGGGATGTAGTTGTTGGATGGGTGGGGTGGGAACATGGAATAAAGGATGGATTTTTTATTTGAATAGTGACCACTTTATATGCTTCATTGGCTCTGTGAGTGACTTCAAGAAAGGTCTTATGAAGAGCCATTAGGATGTGAGCTCAGATGTCATCATTGAGGCCACTAATAAATAATTCATGGAAGAAGCTGTTTGACATGATCTCGATGTTGAAAGCCAATTTTTGAAGAGTAGTGATGTAGTATTCAATTTTACCTGACTATTTAACCTTGTTTAGATGGCCCAAATGATGAGTATCTGTGTCAAAAAGTTCATAAAGATCGACAACAAATTGGGTCTAAGAAATAAAAACTCAGTGGGAAGTTTTACACGATTTCCAACATTGCTAGTGTTTTGTATGTAACTATATGATAATGACATGAATTTTTATTAAGTCATAGGTGATGCCATGCAATGAGAAATAATGTTTCATTTGAGTAACCATCCCATGGCGCCCGAGTCATCAAATGTATTCACCTAGACTTTAGGAAGATGCAAATCATGAGAAAAAGAGTTAAAATGAAAATCCATACAATGTGATGATTCGAATCCCTCTTGGTAAAAGGGTTGTTCCAAGGAATTAGGGCACTTGAATCTAATAACAAGTGTTTTCAGGGAGTTCATATCATCAATGACTTGGCCCATTTGGCGATCTTGGAATGAAGGGTAGCAATGTTGAGATTTTCTTGAGGAAAACTCTCATTGGTATGAGTTTGAGTTTCTATGTATTCATTCTAAAGTTTGTGAGATGAGTCTTCCAAAAAAGACAATTTGTTACCAAAGTCTTGGTTTTGGGTTGCCATATGAAGACATAGGAAGGAAATAAGAGGGAGGGTGGTTCCACATAAAAAGGATTATGAAGGAGGGATACCACTATATTCATCATGACATGAGGAATCTAATGAGATAGGTCCCAAATAAGGGTGTTGGATAGGGCAGGTGGGTCCACAAAAAAGGCTTATGAATCTATTGAGAGAGGTCTCAAATAAGGGGGATCATGGGACCGCTTATAGTTTTTTTCATATTCCTATGGAGTTACACTCATATCTAAAGAATTTCATAGACTAGATGTAGGAAGCAAGGTTGCCCAAAACTTGATGTGAAAAATTTCAACATTGTTACTATTTTTGAAGAAAGGGGTAGGGTTTTGAGGATTCTTAAGGAAAAGGGAGTGTCTTGTGCTATACATCTCTTATATACTTGTGTGGTCGAAGAATAGTACTCAACCCAATATCTTAGATCTCTCACTAAGGAGGGTTAATTGTACGTTTAGTTATACTATCTGATTACATAGGTATGCGGGAATATTCTTCCCAAGTGTTGTTCTTGGTGCCACTATGGCAGTTGCATGGTTGAATGTCTGAGCTTTGGATGGTTTCAGGATGCCTATAAGACTCCTAATATACCTGAGGGTATGTGGAAGTGAAATTTGGTGTACAAGTATTGTATGTTGTGGTATTGCTTGAAGGGGTACCAACATGGGTTACAGGGGTTTCCAAGAAGGTGAAACCATGTGTAGTTATTATGTGTGTTCTTCCACAAATACAGTTTTACATGCTTAACGATAGATCACTATGGTTTTATAGATGCTAGAACACATATGTAGCCTGAAATAAATTTCTAAATTTTTTCCAAGGAAAGTGTTTTAATACCATTTGTTAGATACCAAATTGTAATATGCAGAGCCATAGCACAAATATCATCAAATTATCTAGTAGAAGGAAACAAAATGATGAGAACAATAACAATAAGGACCAAAATATGATACATTTATCAATTATGGAAAGCATCGTTCACTTACCTCTTCGAGGTGGCAACCTTCAATAGAGCAAAGCTCAAATACAAATGATTTCACAAGACGACCATTACAATGCTTTGTACCTCTATATATACTACTTCTATCTTGTTGAAAACCTTTTAGAGGAGGAACTTTCTAGAGGCAGAATCTTCTTGTAAGTCTTCCTACAATAGTTGTGTTCACATTATTACAGAGGCATTGTTTACTAATGATGGCCTTTATTACATAGAAATACATATTATTCTATCTACTTGAGGGTTTAGAGAGGTTAGGACCCTAACATAAAGTAATTGAAAGTATAAAAAAAAAACTTATTATGTTGATATGTCCACTTATTAAAAAATATTAACAACAAAAAAATCATTGTCCACTTCAATTAAAAATTACCAATATCATCTTTGTATATGTTATCCATAAAGTAACCGAAAGAAAAAAAAAAAATTGTTATGGTTAAAGGATTTGAATAATGTGTCGTTATGCCTAATTCCTTTAGGGATCAACATGGAGTTGACAAGTGACATTTAAAAAATATTAATAACAAAAAAATATTTCAATGTGTGTCATAAATCAAATTAAAATATTTCAATATCCACTTTATATACATTACTCATAAATGAATTAAAAGTCAACTTTTTTTTAGGGTTAAAAAATTTCAATGGTGTGTTTCTTAGCATAATGGAGATGAGTAATCACTTCTATACTTGACATGGAGTTGACACATGATATATATCTATACATACATCTATTGAAATGTTTGAACCCTCCATTAAAACACATCTTAATTCTTAATCTATCATGAGATGCAAACTATTAATCTAAAAAACATTTTCACGTCAAAAGAATTGATTCCATCTTAGTGCATTGTCCCTCTCAAGACATATATGAAGTTAAATGGATATATGTTGGTTCATATATATATACACTATTCTTGGCAATCTTCACTCTGGTAGACATAGTTGTAATGACAATTTTGAAACTTATCATTCTCCATGTGTGTATTCGTCTTGAAAGGTAAGTCAAGAATAGATTAAGAACAGGCATTTTATAATTTTCTATTTAGTAATTCAAGGGGCAAAGGGTTGTAATTTAAGGTGCACGTTATATACTTTGTAAGTAGGATATCACGTTAAATGCTCCAGAAGGAGGATATTGTGTTAAATCTTTTTAATTTATTTGGTAAAAATTAGGTTATTTAATATATGTTGAAGTTTTATGAAATTGTAAATTCCGTTTGGAAAAATTCCGTCCACTAGTATATATATTAAAGATGTGATGCTAATATTGATGTAAACACGGATAGTGTAGTGGGAGAGATTGTGATCGAGGCAGCACCGCCAATTGAAAAGGAAGAGACGACCGTTTGAAAAAGTCACGTGGGACCATATTCCTATTCTGAGCATTGTTTCTCTCTTATTTATGGGCGGCAAGTTTTCATAAAGATAATGCTATTCTATTTTACGGATGTAACTCTTGGCATGTTGTGTTCTAGTGCGATCTTTTTTGGGTAATGGGGGCCATCTTCCACGGGAGCATATAGGGCTTTTAGGTTTCCATATCTGGGGATGTAAAAATGAAATGGAGAATCCACTTTCTTGAGAAGCTGAATATCAACATGTAAGGTGGGTTGAAAGTATAAACCCACCTTACATGTTGATATTCAACTTCTCCAGAAAGTGGATTCTCCACTTCATTCATTTTTATATATGAGATCTCAAATACTCTAAAAAGAGGAACAATACTATTTATAAGAACAAAATAATAATAATTTAAAGGATGAAAGAGATATATGATAAATCGAAAAAGATTTCATGTTAATCAAATAAATATAAAGAGTTTATGTAAATCAAAAAAATATAACAATATAATTGGACTATATTCATCTTTTTAAAAGAAGTTATTAGATGTAATTGATATTGATGTCTTAAAAAAATGGCATTTTCACAAATGGATACTAGATATATCATTATCACACTTATGGTTACTAGATATAGGTCATAAACATAAGTTTGTGAAAGTTTCTAAGATGACAAGGTAGAGATAGGTTAGAATAATTGGATCTAAATGGGATCTATATTTAGTATAAGTGGAGATTTCATTTAACAATTCTACGAACAAGTTAATGTAAGTTTTTTGTTCAATTTTATGTTTAGTATAAGTGGAGATTTCATTTAACAATTCTACGAACAAGTTAATGTAAGTTTTTTGTTCAAATTTATTGTATGAGAGAAACCTAAAGAATTGTGAACTTACTTGATTTGATAAATTACATGGAGAGGAGAGGAGTGATGACATTGAAATTTGTATAAAGAAACTAGAGTAGAGAAATAATGTATAGGTCCTAGAGTATTTGGAATAGAATAATCTAAATTGTAACGAATTTGGAATAGAATAATCTCAATTGTAATGAGTCCATGGATTCACACTAGATATATACATCTAAAGTTATATATTGAGTGATGGTGTATTGGAGAAAGGGGTGTCATTTTAGAGGAACTAACAACAATCAAAATATGGACACACCATACTCCAATGACCATCAATAAAATTATTTTGTATGACAATAAAATTAGAAAAAAAGTACCGCATTCCTACGAGCTTTCTTTTACATATTGTTTCTTATTGATTTTCATGTCAAATAGTTAGAATATTAACCTATAACAAGCTTGTAATATTTTTTTTTAAATATTATGTCATACTAGATTTGGATATAGATTGTCAAGCCCTGAACAATCCCCTAAGTCCTAGGAAAAAGTTGTTGCCCCACTTTTTGTTCATTGTTCAGGATATACTTCTTTCTCGGTTACACATTCACCTTGATTCTTTGTCCTCTTATTGCATTGATCTTTCCTTTTAACTGATCAAGTTAGATGGATTTTCATGTTTCACATGTTTTTTTTTAAGTTCTCTTCTTGAGATTTATTACTTAGATAGTTTTGTTTTTTTTGCTTCTTGGTTCCAACTCTTTTAGTCTTCAATTTCTAAAGATGGCCTCTTCTTCACAAGTTTCACTTGATCAGGCCTCTGACTTAGTAATTGGACTCGATTGTCAAATCAAACCCTCCTTTCACCAATTTTGGTATGGATAGGTCTCTATTTTAGGATCAACTTTGATTACCAAATCAGGCCCTGTAGTCACTAACTTGATGTTAGAATGTATCAATTTTGGAATTATCCCCAATCTCTTAATTGGATATTTCTTACTCTTTGAACTATCCAAATCATTTTCTCTCTTTCTAACTTATTTTTTATCTTTTGAATTTGACCAAGTAAAAACCTTTTGAAGATCCCAATTTATCGATCAATCCCCACATCTAAATCGATCCTCTTGTTCACTTAGTTGGTGTTGCCTTTCCCTAGTTTTGTATTTGTCCCCAATTTCTATATTGAACCATCTCATCACTAGTCACATCACATAGACGATGCATAATTTCAAACTTGTTTGATGGGATTTTATTAGTTATCTTGTTTTGCAACCTTGTTCAATGATTCCCTTGAAAATTACTTCTCCTTGATTGGGCCAAAACATCAAAATTAGGTCCTCTGGTCACTAAATTTGTTGTAACTTCATCCTAATTTAGTTATCAACTCGGATGTCCCAATTGGGCCTTCTATTTACAAGTGTAGTGTAATAGGATCTTGATTTATCAATCGGCTTACTTTCTCACAAATCTACATTCACACATGTGAAATCACTTCCATATTTTTCTCATGTGTGAATTCTTTTTTAATTTTCATTATGATTAGGCCTTTCTTTTGTGAATAGTGCTGATATGAGATCTTGATTTATTTGTTAGACATAACCTTGAAATTAGCCTCCACTATGTCAACATGTGATCTAATTTTCTTATCACCCATAACAACCATGTCCATGCCTCTTCCACATGAAATCATTCCCTAATTTTAGGATCAATCCCCTCAATTTCAAAATCAGGGTTTCCATAACCTAATAGTATCAAAGAGGTGTCCAGATTTTGAAATAGAATCGAATTCATAGACTATTCCTCATTCAATTTTTATCTCTTTGCATCTGTGACTTCATTTTCAAAAAATTGAATTCAATGCTTAACATATACACTTCAATATGCATTAACACTCCTTTAAGACATATCTCATCCTTGCCTAATTTGATGTTGTTGTGATGGTGCTACAACTCGAATTACCACCCTTTCGAGCTTAAGAATTAATGCATCTTACCCTTGACATTTTGATTGTAAAGTTCAAAATTGGAACTCAAGCTTATTTGTTCAAACAATATGTGCATTGAAGCAATGGTTGGACTCCCATCTTAACACTCAAAATAACCTATCAAATTCAAGAAGGTTATAGCTCATGAAAGGTCCCATGTCTATTGGCTTCGCTAACCAGGTATTTGATTTTCAAATTCTCTTGTTCGATTAGTGACTTTGTGTTTTAATTGAGATAGGTGTTTATTTTTTTTATTTATCCAATAGAAACATTTATGAACATTCAAAATTTACTTATTTATAATTTATTTAGTTATTTGTGTGAGCCTCATGATTTCTTTCTTTTTCCTTGCACATTAATCAGTGAGAAATCCAAGTTTGAAATATAATTCCCAACTAAATTGAAATCTATGATACAATGGAATGCACCTTAGGTTAGGATCAACATCACCATCCCTAATTTGGTTTCCATTTCAAATTACTAAAAGATTAGTTGTTTATGTGTTCTAATGAAAATTTTGAGCTAAACTTTGCATTCCTTGTTTTTGTGGTGCGCTAACATGTAGGGACTTCCATAGAGTTTGTCAAGGGTATGAAAGGAAAAGGGGGTGGTAAGTGAGAGAGATTGATTACATAGTAGCCAAAGGGTCAAATGTAGTTTGTAAAGGAGAAAAAAAAAAAACTCACACAACTATAGATTCATCAAGTAGAAGGGAAAGGAAGTCTACCAAAGGCAAGTAGGCAATGATTAAATCCTAAGTTTCTAGTGACGATAATTTTCCCACTAATGAAGACAATTCATATACTACTAGTTTTGATGTATCCCACAAGTACAATGAACTATCTCATTTAATCAAAAATCTGTAAGGGGTAAGGGATGATAAGGGTGTGGATGAGAAGGAATAACAAGATCTCTCTATAGGACAAAATTTAACATCATCCTTCATACACCATGTAGTAGCTATATCTGCAGTGATGCATTGCACATAAGTAATTAGGTACCTAGTTCAATATACAAAGGTCATCTCAAGGAAATTTTTAAATGATCAAAGAAGTTGTGTTGGATAATTTATGTTAACTTATTTTGAAACCTATTATAAATTATCGAAGGATGAAATTCATTTCATAAATAATTGCCTAATTTTTTTTATGCATGAGTGGTATGAGGAAGAGAGAACTTTCAAATCCCTTATTAGAAAACATTTCTTCGATATACATCTACGTTAGGTTACACATGGACAACTCAACTAATCAAAAAAATATTTAGTGATAACATGTTGTAATCTAAGGGATTACATAGTAAGAAGTTAAAAATAGTGTAGTCATACAACCATAATATACAATATAGTACTATACATGTATGCATAGATAGATGAGAAAATAGAAGAAACTAATGGTGGAAACAATAACAAGTAGTCTTTATTCATATGTGGTCATCAACATCTATACATTACATTGCATATCCATGTCTATGTATATATTTACAATAGAAGAAGGTAGTTACATCTACGATAACTACAATAGTTATTTGACCTAACAAAGAAGTTGGCATATTAACCTACCTAGTCAATTACACTTCATGGTTGACTTACTCTTTACAATTGTAAAAAAATTGGCCTTGTTGACTTGACGGATATGCCCCTTCAAAATCTCCCATAACCTCAATGAATTATTCATCTTGAAGTAGGGATTTGGATATCATAGAAAATTACAACACAACACAATTATGGTTTATCCATTTGTATGCTACTGATCTAGGTTGATTGTGTTGGCATAGATGGATGATTAGTCAATGTGTTCTATGGAGGAAATGTTAGAGGCACCTACTATGAAGGGAGATCCTTTGCAGATTCTACAAAATTGGTTTAAATGTGTGGGGAAATATTCTTTATTTGGATTTCAAAATCCTACTAGACTTCCAATGTTTTCTTTCTCATGATATACATCTTTTTTCAACTAAACAATCCAACTTTTTAGGTATGGAGGCATCTTGTATTGTAACCAAGTCACGGTTATAGTTTTTCTACATATTCTAAACATGGTGGTGAATGTCCTTGATATGTTTTGAGGCATTTATGGCCTCCATTTGTGTATTTCATCCTTCTTGGAACCATTCCTACTCCTACACTTGAAAGTTAGCTTCAAATTTGTTCTCTTTTTGAAGTTCTGCCACTAAGGTATCTTGACTTCATGCATATGTTATATAACATAAACCAAAATAGAGTTAGAGGATGAGTTCTAGTGCTAATTTGAGACTACTAAAACCATTAGAAAATAATGTTTCCAATTCGATGAGGATTGTATTCATGCTTAAAGAATGGGATCCAGTTTTTTCTAATTATTCTTTTATTTTCTCAAACTTACAGTGTTCCTTTGTCAAAATTTCTCTCATTTGGTCGACTTTCATCCTCTGATTCTCAACGATAAATTGTTTTTAGTGATTGATCGAGTCGTTGAGATGAGTTTGCATGTACTCTAGGGAATCATATTCTAGATCAACTATGGTGGGTTCTAGTATATCTTCTACTTTGTTTTGCAGGAATGCAATGTGTTTTCCTATTCCATCTTCCTATGGTGGCTATTATAGTAGGATCCTACAACTATACTAAGATTTATTTCACTATGGGAGTCCCATTTTGTGGTGATGTATTCTTAGTCGAGATGAAAAAATTTTGTTCCATCATCAATTGAGGGATTCTAGGTACCTTAATTGTAAATAGTTTTCCTTCAATTTTCTTCTTCTTGGCATGCCTTGCAATTTCTACTAGTACATGTACCTTTTTTTGTCAAACCATTTCATGGTTAATTTTCCTCTACTTTTCAATTGTAATTGTATCCTTGAGCACATCGATAATGATTTCCTTTCCTCTATCGACTTCCTTCACATAGTATTTGTCCAACACTAGATGATAGAACTTGTTTTCATTTTTGTTATTTACTCTCATAAGATTCTCTTTCTTATCCTCATATGTTGTGAGGATTTATTGAGATACTTTCCCAAAATTATTCTTTAGTCACGGATCCTCAAACTCTAGTTGTTCAAATCCTTGGATGAGTGCACCCAAGTCATTCTCAGTTAATTGGCTAGATGAATTGAATTATTTCTTATTTTTATAGTCCTTCTTTATTTTCACCTAACTATTTTCTTTCTTAGGGATTTTGTGGTTGATGCTACTTGTATCACAAATGTTTTTTTTTTGTATAAAGTTGCTTCATGCTCCTCTTACACTTCTCCATATTGCAATGGAATGACTAACTCTAAGCTAGTTTAGATGGCTCATTTTGGAATTATCATATTGGTGTTAAACTATCTTTATATTTTTGAAAACGTTTTCTTGACTATTGGGAAATATTCGAGCTCATTTTGTTCCCCTCGTACCACTCGTTCATACCAAACCTTGGTGAAGTCCAAACTTAGATGAATGTGCATTATTGGTGGTAATTATTCCTCAATATTTTGGAGAATCCCCCACCCATGATAGGTGGAATTTAGGGTTTTTACTCATTGTTCAAACATGTATTGGGGGATAAGTTCCTCAATATTTCCCTTCCACCTTGTTGTTAAACACTGGAAATTTCACATGGTCAGTGTATTAGAAAATGTGAATGTAGACTCCATGAATGGGATGAATTGTGAAATGGTGACCCATATTAACATAGATGGGTACTAGATGGATTTTCTCACCTCTTGAAATTCCTCATAGTTAGTTATAAGTATTATAGAAACATGATCCACCCATTTGTAGACATTTCCTTCTTTGACTATCCTCCCAATAGATTCCATCATGTGAAACATCACATATAAAGCTTGAATAGAACTTTTCCAGCATAAAGTTACTATCCCACATATCCATTTGACATGAGTCTCGAGTACCCACCTTATCACTACCCCTTTGGATTTCCTTCCAGTCATTACTCTTGTAAATTTTTAAATCCATTCCAATGGATTGATTGTTTTTTAATGGCCTCTCCAATGGTAAAAAACCTTATGATCTATTGAATTAATCTAGCTATGATTTCTATAGTCTTGTTGATCCATATATTTACGATACGGTATCAACTTATGATGAATTTGGATGCTTCCTCTTCCCAGAAACTATATCCTAGAATATGTGGGGTGCTTATATATGACCTAGTTTTTGTTTTCTCTAGAATAAGGGTTTCATCCCTCCATCTTCCTCCATATTTTCATGGAAAATCCTATCCATTCTTGCTTCTATCTCTTTCATGGGTTACTTATCAAACATTTTCTTGGTTCTAGTTTCAACTAGCACTGGTTTGGTCCATTCAAACTATGGGATTGCTCCTTCATATTTGATTCCATAGCTTCTTCCTCATTTTATAGTTTTCTATTTCTTTGTGTTGGTTGATTGGTTACTACTTTAGCTCTCTTATGCTTAGACTTAATCATTTTTTTATCTTTATCTTTTTTAAATATTTCACAGATTATCTCTATTGTATTTATAGGTAATATAGGTGAGGTAGGGCTCTCTCGCTCATGTGTCGATCAACTCAAAAATTTTATCCATTAATGTTTCAAATAAAGTGTTTTTCAGTGGTCAATATCAACTTCCCATGTACTCATCCATATTGTGGTTGGTTCTTCTTTCTTAGTCGACTAACTCGCGATAGACTAGTTTTGTTGCTTGATGGATTTTTTTTTGTTATTTTCATTTCAACTTTACCCATCCTAATAGCTATTGTATCATTATTATTCCATGCTTCCTCTTGATGTTATCAATTGAGTGATATTTGTATGTGTCTTGGATGATTTCTTTCCTTCTCTTGTGTGTTTTCTTCTCTATTTCAACAATGTTGGTATTCTCTTCATCATCTTTCTTCCTTACTACATCCTTCATTTTTTCTCATCTAATTCCAATTGATTTTCATGATCCTTGAATGTTTATTCTTGTTGCTAGCTCAGAGTGTTTTGGGATCATTGAGTAAACTCTCATATTTCAACAGTTATTTAACCAAGTTTTCCTTAGTTGACAACTCCTATTTTTCAAGAACCTACCCACCAAACAATCTAGTTTATATCTAGATTCATACCTAATGGAACCTCAATGGATGCTACATATTCAATAGGGAATAATTATCTGTTGAGAGACTTCCATTGAAGTTTTCTAAGTTGTATTGATCTGATCGGTTTGATGTCTTCAATCACATAATGCCTTAATTAGGATATTTCTAGTTACTTGGATTTCCTTTTACTTTTCTAATGTCTTCAATCACATAATGCCTTAATCAAGCTATTTCTAGTTACTTGGATTTCCTTTTACTTTTTCGTAATACAAAAGTACCATATCTCGAATGTCAGTCTCTTTTTCCTTATATTTCTATCATTACATGGATTTTGTTGTTTATTTTATACTTCGTGGCAGTGGAGTGCAATTATTCTTTCTTCATCAATGTTGAGTCCATTTTTGTGCTTCCTTAAACCATACTTTTGCTTCTTTATTTGCCCATTTTTCCTTCATTTTATTCCACATTTCCCATGAAACACCCTATCCAAGGTATATTTGTCATCCTTTAACTTCAGAATTGAATTTTCTAAATTTTTGCATTAAAATTGGAAATTTAGCAGAAATTACAGGATTTCACCAAATCCCGTAATAGCTCCGTCGTTTGTATACTTGCAGGACACCTGGGCGAAATCCAAAACTTGGGTTGCGTTCCCAGATGTACAAGGATGGTGAATAAGATATCATATTCGAAATCTGAGACTGCTAGATGCCCGGTCAACGCTGGTCAAAGAGGGCCAGTTCAGCAGAAATTGCCCTGTTTCAGCATTAAATCTAGGACAGTTTTTTATTTCGTGGGATTTTGACCATGTTTTGAGGATCTAGAGGAGGCATTCGACCCTCCTAGGATATTTTGGATCTACTTATGATATTTAG
>ML780994.1:237509-248185 GCA_009831015.1 Picea engelmannii | reverse complement strand
TTCATTTTTCAAGTACATGTTTTAGATCTTGTTTGTTGTAGATGAGTTTTATCTTGCTGTAGGTAAATGAATTTCATAGATCAATTACATGCTTAATGTTTTCAAGACTTACTCATCATTGTGAATGGATTCTTGAATGAGAAATCAATGAGCAGTTAGACTTCAAGCACTAAGATAGTTTTGAATGCTTTTGAGTTATTTTATGCTTTTAGTATTTTGGTTTGATTTGATGTTAATGAACAAATGAAAGAAGAAACAATGAATGCAGCTCTTGAATAAGAGTTTTGTTCTTCCCACATTTGATAGGTCTTAAACTTTCTCTTGAATGCTTATTGTTTTCACTCTTCAGAAAAACAAGTGTTGATTACTGTTATGAGGACTATGAAGACGACTTCTGAATAGAAGCTTAGTGTCTCTTTCACAGTCAGCCTTAGAATAGGTTTTATGCTCACTGTTTTTACCATTTTAAAAACAAGTGCTGATCACTGTCATGAGAGCTATGAAGATGACTTCTGAATAGGAGCTTAGCATCTCTTTCACATTCAGCCTTAGAATAAGTTTTTGGGTTATCTCCATAAAAGATAAAAACTATCTCTAAAATCCATATACCTTGGACATGCCTCTAAGTCTTACAAACACCGGATTGACAATTAATTACACTCTAATTTACTAGGGTAGATTGGAGCTCAATAATCAATATTGTTCAATTGTTACAATCGGTCTTCCCTAGCATTGTTTGAATCATATTACAATACTGTGCATAATATTTTTGTATTAACTCTAAAATTTAGGGGAATCATAGCTTCCTATCCATAGACTAGCTTAAAAGGTGTTTTTTGAATGAAGATTTTGTATGTATTTCTATATGCCCATAGAACAATAGGTACCTTATCATCCCAATCATCTTTGTCAACCCTACATATATTTGTAAGCCCTTTATTTAGGGCTTTCTTAAAAGAATCTAATGACCCATTTTCATATGGATGATAAGGTGAACTCCTCCTATGGTCAATAAAAAATTCCTCCATTAATACTTTTGTGTTACCATTCTCAAAGTAGTGATATTTTCATAAATAAATTTTCTCATGACCTCTTTAGTGAAGGAATTGACTAGTTATGCCTCTACCCATTTAGTTAAGTATTATAATGTTGTTATGATAAATATCGCTCCTTTCCTTTCTTTTCTCTTTTTGGGAAAGGTCCCACAAAGTCTATAGCCAAATTTCAAAGTGGAGTCTTGGGTTAACAAATTTCAAATGAATTTAATTGTTCCATAGTGTTCGACCCATCCTTTGGGACATGCCACTTTTATTTAATTTTTTTGTGCGAAACCTTGTAATTTGGGCCACCATAATCTTCCTTGCAATATTTTTTTGGCTACAATATCGGCATGGAATTGGCCTCTTATAGGACCAACATGTGCATCATTTATTATATTATTTCTCTTTGGTTCTAAGAAACATATTATCCATACATCATCTAGTCCTAGTTTATACAAATGTCCATTTATTAGTGTGTAAGGGGAATCTTTCATAGCCAATATTTGTTTCTTCTTATCTTGAAAATCCTAAAGGGATTTTCCTTCTTGCCAAAAATAGAAAACTTATGCTAGTTTTGTGGGTGCATCATAAAGTATAAATAAGTGATAGAACCAAGGTAGAAGCATAGGTGAAAAGAAGGGAGCAAGCACAAAGTAAAGTTGTAAAAAAATGAGAGTTGGCAAGGAAAAGAGAATCATATGTTAAGTTTGAAGTTGAATTGGAAGAAAAAACATAGAAGAGGAGATGGAAGTCAAAGTTGATGCATAGGCTAAGGAATTAATAACGAGAGACGTTGAGAAAAAAGATGATGAGCCAAGGAAAATTGAAGAAGAATTGAAGAATAAAAATTTGAATAACACCAACGCAGAAGAAACCACATAAGAATAAAATGTGCTAATGCAAGATACCAATAAATATAACACATGTCAACAAGAATTACCACATATGGAATAATATTTTTCCACTCAATTATTTTCCAGGACTTTTGGTGTAGGCATTGTTCGCACCCAAAGTTTTGGGTAGGTTGCACATGCGCACAAATCAACCATCGACACACATTCATTTTGAATGCTTGAATGCAAAAAACAACAACTGCACAATGGATGGAATAAGATGTATGCATGGAATAAGGTGTATGCATCGATAAAAGTTCTATACTACATGTTGGAGATTAGAAAGATACTCCATTCATGTAAAATCAAAATAATATATTATGGAATCTTCTCGAATAATGAACTGAGACAACATGGGAGATCATGGGGCAGATGATGGATGAGTTGGAAAGTTCCTTGGGAATTCCATGATCCAAGGAGGTTATGTGGACCACATGTGGATGACATAAGCATATGGAACTAGTGATCACTAGAGTGAGTGGAGAAGAGGAGAAAGAGACAGAGAAGCATAACAGAGAAAAGAAGGAAAGGAGAAACACAAGAGAAGAGTATGTCTTAGGTATGAAGAAGGAAGGTAGTCTGAGTTTTGTATGAGTCGTTTTTTGAATTTTTGTAATAGTTTTGTAAGTCATTAAAATTCATGTATAGAGTCTCTAATGGAGTTCTTCTAGTAGTGTGTAGAGTCTAAATAGATATCACATAAGTTCATTGTAGTGCAAGAGTTGTAGAATGGATTAGAGTGAAGAGTGTTATTCCCTTTGCAATGTGGATTTGTTGATGTATGCATTTTGTTGTTTAATGAAGATAATATAAATCCTCACTACTCTCTATCACATGATGTGTTTCTTCTAAGATTAATGGATGATTTTGTTAATGTTTTATGTTGTTAGTATTCTAATGGAGTATGATTGAATGTATGAATTTTGTCTCATGTGTCTTTCTTGGATGATTTATCCCATCAACTATGACACAAGACTAGATGGTCTCTGTGATTCTCATGGTGTCTTGGGTGAGACCTTCCTCAATCCTTGGATGAATATTGATATGATAATCCCTTGGGGTTTTGTTGGTGAATTATGGATGAACCATGGGTCATCAAGAACCTAGTGTTAGGAAGGATGCACATAAGTAAGAAAACAAATGGTTTTGTTTCCAGGACCTGAAGGTTTTTTATTATGAAGGGAGAGAATGAGGTGGAATCCCTCTCAGGAGGAAATACAAGACCGATTAACTACGAAGGAAGATGTGTTTACATGAAAAGAAACCAATGGATTAATAACCAACATTGAATATTAGAAGGAGAGGTACATCTACATTGATTTGCATGATCTTTTATTTGTTGATTTTCCATGTTTTTTGTATGAATGGTTGAAGAAGAAAACCACCACTAAAACTTCTTTGATACCACAAGAACCATTGGTCTAGGACCAAAATATAGTCGATAGGATGAAGTTGTTGGATACTAAGTAGTTTCAAACAAGGGGTGAGAGATGAAGGGTCAGATACAGAATGAAGAGGAAGGAGACCACACTAGGAGGAGGTGTGGGAGAGATTGTTGTGCCGGAGAGAATCACAAATGATGATAGACTACCAAAGAGGCACAGTGTTAGGAGTAGGGTATCCATTGAATATACCAAAAGTAGTGGTAGTAGAGTAAGAGAAGATAATGTCCAAATCTCATGGATTTTGAGAGATGTCACAACCATAGAGGAAGATGAGGTATAGAGTAGAGGCACAAAGTAGAGGTGTTGAAGTAGTTGAGGATGTTGACGAACCCTTATGAGAAGGGAAAGAGGCTTTATATATAGTGTATTTTCTTATTTGGATGTAGGTAGGAAAATATCTGGAATACATCACAAAGGATGAGATAAGATAGAGGAACCCCTTCTTTGAACGACCCCCCTTGCACATTTGTAATCAAGAAGAAAGAACAATAGATAGTTCTATGATATGAGTAGAGGAAGAAGGAGTAGTAGAAGAAAGAAGAGAGGAGACAATTGAAGAAGAAGAAGAAATCATTAATACTTCAAATAGGAAGATCACTGACAATTGGAAGTCAATTGGGAGGACATCATCCTAGATTGAGAATGGAGAATCAAGATACAACACTGAGGCTATCTATGATCCATGGAATAGGTAAGCATGATGTAGAGTAACATTGGTTCACATGTGAGGTGATATGGTCTATGAAGAGAATAGCATACGAAGCATTGAAGATAACGCATCTAGAGATGACTTTTAGAGACAAAGATATGATGTGGTATATGAAGTACAAGGATATTGTGCCAAGGAGACATATGAGGTCCCTAAAAGAAATTAATAGGGATATTCTTAGGGAGTTTCAAAATACTAATTCATAATGATAGTGCATTACATATATCAAAGAAATCAAGCAACAAATGAGAGAGATCCTATGGGATTATGACCAACAGTTCAAGATACTGTTAGATAAGATAGAATTCGAGATCCAAGGTTTTCATCACAGGGAATGGTTCATTGCAGGATTTCTCCCGTATATCCGAGCTCACCCAACAGAATGTGACCAATTAGGGAGAGGCGATGGAGATTGCAATGCCCTAAAATCCACACTAGGAGGTTGAGAGACATCAACAAAATTGGTGTAGGTGCAGTCCCAACTTGCAAATATGACGAAGTAGTTGCAATATATGGAAAAGATCAAGGTGGTGCACAATCTCATTTGGTGTACCATGCGTTGGTAAGAAGGTCATTGCAGGGATGAATGTCCCATGTTGGGAAAATACTTGGTGATGGGTGTGCCAAATCCATTTCCATCTAGGCCTTATACCGAATGTTGTGACATTTATAGTTAGTTGAGATATATCCATCTCAATTCCCAACATTCGAGAAATACCAAAAGACTCACCATGCTCGATTTTGTGAGTTTTGTAAATACATGGGGCATGATGTGAACAACTTCTGGTCACTACAACTAATGTAGGACCACACTCATGATGTCTTTTGGGTTAAGGAAGGGTAGAGAGGTGGTCACCAAAGAGGCATAGAAAGAGCTGGATACCAAGGAGGTCCTATAAGAGAATATGGACAAGGACGAGGATGAGGATATGGTGGAGGTGGAGGAAGACCAGCCACTTGTTTCAATTGTGGTGAGATAGGCCATGTTTTAAGATTTTGTATCAAACCATGCACTCTTTGCGAGTACTAATATAGTACTGAGGTTCCATAGAGGACTCTCATGACTTGTTGAAGAAGTAGGAAGAGAAGATGGCACGTTTCAACATGGTAATTGCATAGATGTGCATGAACCAAATGAAGGATGAATAAGATGATGTATGGATGATAACCCAAAGTGGAGTCATAATGGGAATGGACTTACAACATGGAGAAATATTGAGCCATAGAATAGAAGGGAAGATCATAAAAGCGTCCCACTCCCCTCATAAGTTTGACGTTGTGCATGAGAAGAACTTTTTTCATGATGTGAAAAGGGATCTAGAGGAGGAGAGAGCACGTGGAGAGATAAATGTTGCAACACAAATATTTCTAAATAATCCTAGATACATGAGGAAGTATAGCATGCCACACAAATATTATTGAAGGAATCTCGTGCCCATGACAAATTGTGTTAAGGTCCTAACCCGCACATAGGTAGATCAATGTATTCGGATGTAATAAAGGTCAATATTAATAAGGCCTTTCAATAAAATAGAATAAGGAAGATGTAAGAAGACCTAATAGAAGCTTCCTCTTGTAGAAGGATCTTCCTCTAGATGCTTCTCTTAATAGACATATTTAGTATAAATAAGAGGTGAGGGTATGAGAACCCTAGCTTGGAGATTATTGTAACAGAGCGCTGCTCGACTGGAGGTTGCCCCCTCGAAGAGGCCTGTGAACATTGCTTTCTGAATCAAAGTGATTTTCTATTGCTATTTTGAGTATCATTTCTGTGTATTGTGAAGATTATGTTGGATATTTTATTGTTATTCTACCATTTCTAGCATTTTATTTCTGTTCTGTATATTTTATATATCTGGTATCTTGCAAATTGTGGTGTACCACATAGAAATCTTTGTAGGAAGCTCATGTGCGTGACGAGATACAACATGTGACATAGAGGTTACTAGAGAAAGCTCATAGGTAGAATGAATTGCGATGAGCCGAACAAAAATAAATAGAGGTGTACATGCACAAAGAGTTGTGGTGCATGATGTGAGAGGAAGCACTGTGTGACATTGGTCATAAAGAGAAATTAGAATATCAAGTAAGTAACTTCTTGCATTGTTGTTTAAAGTTGTTAAGTGATCTTGATGTTGCAAGAAATTTGATGCACATGTTAACAAGTTGAATGGGGTAAGAAGGGACAACTCTAGTTATATCCATCCCACTACTAGAAAGGGATGTGTTCCAGGTCAGCTAGTAGAAGCACACAAGAAAATAGTTCAACATGATAGATTAAGCCGAAAGCTATGATATGGATGGAGTCATGTTTGATCTGGGATTTGATGTGAATATCTTGGAAAAGAATTCATGGGAGTTGATGGGTAGATTGAACTTGGTATAGTCCCCCATTCAACTCACGATGGATAATCACTACAAAATCTATCATATAGGTTGGGTGGAATAGCTTGAAGTGAATATTGAAGGGGTGAATACTAAGGAATATTTTTAAGTGATTGAGATCATGGATGACTAAGATCCCTACTTTGTACTACTTGCTATTTATTGGGAATTTGACTATAATGTCACGTTGAATTTGAAGAAAAGGAAGATATATTTTGAGATGGACAATTTTCATGTGATCATGCCATTATATATGAATGAATCTGATTCATACAATGAGCTTGTGAATGAGCATGCATGAAGCTCCATTATTGAAAACATCTATCAAATTGTAGGGTGCAGAGAGGATTACATCAGGGATGATTCTAAGGATGAAAATTTATTTTAAAATGTAGAAACCTTGGCAAATCTTACTATTCCTTCATATGCCAACTATAAATGATTGGCGTTATTTTTGTAAAAATATTCAAATTTCTAAGGATTTTATATAGTTTTTATAAAATTTTGGCGATTTTTAAGGTAAAACAATTTTATCCAATAGAATTTGGGTGAATCATTTTTAAAATAGTGAATCTCGATTTTGGAAAAACCATGGAAAATTAGCCCATGAGTGAAATTTAACCCCTAAAATCATCCTTGGATTACATCAATCCCACAGCGGATAAGGAGATGAGTTGGAGAAGTGTGAATTCATATGATATTGATTCACAAGATGCTATGGAAATATGGAAGAATAATCCATATGAAGCCTCAACTAGGAGGTATGTATAACTTACAAAAGTAGTATGATGGATTGGTTCCAATTTATGGGATGCATCAAGATTTGATGTTATAGGGCCAATGGATATATTCTTAGCACAAATGGAGAAATAATTTATGTAGGATCAAAGGGTACACACAATAGATGTTGTAGTCCAATGAACACCTACTATTTGGTGGGAAACACACCACGAGAGAATACAACATTGGGTGCAAGTGGTTGAGTTCATAAACATCATATTCCATCCCATATCTGATCTTGATCTGGAAAATAGATATAATGGTACTCAAGACCCCCAAGATAATATTTTATATGTTGAACAACATTGGACAACCAAGAATATCCCTTGGACACAATGAGTCGATCAATTTTTTCACACAATGGTTATGGTCTCTATAAGTTTCTACTTTCAAGAGGAGACAAGGAGGGAAAAAATAGAATAGGGAAGTGTAAGTGCACATTTCTGTATGAAATTTAGTTTCAAATTTGAATCCCCCACACAGAAACAATCTCTCTTACAAATAAAAGATTTCATATTTGACCGTCAGCCAAATGATGCCATGCCCAAGGTTGTCTATACCTATAACTAGCCCATTGAAAAACTGAAAGAGGCGGTACATTGTTCAAAAATTGAAAGTGATGAAATTGATGAGGATGAATTGAGGGGCATATAGATCAAAGAAACCAAGGGAGAGGGCACGGTAGAGGGGAAGGATTCAGAGAGGGATGCACCAGACTATGGTCGATAGATTAAGATAAATAAACACAATATTAGCACCGAAGAACCACCAAAGGAGGCCATCATTGGGGATAATTGGGACAAGGAGACTGTAACCCATGAGGTATAGTTTCTACAAGAGTACAAGTATTTGTTTCCTTGGAGCTTCTCGAAATGAAGGGAATCACAGGTTCCCTTCAGGCCATGAAAATTCAGTTGAATCTATATGCTAAACTTGTAAAAGGGATGACCTATAGCTTAAACCCCAAGTATAAGGAAAAAGTGTGTAAGGAGTTGGATCTAATGTTGGATTCCAGGATCATTGTTCTTGTGTAGGATTCATAATGGATGATTCCAATGGTGGTGAAACCAAATAAGACACGTGACTTAAGAATTTGTATCAACCTATGCAACCTTAATGTGTCATGTGTACATGATCCATTCCCTACTCCTTTTACCGATGAGGTTTTGGAAAATGTGGGTGGGTGAGAAGCCTATTCCTTCACATATGGATTCTCAGGATATCACCAGGTCTAGATTTTTGAAGAGGATCAAGACAAGAAATTTTTTTTGATGGAATGGGGCTCCTTTTCTTACACAGTGATGTCATTTGGGATGAAGAATTCCCCCATGGTACTTTCGAGGATCATGGTCAGAATATTCGAATATTTTATTGACAAATTCCTGAAAGTTTATCTGGAAAGTTGGATGATGCTTAGAGTATTAAAATACAATATTCAATCCCTACGTTTGATGTTGGAATGATTTTAGAAAATTCGAATTTACTTAAATTTGAAGAAGTGCATATTTTGTACACCATTTGTGATGCTCCTCAATTATGTGGTATGAAAGGAAGGATTGTTGGTTGATCAAGACAAAATTGTTTTTATACTTGATATGATGCCCCCCACTTCTGTGAGGGAGATGCGCAACAACATGGGTCACACATGGAATTACATGAACTCTATTCAAATTTATGTGAAGATTGTTTCACTGCTAGAGAAACTACTACACAAATATATGAAGTAGCTCTAGACACAAGAATGTTAGGAACCATTTGATACACTAAAGGAGAATTTGGTCATTGCATCAATCTTGGTTTTTCTAGATTGGTCCATGAGTTTTCAAGTTCATGTTGATGCCTCCTCCATTGCATTAGGATCAAACCTTGCACAACCTAGTGAGGGGAATATCGACCATCTATTTTACTTTTCCAGTTGAAAGATCTTGATTTTGAGAAGAATTATAAAGCAACAAATTGTGAGGGACTAGCTATTGTTTATGCCTTGTATAATTTTCGAGACTATTTTCTTGGGACCCCATTCAAGTTATTCTCAAATCATTCAACACTCAAATATTCAGTCTAGAAGGTAGTGTTGGGGGCAACATATTACGATGTATTTTTCTCTTCCAAGAGTTTGAATTTGAACTGGTTATCTAGCAAGGAAAATATAATTTAGGACCAAAACACCTGTTGAGGATCTAGTCCAGGGAAGCATGTTGTCGATTAGATTATGAAATCCCAGATGCAAAACTCTTTCAATTTAATGAGGTTCCTAATCAAATTTTTGATATCATTGAATTTATCACCATAGGAAAAGCACCGACTAAGTATACGCAGACTCAATGTCGCCAACTAGTGACCCATAGTGCTCACTATCAGTTAATTATTGAAAAAGTAAATGATCGCGAGGCCAATGGTATGTTGTGCAGCTATGTATTATATCATGACTAAGACCTGATATTGTATGAATCTAATGAGATAATTCCAAGAGGTCACAATGCTGACAAAGTTGTTTTCCTCCTATTTTGTCATGATGAATTTTCACATTTTTCAACTTTTATTCTACCTTTATACATGGATATTTCCCATATTACCATATATTTCTACATTTCCAAGACCAACACCCTTTAAAAAGAATTTATAGGTAAATGTTTCTTATTTCTTTTATTTACTATGTATTTAGTAGATTAAAACAAATTCAAATTTGATCTTAGTAATCACATATATTCTTAGTTTAGTTTTGGTACCAATAGTTCACTTCTAGTACCTCCAATCATTGATTAACATACTTACGCCCCTCCAAATGGAATTTGGCCATAATGGTTTTGATGCCAGGTGTCTAAAAATGGTTTTTTGTTCATTAGTTCATACCCAGGTCGAAGGTAGCCATCTCCAACATGTGGTCAATGTTTTCCAGTCAAAATCATGTCAAAGTAGCAGAGGTCATTTTGCAGTGTTGTTTGCGAGTAGATGAAGGAAAATATCAAAACTCCACCACATCAGTTTTGTGCACAACATGCCCATTCAACAAAGACATGGCTATTTTCCTTACAAAGTAAAATATGTGGGAAATATAGGAAATTGTCTAAAAATGATTTGCTTAGATTTGTTGTTGTGGATTTTTTGTCCAACATCCTATCCAAATGTATGTACTGAGCCAATAATGAGAATCTAATATTGCATAGATCTAATTCATTTCCTATATTTTTCTCATATTTATCTCATTGTAATATTATTTTCCCAAAATGTTAAGCCCTAATATTGGCTCATTACCCCTTAATTGGGGCATATTAGATTAATAATGTTATTTTATTTATGTCAGCTTTAGGTCATTAGTTGTAATTTAGATTAGTAATGTTATTTTATTTATGTCGGCTTTAGGCCATTAGTTGTAATTATACCTCCTAGTCTCCTATATATACCAAGGAGACATTTTCATTTT
>ML780994.1:206607-232338 GCA_009831015.1 Picea engelmannii | reverse complement strand
ATTTTGAATCATATTGTACTTGAACATTTAAGTGGAGTAAAAGGAGGTTGCCCCCTCGAAGAGGCTTATTATCTGAAATTATCTCTTTTTCAAGGCATTGAGTACTTTTCCCGAGGTTTTTCTATGCTATATTGATGTTTGGTTCTTAACACAAAATTATTTATTTATCCATTATTGTATTTTGGTTTCCGAAAGAAAGTCCAACTACTTACCCGTTCATTGGGTATGATCCACCTATATGATCTTCCTTGATATGTATACATGAGATGTGATGTAATTGGGGGGGGTGTGTAAAGAGATTAGAGAGAGAAGAGGATATAATGTTAGAGAGAAATATTAGAGAATTTAAGAGGGAATGAAGAATTATTGATCAATTGCATTGTACACTATTGAAGATCTCTCTTGCAGTGAATTAATATCAGATATGTTCTTGTAAATGAAGTTATGTGTACAACCTAATCTTGTAAATCTTTCCCAAAGAGTGTGGCAATATTGTCAGGGCCCACATGTTGACATACATTGTGTGTTTTTCCTTTACTTTTAGTCAGCTAGACCAATTTTGTTTTTCATTTAAAATTTCAATTGTTGGTTATGAAGTATTCTACAAAAATTAATTATCCATTGAATATAAAGGAGTAATCTGTTTTATAAGTGATCATAGGAACCTTTGGGAAAGAGTGTGGTTTGTTCCAGGATAACATTTTAGTAACCATCATCTAATGATATAGTTTCATGGTACAATTTGATTTTCCATTATTTATTTGATAGGTTAGCATAAGCTCAGATCCAGGATATATTTTTCCTACATCTCACAAGCTTACGAGCCCTTGAGTTCATGATTTAATTTATGTATTTTTTACGTATAAATATCCCCACATTTTTGGCACCTTTTCTAGGTAGATGATAAAGGGATTAGAGTACTTAAAAGTTTTGTTTCAACACATAATTCTATTGCACCAAAATTTAAAACTTGGAGGAGGAGAAATTATAATATGAGAGGTAATTAAGAAGTTGCATGTTTTCTTTAGAAAGTATCTCCGATACCTCATCATGTAGGCTCATTTTTCCTTATTTTAGATTGATGCATGGAAAAGGAAAAAAGCTAATGTCAACAAAGAACTTGGTGAAAGTAGGGTCTTATTAGCATGTGCTGTCTGAGTACATGCTCTGCTTTGGAATTCTTCTTGTGTGGTGTGAAAGATTTCATTTGTTTTCTTAAAGTTCTTGTTTCTAGTTTGTAAGAACCTCATACACTAATCCATGTGTCAGAAATGGATTATCAAAGATATCAATAGGTATCTAATATTTTCAAGAATTTCTTGAGAAAGAGAGGACATGCCAACATAAGAATCTTCTCAAATCCTTGTCCTCACTCCAAAATTGTCACAAGGGATGAGTCTGCATTCCAAGAATCGGTAGAGAAACATAGGATCCAGGAACATAGTCCATAGGAGGGGGATATATAATTTTCTATTAGTAGTCCCTATGTGCAGATGGAAGAAATAAAGGGATCATGGACCACATTAGATGAAGAGTAGATACTAGAGATGGATATTGAAGAACATTTGGCATGTTTATCACAAGATACTTTGTGCATTACAAAGTGTGATGACCATATTTTAAAAGAACCTCATGGAATGTAAAACAAAGAGAGACAAGGAGATAGATATTACATCTAAACTTGGTTCCAAACAATCATCATGTTGTAGTACCACTCCATCCTTCAACATTTCTTGGCACCAAATCAAATAGATCAGTTGGTTCCTCATATCCGAGTAGCCATTCAGGTATTATTTTCATATTTGGATATGAGTATATTCCTAATATTGTTATGCACTTGCATTCACTGGAAATAATCTTTCACTTGAGAAAAGGTTTCCTTTTTCAAGTAGAGTACAATGGTAAGTAAATGAATAAATTTCAATAAATGTTTCATATAGTAGTTGGTATAGGCTCTCCAAGTACAACACAATAGCCTTTTCATATTTTTTTTAAATAAGAAAGGACTGTAAACAATTAACAATGTATCTTGTTGAAAAGAGGTAGATCTATGTTCCATTAGTTTCATCCTTTAACATAAATAATGTGTTTTTCAGTTTTTCAATGGTTTTTGTTCTTCTGGTTATAGGAATTGCATACTAGTTAGATGAACTCCATACTGGTTACTAGAAAACATGTAGGTGCATTTTCCCTTTTACAACTTTCATTCTACCTTTATACATGGATATTTCCCATATTACCATATATTTCTACATTTCCAAGACCAAAACCATTTAACAAGAATTTAGAGGTAAATTTTTCTTATTTCTTTTATTTCCTATGTATTTACTAGATTAAAATGGATTCTAATTTGATCTTAGTAATCAAAAACATTTTTAGTTTAGTTTTGGTACCAATAGCTCACTTCTAGTACCTGCAATCCTTGATTAACATACTTATGCCCCTCCAAATGGAATTTGGCCACAATGGTTTTGAAGCCAGGTGTCTCAAAATGATGTTTTGTTCATTAGTTCATACCCAGGTCGAAGGTAGCCTTCTCCAACTTGTGTTCAATGTTTTCTGGACAAAATCATTTTGAAATAGAAAATGTCATTTTGCAGTGTCATTGGTGAGTATATGAAGGAAAATATCAATACTCTACGACATGGGTTTTGTGCATAGCTTTCCCATTCAGCAAAGACATGGCTAGTTTCCTTACAAATTAAAATATGTTGGAGATATAGGAAATTTTCTAAAAATGATTTTCCTATATTTGTTGTTGTCGTGTTTTTGTCCAACATCCTAGCCAAATGGATGTACTGAGCCAATAATGAGAATCCAATATTAAGTAGATATAATTCATTTCCTATATTTGTCTCAGATTTATCTCATTGTAATATTATTTTCCCAAAATTATTTGTTTTTCAATTCTTGTATTCTAGTTTCCAAAAGAAAGGAACTACTTGCCAGTTCATTGGGCATGATCCACGTATATGATATTCCTTGATATGTATACATTAGATGCGATGTAATGGGGAGGTGTATAGATATTGGAGAGAGTAGAGGATATAATCTTAGAGAGAAATATTAGAGAATTTAAGAGGGAATGAAGAATTATTGATGAATTGCATTGTACACTATTGAATATCTCTTTTACAATGATTTAATATCAGATATATGTTCTTGCAAATGAAGTTTTATGTACATCTTAATCTTGTAAATATTTACCACAGAGTGTGGAAATATTGACATAGCCCACATCCTGACACACATTGTGTTTTTATCCTTTGCTTTTAGTAAGCTAGATCAGTTTTTTTTTTCATTTAGCATTTCAATTGTTGGTTATGAAGTATTCTACAAGAAATAATTATCCATTGAAGATGAAGGAGCAATATGCTTTATAAGTGATCATAGGAACCTTTGGGAAAGAATGTGGTTTGTTCCAGGATAACATTTTAGCAACCATCGTCCAATGATACAGTTTTGTGGTGTAGTTTGATTTTCCATTATTTCTTTGATAGGTTAGCATAAGCTCGGATCTATGATATATGTTTCCTGCATATCACAAGCTTATGAGCCCTCAGGTTCATGATTTAATATATGTAATTTTTACATATAAATATTCCCACATTTTTGGCACCTTTTCCAGGTTATAGATAAAGCTTATTAATGTGGAGATATTTTTGGCACCTTTTCAGGTTCATGATTTAATATCTGTTATTTAATAATCTTTTTACATATAAAGCTTACGAGAAACTTTTTAAATATAAATAATCCTACACTTGAGAAAATATTTCCTTTTTCAAGTGGGGTACAATATTAACTAAATGAATAAATTTCAATAAATGTTGCATATAGTTGTTGGTATAGGGTCTCCAAGTACAAGGCAATAGCGTTTTTCATATTTTTTTAAAATAAGAAAGGAATATAAACAATTAAAAAGTTATATTGTTGAAAAGAGGGAGATCTATGTTCCATTAGTTTAATCCTTTGACATAAATAATATGTTTTCAGTTGTTCAATGGTTTTTCTTCTTCTGGTTATAAGAATTTCATACTAGTTACATGAACGCCATATTTGTTACTGGAAAACATGTAGCTGCATTTTTGGTATTTTTCATAAATTGAATAGGTCTAAATGATGGAAAGATTTAAATTCTCAATCTTCAAGTAATACAAAAGTTTGATGTCGTATCATATGCACTTCATATCCAACATTCATATCTGTAAGTATTGGTAACTAAAAAATTTATGAGGTAATAATGTTTTAATCATTTTTTAAAATTTATTGGAGACAATTATCTAGATAGATCTCGGTGGCCACCCACATATTCTGTTGGCTCAAAAAATGGTTTTCCACCTTGGCATTTTTTCTATATTTTTTCAGGTCTTGAACTTACGAGGTTGTTTTGAAGCCCTAAACAACGTTTTTTTGGAATTTTGGGGGGATAATGGTTTCCAACAGAAAAACTTTCTCTCCAACCAAATTTTTTCTCCTCGGATAGAAATTCCCTACTAGGTATCAAACACCCCAAATGAAGATCGTATACAAAAGTAACACCCTTTGGAAGTTGACATATCAACTACCTACATCGGGGCCCACAAACCTTTTGGAGTTTCATCTTTCAAGGTAAGGGTTTTGGATGTTTAGGTTTTTTTGATTTATACTTTATATTAAAAAGGCCTTTGCATCCTCATTGTAAATATCTTCTTGTGAATGAGCATAGCCATCACAAGTCTTCTAAGAGATAAGCTGCCACCATTCTATTAAGTTCATTCTCTATGTATTTTTAGAGTTTTGTACATTTTCATTCATTAAAAGAAATTGTGTATTATTGGATCTCTTTGTTTCTTGCAATAATTATGTGTATTTCATTGTTATATCTATGCCTTCATTTCATTCTCAAAAGAATATGGATCAATTATATCAGAGCAGGATGCTCCTTATCGTTTCTTAGTTCATGTACCCAATGAGGTTAGGGTATAGAGTGTTGTGTCTTGGGCTAGTTTCTCTTGAGGAAAAAAATCCCAAGTGGCCTCCCATGGTGGAAGAAAAGAGAGACAAGGGAGTAGGAGATTGTATTCATCTATTCCTCGAGGAAGCCCTCATGCAACAGAGGGACAAAATGATGAATTTTTTTTCCCAAATTCTTCAATGATTGTTGACAACAACATATGCGTCTTCATCAAGAAACCACTTTTTATATGTCGTACCTTTCAAGGTAAAAGTTAATTTTGATATTCCTATGTTTGAAGATCAGATAGATGTGAATTCTTTGGAAAAGTGGTTAAATTTGCTACAAGGTTATTTCTTTGTGCACAATTTTTCTAATAGAGATAATATCACCTTTGAGCTCCTTAAGGTTGTCCCCCATGTCAAAATTTACTGGGAGACTTACTGTGAGAAAAGTTCCAGAGAGGAGTCTGAAATATTTGAGGCTAACTCCAGATTGGAATATGTTGTGGATGTTGTCAAAGAACGATATTACCATGTTGCAAACTATGACGACCAATACAATGGATGGACCAGACTACGTTAGGAGAGGGAACAAATAGTGTCATATTTCACAAATAATTTCCATACCTCATGCACCAAGCTGGGTATCAAAAACTCCAAGTGACATTCGGTTCCAAAGTACCATGGATGTCTACACAGGTACATCCAAACATAAATGGATTTTCTGGCCATCTCATCAATGGGAGAAGCTTATCGATATGTTATCAAAACTGAGCATAAATTTATTCAATGAAATAAGTGGGAGTTTGCATATGAAAATACACCATATCCAAAGTATGGCAAGGGAGACACTAACTCACATAAAATCTATTCGAAGACACAAGAAAATAAGGGTAAGATAAAGACGAATAAAGACACTAGAAAGTGGTGCGACTTCCACAAAATCCCTTGACACAAAACCAATGAATGTCGCTCAAAAATTTCATTGGTGGCTGAGATCAAAGAAAAAAAGACAATCCCCAACTCAAACTCTGATTCAAAAAACTATAAAGGAGACACATCATCGATGCAAAACCCATTGATACCATTGCAACCACCACAATCCAACTAGAAGAACCAGAGGATCCTGAGGAGGGAGAGTTCCTCTTCCATTCATATATGTGGATGAAGGGGACTCTAGTGCATTTCATTATTTATAGTGGAAGCCAAAAGAACATCATATCAACAGAGGTCATAAAAAAATTTGATTTTCTGACAAAACTACACTTGTATCCATTAAACGTTCGGTGTCTTCTCCAGGGATAATATCTCCACATCAACCAGTAGTGTCACCTATCATACGACATCAAGCCCTTCAAGGATGAGGTAGTGTGTGATATTTCCCCACTAGAAGTCTATCATGGTCTGTTAGGCTAGCCATATATGAGGCAACGTCTTATTGTTTATGATTCTTAATCCCATAGTGTCAATTTTACTCTCAGGGGTTAACTCTATAGGACACCTAAGATAGTTTTGACTATTATCCTGGAAAAATAGTGCCACAAATTAATCTCTCATACCACAAATTTCAACCTCTTCACAATCCTATAAGAAGGTGAATAGAAGGAAAATGTAACCATAACAGATTCATCCCAAGAAATTTCTATCCAATAGAAGAATATCTACAAGATTGCATAAGAGAAAAAATATATTGTTTCTTCACCTATGGGAGTGCCTCTACACTACCCAATCAAGACATGCTATAACAAATACCTTCATAGCTCTACTGGACATAGCCATGTTTAGGGATAGTTGGGGATCCAAACATTATCCCCCACTCATATAGATCTTCATGCTTCATCTTCAGTGATCGATTCCTCCTATATTTAATGGATAGATTTGTTTAACAGATCCAACCCCTCCAACAATAGATTCATGACAAACTTTAACAAGCTAAGCAAGACAACTTCTTCAACAAGGAAAGTGTCTCACTAAGGTTTAGATTCAGTAATATCTTCCCCATATCCCATTGGAACTTGACATGGTGGGGACCATTTATTTATAAGGGGGAGGAATGAGACATATAGATATTGGTGGCCACCCACCTATTTTTCTGGCTCAAAATATGGTTCTCCACCTTAGTAGTTTTTCTATGTTTTTTCGGGTCCTAAACTTATGGGTTATTTTTTAGGCCCAAAATGATGCTTTATTTTTTACTTTTTGGGGGCCATGGGTTGCCAATGAAAATACTTAGCCTCCAACGAAAGTTGTTCCCCTCAACTAGAACTTTTTGACAAGGTATTGAACTACCAAAGTGGATATTGTATGCAAAAGTTAATCCCTTTGGAAGTTGACGTATCAGCTACCTCCATGGGAGCCTACAAACCTTTTTATGTTTCATCTTCTAGGGTTAAGGTTTTGTATTTTTATGCTTTTCTCATTTATTCTTTATGTTAAAAAGGATTTTGGAGCCTCATTGTAATAATCTTCTTGCAAATGAGCAGATCCATAACATCTCTTCTCATAGACAACCTGCCACCATTATAGAGAGTTCATTCACTCTATTTTTGTAGTTATGTACATTTCATTCATTAATAGAAACTATGTATTATTGTATCTTTATGTTTCTTGCAATAATTATGTAATTCATTTTTATATCTCTGCCTTCATTTTGTTCTGAAAAGAATCCATATGGATCAGATGAAAGAAAGTTTATTATCATGCAACTTCTCTTATGCTTGTTATTTTACTATGTGTTTCTATATTTTATCCTTATACTACCTGATTTCATGCACCCTCATCATCGTTTTGTTCCTTCATTTATTATGATATACCTAACATTATAATCACATGTATCTCCATTATAACACACAAATCTATGCATCCCTCATTATTAACCATTAACCCTTCATACATAAACCATGATCATTCCATTATTACATACTAAGACCTAATCATGTCATTATTACCCATAAAATTTCATACACAATAATGATACTCTTCATATTTAACTTCCAAAAATCATTCTGAATCATTGAAGTGATTCAAAATGAGTTGCATGTGTAATCGTGTGAACCTTTAAAACTCATGTCCATTCAAACCATTCCACATTCAAACATTCCAATTGTAATCGTGGAATGTAAAGGGTTCTCCATCAAATGATCTTTCATATTGACAAATTACCAAGAGTACAATGCAACAAAGGAACGTGTGTGATGTCAATAATTCAGTCTCTATTCATCCACAACAATCTACCATTGATTTAGAAATAAAGAAGGAAGATACAAGGAAAATTTTCTAATATTTGTACACCTTTCAAAAAGAAGAAAAGGCCTAAGTTTTCAAACCCTTAGAGTCCTATACATCCTCAACCATACAAGCATGATTTTGTTGCAAATTATCCTTCACCATTTAAACTTCAATATGATGGAATTGCACAAGAAGAATCTAATCCACAGGAAGCCTCTTTGAGCTCAATTGATCATTCATAAATTTTATAGTGGAAGAAGAAGATTCAAAAGTTAAAAAAGGAAATTCATGAGTTTACCATTCTTTCTAGATAGGATGAAAATGAAAAGTTAAAAGCACAAAGTCTTAAGCTTCAACAAAAGAATGACAAATTGGTCTCTAAGAACAAGAATCTCTATACCTTGGAAAAGGATTGGTATAAAAGGTCAATAAAACACATTGTTTCGAATAGGTCAATAGAAAGGAAATTGAATCAAAGGAGAAATAGGGAATGTAATAATCGTAACATATTAATTAATGCTAGTGAACTTTGAGTAGAATACATGGAGTTACAATTTTGACTAGTTTTGGAAGCTCATTTTCATGAGGACATACAAACATACATGGATTTACAAGGTGCTTTGGTTCCTTCTTGTTTATCCTCCTTTGGTTCAAAGTCAATTGTTGCAAATGATCTTGATTTATCAATCAGACATCCAATTATTACAACACAAAAATATCATCTTCCAAGAGAGAATATCGTGCCCTAGAAAGAAAACCAAAGAAATTCATATATGAAGGATGGACATTTGGTCGAATTATAGGAATATGGACTGCTTATCAGTTCACAAATTTATTTTTGGAGAGAGGATGAGTTCTTAATATTGTGGCCATATACTTTAAGGCCCAACATATATTTCTTCAATTTCTTTAGAAAATAAATAGCATTCATCAAATTCTTCAAAGATTTCTCAAGTCAACTCAAAAGCACCATATGGATAAACATGTAATGGATAGGATTTTACCATGCAACCACTACCTTTGAAAGAATCCCAAGACATTTTTATATTAATGGACCAAGTTTACAAAAACTAGTGAATTCAATTGTTCTTTAGTTTCTTTGAAATTTATGGAGGAAATATTTCTGATATATTGACTGGAAGAAGAAATATTTGCATGGGGGAAGGTGGAAAACAAATAAAATTTGTATTATGGGCCTTATTAATGTCTTCTTCATTTTGCATGAGGAAATTCCAATCCTTGGGCTTGGGGGCGATCTTGGCCTCATATTTTGTCATTAAAAAATGGCCTTTTTTACCACTTTCATTCTACCTTTATACCTGGATATTTCCCATATTACCATATATTTCTAAATTTCCAAGACCAACACCCTTTAACAAGAATTTAGAGGTAAATTTTTCTTATTTATTTTATTTACTAAGTCATTAGTATATTAAAATGCATTATAATCTAACTTACTAATGTTGGATATTCATAGCTTAGTTTTAGTACCATCAGTTCACTTTTGGTACATGCAATCGTTGATTAACATACTTGCACCCCTCCAGCTAGAATTCAACTAGAAGGGTTTTAACGCCAAGTGTACCAACATGGTTTTTTGTTCATCAGTTCATACCTAGGTCGAAGGTATCCATCTCCAGATCATGGTCAATGCTTTCTAATCAAGATTGTGCCAAAATAACACAAGCAATTTTTCAGTGACATTTGCGAGCATATGAAGTAAAATCTTGAAAATCCGAGACATGGGTTTTGTGCAACATGATGCAGGAGCATCATAAGAAAGCCAACAAAGAAAGCGCAAAAGCATAAGACAACTAGATATGCACCAATGCATATTTTGAGAATGTTTTGAATTGGAAAGGATAAGACATCAATGTAATATCTTGAAAGGATGCATTCACATTTATGTTTTGAGTTGTAATACATATCTTGAGATGTTACTCTAATCTGTTTGTTGGAGGAATGTATTGTGATAAATGTAAAGTAGCTGTAGACTTTAATTAGATTTGATAGCTTAGATATGTAGGATGGAAAACTCAAGAAATCTCCCTTGCATGTATTGCATTGTAAGATTATTCTCAATAGTAAGAGAGAGAAAGAGGAAAGAAGAGAAGAGAAGAACATAGATTGTATAATTGGTATGAGAAGATAGTTGTTTCTATTGAACCCATGTACAAATGCAGTTGGATTAATATAAGGAATATTTGATCCAACTTCATGGTGTTTTTGTGAATTTTGCTTACATCTATTGAAGGGTATGTTTACATTTAATTTCAGTCTTTGTTATGCATTTGTTTCAATGTTGTGTGTGTGTATGCATGATTTTGTGTTGAATGTATGAAGTCTGTGAGTGGAAGGATATGAGTTTCAATTGTTTCTCATCCTGAGAATTCCTACAAGGAGTGCAGTGAAGGTCCATAAGGAGTGCGTTGACAAGATTATGAGTTTCACCTCAGAAAAGATCAAGAGATATACCATTGTTCTCATACTAGCAGGAGTGCAAGTAGAGGCATAGAGACATGCAAGGTGTGCATAGACGAGTTGAGGTATTAAGATTTTCCAACCCAATTAAGTGGTTGAAGAACCCTGTTGCAAGGAGTGTGCAAAGTATCAAAGTTTAGATAACCAGAGGTTATCATGAGTGTCGCAAGGAGTGCACGCAAAGAACCCTTGGAATTCTTGAGTTTGCAGTAGAAGCCAAGCCCAGAAGGAACATAGACTTTGAGGAATTCAAAGAAAAGAAGAAGGTCGAGGTCACCTCACATAGGTTGACCCCAAAAGAATCGACGCCAAGTCCTTTGGCCTGGGGCCATTGAAAATCTGAATGGATGGTGGAATTTCTCGAAGGAAGAAATACAAAATCTTGTCAATCATTGGATCCAGTAGATCAAAGGAGGGGATAAGGCTAATATCCTTTCAACTCTCACAAGTCCAAGAGGAACAATATCCATTGGATCTGGATCAACATGAGTCGTTGATCTCTTGATTTCAGATCTTGATATTTCAGGGATCGAATCCTAGAAAGGGTCATGACTTGGAGGGATCGACACAATCTGCAAGATTGTGTCGATATGCAAGATTTTGACACAATCTGGACCGTTGGTTAGCAGAGGACTTGGACCATATATCTGGTGTAGCTAGATTTCTGGAGTCAGAAGTTGGAGTGTTGGGTTTGTGTTACACGACCAGTTCTGAAATCATGATTCATGAAATACCTTTCTGGGTAAAGTTCATGGTCACATCAGTTGGTTGAATGGAGTGCAGGTTTGCGTGTTGTACTTGGTTGTGAAGGTGTAAACCCTAGAAGGACCTAAGGTTATGCATGTTAAAGATTCCAGCTAAGAATCAAGGAACCATTTTCGTTCAAGGGAGATTTAGAATGATCCTTAGATCGAGATGTCATGCATAAAATGTTGAGGCAGGGGTGCTGCATCAGGTGGTATCAGAGAACATATTTTGAACTTCTATAGGAAAGAGCAGATTACAACAATGTTGCTGAGTAGACATCAAGATAGACCAATGCACGATCCAGCCATGGAGAGGGAAATGAGAGAACTTCGTGCTCGATTACATTCTATGGAGACAACACAGAGATGAGATACTGATATAGAAGATGTCAGTGAAGTCAGAACTGAAAATGAGTCTAAGGCTGATGAAGAGGAAGTTACAGACGAAGATGCTCTAGAAGAACGTCTATTCAGAGCTATTGCAAGAATAGGGGCCAAAGAAAAAATGGACATCTCGATGTCTGAAAGAAACTTAGACATTGAGGAGATGTTAGATTGGTTTAGAGCTCTGGATAAGTACTTTGATTATGAAGATATCGAAGAAGATAAGAAAGTAAAACATGTTGTCACTAGATTGAAAGGGCATGCAACAGTGTGGTGGGATGAACTACAAGCTGACATGCGTTGAAATGCAAGAAAAAAATCAAAATATGGGATAGGATGGTAGCAAAGATGAAATCCAAATTCATACCCAAGGACTATCAAATTAACCTGTGTCGAAGAATGCATAATTTGAGATAGAAGGGGATGACAGTGAAATAATACACTGAAGAGTTTTACCGACTGAACATTAGATCAGGTCATCACGAGAGTGATGATGAAAAGGTCACCAGATACATGAATGGTCTGATATATGACATTCAATATGAGATGAGCATGGTGACGATTAGAAATGTGGAAGATTCTTATCACATTTCTCTAAAGGAAGAAGAAAAATTGGCCCAAAGGCAAGGTCAAAAGGGCATAAGTAGAAGTCAGAGCATAGGCAAAGAAATTGCCCAGGATAGAGTATAGAATCCCAAGGATGAATAAAAGAAACCTCATAATCACCCAAAAAGAGGAGGAAGTTCAGAGGGAAGACAGTATGCCGATAATAACACTTTTCCGTGAGAAAGAGGAAGAGGTAGAGGCAGAGGAGGCAAAATAAAGTGTTTTGTCTGTGGAAAGATCGGACACAAATATTTTGAATGTCCGAATATAAAAAGGGATGGAGGAGGCAAAGATCACATTTCAGAAGCGCAAAGGAGAAATGTTGAGGCAGAAGATGGAGAAGGCCAAAGATCTTTAATGATGAGTAAAATTCTCTTGAAACCAGAGAAAGAGGTAGAGAATCTAGTCCAGAGAAACAGTTTGTTCAGAACTGCTTGAAAGACCAAGGATATGGTATGCAAGGTGATAGTGGACAGTGGAAGCGCAAATAATATAGTATCCACAAAAATGGTGGACAAGATGGAATTGGAGACAGTTTCACATCCAAGCCTGTATAAAGTCTCGTGGTTGCAAAAAGGACACTAGGTAACAGTCACTAAACAATGTTTAGTTGAATTTAAGATAGGAGGATATAGAGATGAGATCTTATGTGACATTATTGCCATGGATGTCTGTCATATTTTGTTGGGGAGACCATGGCAATATGACAAAAATTTTGTTCATGATGGGAGAAGGAACACCTATACCTTAGAAAAAGATGGTAGGTCACATATGTTGCTTCCAATTGAAGACAAGAAGGTGAAAGAAGAAACAAGCAACACTATACTTCTCATGAGTGGGAAGGAACTTCTGGAGGAAGTCAAGAAAGAAGAAGACATGCAATTTTCTATGTTGAGGAAACCTAGAGTCATTTTGACCAGTACTTCGATAGATGATCTACCGAAGGAAATTCAGGAAATGCTGGAGGAGTTTGTTGATATAGTGGTGGACAATTTACCTTGTTCATTGTCGCCCATCAGGAGTATAAGTCATCACATTAAACTTATACCAGGGATGAGTTTACCAAACAAATAAGCATACAGACTAATGTCGCAGAAGCATGAAGAAGTCAAGAAGAAAGTCCAATATTTGATGGACAAAGGGTTGATCAGAGAAATCTTGAGTCCATGCGTTGTACCAACAGTGTTAAGTCCAAAGAAGGATGGTGGATGGAGAATGTGTACAGACTCAAGGGATATAAACAAAATCACCATCAGGTATAGATTTCCTTTACTGAGGATGGATGACTTGATGGATTGCTTGAGTGGAGAAAAGTTTTTTTCAAAAATTGATTTGAAAAGTGGAAATCATCAAATTAGAATGAGGGAAGGTGATGAATGGAAGACAACATTCAAGTCAAATGAAGAATTATACAAATGGTTTGTCATGTTGTTTGGTTCGACGAATGCACCAAGTAATTTCATGAGATTGATGAACAAATTCTTAAAGGATTTCATTGGAAAGTTCATAATTGTGTATCTTGATGATATACTGATGTTAGTAAGACTGAAGAAGAACATTTGAAGAAATTAACTCTAGTGATGAGGAGGTTTCAACGAGAGAAGTTGATGATAAATCTGAAAAAGTCATATTTCATGAAGAAAGAGCTTATTTATTTGGGGTTTGTGATCTCTTCGAATGAGTTGAATATGGATCCTGAAAAAGTGAAAGAAGTCAAAGAATGGCCATCACCAAGGAATATCTTTGAGTTCAGAAGATTCCATGGACTAGCCAATTTTAACAAGAAGTTCATCAAAAATTTTAGTGGAATTTTTGCACCAATGATGGACACAGTCAAGAAAAGACATAAATCATTTCATTGGATGGAGGAAGCAAAGAAATGTTTTAATTTGTTGAGGGAGAATATAATTAGATAGCGAGTTTTGGTTTTGCTATATTTTAGTAATACATTTCAAGTGAGATGTGATGGAAGTGGATTTGCAGTTGGAGCAGTCTTAAGTCAAGACAATAGACCAATTGCATACTTCAGTGAGAAGTTGAATGATTACAAGAGAAATTACTCCACGTATGATAAAGAGTTTCATGCAGTCATACAAGCTTTGAAGAAATGGAGACACTACTTGGTTTCGAAAGAGTTTGTTTTGTATAGTGACAATCATGCTTTACAATTCATAACCAAACAAGAGAAATTTAACAATAAACATGCAAAATGGGTTGAATTTATATAGAACTTTACTTTTGTTATAAAGCACATTTCTAGAACTTCTAACAAGGTTGTTGATGCATTGAGTGGGAAATGTTTGATTTTGTAGGAGTTCTGTGTGAAGACCTTAGGTTTTGATAACCTTAAGAACATGTACAGAGATGATTCAGATTTCCAGGACGCTTATGAAGCACGTGAGAATCTGATTTTAAGAGATAGAAGACAATGGATTGAATATATGGTTCAAGATGGACTGTTATTCAAAGGAAATCAGTGGTGTGTCTCGAAGAGTTCCATGAGAGAAAACCTTTTGAAGGAAAAACATAGCGGGGGATTGGCTGGACATTTTGGCCATGACAAAAAATTTACGCAGCTGAACAGTTTACATTATTGGCCAGGGATGAGGACAGATGTCAAGAAATTTGTCAACAAATGTAGAATTTTCCATCATGCGAAGGGAAAAAGACAGAATACAAGATTATATTAACCATTGTCAGTACCAGAGAGGCCATGGGATGCGGTAAGCATGGATTTTGTGTTAGGACTGTCAAGGACACATAGGGGTTGTGATTCCATATTCGTGGTAGTCGAAAGATTCTAAAAAATGGCACATTTCATTCCATGTCAGAAAACCAGTGATGCAACACACATTGAAAACCTGTTTTTCAAAGAAGTTGTTTGACTTCATGGCTTACCCAAGAGTATTGTTTCGGATAGAGATACCAAATTTGTTGGTCATTTTTGGAGGACACTATGGAAGAAGCTGGGAACAAATTTATCTTTTAGCTCAGCATATCACCCTCAGACGGATGGACAAACTGAGGTAGTAATTCAAAGTTTAGGGGAGTTTTTGAGGAATTTAGTAGCTAAACATCATAGTCAGTGGGATTAGATTATTCCACAAGAATAATTTGCATATAAAAATCCACCCAACATAAGCACAAGACAGATCCCATTCCAGATAATGTATGGAATGAAGCTGAGAGGAATATTTGAGTTAAGGGACTTAGAGCAAAGTGAGTTCAAAAGTGATGGAGCAGAATATTTGCAGCGAAGATGCAAGAGCTCCACAAAAATATTAAAGAGTGGTTACAGAATTCCAACCAGGAATATAAGCATAGAGAAGATCATCATAGAAAAGAGATTCAGTTCGAAGTGGGATATTTATTCTTAGCACACCTGAGAAAGGAAATATTCCCAAGGGGAAAGTATAATAAGTTGAAAATGAAAAAGATAGGGTTGTGTAAGATTCTGAGGAAATTTGAGACAAATTCTTATGAAATAGAATTTCCATATGGGGTAGGAATATTGCCCATATTCAATGTAGTCTATCTATATCCTTACAGAGAAAATGAAACAGAGGGATGAGAAGATCATAAGGAAGTCCATTGGGTCAGATAGATGCTTGTAGCTGAAAATCCATAGATGGAAAAGATCATTGATCAGAGAGTTAGCAAAAGACCCGAAGGAAGACATATTTTGAGTATTTGGTCAAATGGAAGGGACACCTGATTGAGGATACCAGTTGGGAAAGTGAAGCAAATATCTAGAAATATGGACAAATGGTGTAGGAGTTCATGAATTTTTCAGCCAAGGGAGTATGATGCAGGAGCATCATAAGCAAGCCAACAAAGCAAGCAAAAAAGAGAAAGACAGCTAGATATGCACCGGGGCATATTTTGAGAATGTTTTGAATTTGAAAGGATAAGAAATTAATGTAATATCTTGAAAGGATGCATTTTCATTTATGTTTTGAGTTGTAATATAGATATTGAGAGGTTTCTCTCCTCTGTTTGTTGGAGGCATTTATTGTGATAAATGTAAAGTAGTTGTAGAATTTAATTCGATTTAATAGCTTAGAGTTTTAGGAGGGAAAACTCTAGAAATCTCCCTCGCATGTATTGTATTGTAATATTATTCTAAATAGTAAGAGAGAGTAAGAAGATAGAAGATAAGAGAAGAACAAAAATTGTAGAATTGGTATGAGCAGATAGTTGTTTCTATTGAACCCATGTACAGATGAACTTGGATTAATATAAGGAATATTTGATCCAACTTCATGGTGTTTTTTTGAATTTTGTTTACATCTATTGAATGGTATGTTTATAGTTAATTTTAGTCTCTGTTATGCATTTGTTTCAATGTTGTGTGTGTATGCATGGTCTTATGTTGAATGTATGCAATCCGTGAGAGGAAAGATATGAGTTTCAATTGTTTCCCATCCTGATAATTCCTTCAAGGAGTGCAGTGAAGGTCCACAAGGAGTGCGTTGACAAGACTCTGAGTTTCACCTCAGAAACGATCAGGAGAGATACCATTGTTCTCATACTAGCAGGAGTCCAAGTAGAGGCATAGAATTGTGCAAGGTGTGGGCAGGTGACTTGAGGTCTTAGACTTTTCCAAAACAAGTGAGTGGTTGAAGAACCTTGTCCCGAAGAGTGCGTAGAGTATCAAATTTTAGATGACCAAAGGTTATCGTGAGTGGTGCAAGGATTGCACACAAAGAACCCTTGGAATTATTGAGTTTGCAGTAGAAGCCAAGCCCAAAAGGGATAGAGACTTTGAGGAATTCGAAGAAAAGAAGAAGGTCGAAGTCACCTCGTAGAGGTTGGACTTAGAAGAATCGATGCCAATTCCTTTGGCTTGGAGCCCTTGAAAATCTGAATGGACTATGGAATTTCTCGAAGGAAGAAATATCAAAATCCCATCAATCATTGGATCTAGTAGATTAATGGAAGGGATAAGGATGATAACCTTTCAGTGCTCATAATTCTAGGAGGAACAGTCTCTGTTGGATTTGGATCAACAGGAGTCATTGATCTCTTGATTTCGTATCTCAGCATTTCGAATATCGAAGCTTGGAAAGGGTTGTGACCTGGAGGACTCGAGTTGTGAAATCCCAATACATGAAATTATGACACAATCTTGACCATTGGTTAGCGGAGGACCTAGACCATAGATCTGATGTACCTGAATTTTAGGAGTTAGGAGTTGGAGTGTTGGGTTTGTGTTACACGACCTGTCCCAAAATCATGATTCATGAAATACCTTTTACAGTAAAGGTCGTGGTCACATCAGTTGGTCGTGTGGAGTGGAGGTTCACGCCTTGTACTTGGTTGCGCATGAGTAAACCCTAGAAGGACCTGTGGTTATATGTGTTGAAGATGTCAGATGGGAATCAAGGAACCATTTTGGTTCAAGGGAAATTCAAAATGATCCTTAGACCGAGAAGTCACACAGAACCTGCTGAGGTAGGGATGTTGCGTCACAACACATACCCATTTAGCAATTTTCTAAAACATGTTTTCCCAGATTTGTTATTGTGGCCATTTTCTCCAAATTCCAATCCAAATGTAGGTTCTCAACCAAGAATGAGAATCCAAGATCATGTATATCTAATTCATTTCCTATATTTGTCTAAGATGGATCTCATTGTAATATGTTTTCGCTAAAATATCCATTTTTCCATTCTTGTATTCAAGTTGGTGAAAAAAAGGATCTAGTTACCAGTTTGTTGGTCATGATCCAACTCTATGATGTTCCTCTATATACATGATATTTTATGTGATGGGGGGGTGAGATATATTCAAGATAGAAGAGGTTAGAAAATTAGAGAGATATATTAGAGAATTGGAGAGGGAATGAAGAATTGTTGATGAATTTCATTGCACATTGTTTAAGAACTTTCCTACAATGAATTAATATCATATCCGTTCCTTCAAATGAATTTTTGAGTATATCCTAATCTTGTAAATATTTCCCACAGAGTGTGCAAATATTTGTAGGCCCCCCATGTTTTCAATTACTTTTAGTCAGCTATATCATTTTTTTTTAATTTATCATTTCAATTGTTGTTTATGAAGTCTTCTACAAAAAATGATTATCCATTGAAGATTGAAGAATTGATCTGATTTAGAAGTGATCACATGAACCTGTTGGAAAGATTATGGTTTGTGCTAGGAAAACATTTGAGTAAACCTCATTCAATGATATAGTTTGGTGGTGTATTTTAGTTTTCTAGTATTTCTTTGATAAGTTAGCATAGGCTTTGATCGTACATATATTTTTCCTCCATATCAAAAGCTTATGAACCCTTGGGTTGTTGATTAAATGTATGGAATTTGTACATATAAATATCCCCACAAAATCCATGACACACAATATGTTGCATGTAGGATTATGGTGCCCTTCAAAGTTTGTGGATTCCAAGGAATATTGTAAATGGTGTGATGTCTTCCAGCACATCTGAAGGCGCTACTGTCAAGATTAGTTACCTTTATTTCCCATTACAACATTGGATCCCTTTGACAAGTGGGCCATCAACTTCACTGGACTAATTAGTCCCCTAGTGCATGAGACAAGTGTGCGCTACATTATCACAACATATAGTAATTGACATGATGGTCAAAAGAGATGTCTTTCAAGGATTGTACTATAGAAATGGGAGCACGCATCATATTTGAGAATGTGATTACCAGGTTCGGGTGTATGAAAGTGTTGATGAGTGATTGTGGAACGTACATTATAAATAATACTATCCATGAGCACAGTCAAGAGTTCATGATCCAACAATAGAAGAGAACCCCCTATCATCCAGAAGCTAATGGTATCATTGAAGCATTCAATAAAATTTTAGAACATGTCCTAACCAAAGTTTGTAATGTGTCGCTTGATGATTCGGACCATTGTATTCCAACGGTATTGTGGTCCTATAGAAGAACCTATAAGATGTTGACAAAGTGTACCCCCTTTAGGTTAGTCTATGGAAAGGAGGCCCCAATACCACTAGAGTTTATTGTTCCAATTTTGTGCATTGTCTTAGCCACCCAGATGTCTGATGACTATTCACTTCAGTGGAAGTTAGATGAACTAATGGATTTGGAAGAGGATCATCTTGTGGTAGGATTCAACCAAATCATCGAGAAGTAGAGAAAAAAATCATGGCATGGCCTCAACATCCGGCACAAAATTTTACATTCGGGTTCTCTGGTGTTGTTATATGATAGAAAAATTTTCAAATACCCTAGCAAGTTAAACATGCGTTGGTTGGGCCCATGTCATTTGGTCTACATATGTGAGGTTGGAGTAGCAATGTTGGCCATATTTTAGGGTCAAAACATTAAGGCCCTTGTCAATGGAAACCAATTAAAGGTGTATTATGGACAACAAGGGTCAAATGCAATTTCAAGGCATCAATCATGGAAGGAGTTAGCATAGTGTAGGAATAGTGTAGTGTAAAAAGTAGATATGTAGGTACACAATCGACATAATTGAACTTTTTCAGCAGCACCAACCAAATTTTGATCACACAAGTTGATAGGACAGTTTGATAGGTCGACCTATTCTCAAGATCTCTATCTGTGGGTGAAGTTATTTAGTAGCATACAAAGTACTAGATAAGACAAGGGTCTTACATGGGAAAAACATGAGCTATATGGTGATGCACAACAATGAAGGGACAAGAAATATTATTCAACCAAATCACATAGGGGCTAGAAATGAAATATGTTATGATGCCATGTTCCAAAAGTCACATCATTAGTACAAAAGATCATTACCATTATCAACCACCTCATGAGAATCTCCAACGAGCTAGTATTTCTCTTTCAATGTTCAACGTCAGCTGGCGACTCACACTTTGAAGGAACATTTTCCTACTAGTAACCATTAATGTTTATACACCCTAAAAACATTAGTTCCATCAGAGGGATGCTCCATGTATCCACAAATAGAGTCCCCATCAGTTAGGAATTGAGCAGGGCCGATCGTGCTTTCTCTAGTAGTTCTAGTTACATCCTGAATTCTAGTTTCCCATCGATGTCACCAAGTCATGGCCATTTCCAACAAATTCTTTTTTTCCTACAAATCTCAACCCAAGAAGGTGGCCTAATGTCAAATGGTTTCTTTATCGGGGTGGTTGATTATTCAAATACAATTATTGGGTAGGGTCCCTAACCTCTTATTCACTAGGAATATACAATATGCCACTACATAGTTCCTTCATGTTTTCTTCAAAGCTATGAAAATACACCATCTCTCTTAGCTAGGATTTCATTAGCATGTCATCATGGATGCTCACCTTTTTTGAGGCCTAAAACCCAATTTTTTGGGTTGCCCATTCTACCAGCTAAGGAGGTATGTGTATTTTTTTCCTGTACATCTAGTTGAATGAGATAGGAGGATGATGACCATCTAAGTCAATGTAGTCTTCACTCAGGTCCCACTTCATGTAGGTCACTGAGTAACTGGGCCAAGTTCTAGATGTAGCACTTGGCTTGGTTTGATCTTGGAGTATTGGAGGGTAGCTAGAAAAATGTCTCTCACTCACCCATCTAGAGAGAGTTCAATAGCCCAGATGAAAAAATCATAAAGTTATCTCTTACCTTGGGGACAACTCAACTCATTCCAAGATCTATGTCAAAATGCAACTACAACCTAGACATATGATTTTCTCTTACTCAAACCAAAATATAACCACAACCTAGTTTGATGCTTCATTCATACAACATTGATGACTTTCTCTTTCTCAAGTAGTGTGCGAGCATAATAGTCAGTCTGCCTTGGTAAAGTATTAATTCCACCAAGAATTCACATTGTGAATAATTCCATTGGCCCAAGGATGAGCCAAGTAGTAGTGTTGGGGGTCTATAATCTGGCACCCAAAATTTTGGGTAGGTTGCATGCATGCACATATCAGTTGTGCACACACATCATTTTTGCAGGCACACAAAAATAGTTGTGCGGTGGATGGAATAAGGTACACACATCAATTGAAGTTCTATACTATGCACTGGAGATACGAAATATACCACATGCACGTCAAATGAGAAGAATATATTCGAGAATATTCCCAAATAATGAACCTAGAAAACATGGGAGATCATGGGGCCAAAGATGGATGAGATGGAAAGCTCGTTAATGTTGTATCCTTAATTACCACCCTACGGGGCCAAAAGGGAATATAGCATAAGATGAAATCCAAGATACATCTCTATCATAGGATTTGGGTCATTTTTTAGGGTCATCTCTTGTCATAGATAGGAGAAAAGGAAGCTAGTCATTGGTCAGCTATAGTGCAACATGCGAATACCTTTGCAACCTTCTAGACTCGTGGATTTTCAAAGAGGAAAGAGAGGGATTATTTTGTTCTTTTTGGAATGAGCCTTGGAACTCACACCATTTGAGTATCCATTCCTCTCTACAAGATCTATAATCTCTCCCAAACCTCTTCCAAGGATCTACATAAAGAAGGAAATTCTTGAGCAAGAGGAGGAAGAATCGTTTAGAGAATTATGTTGTCAAAATACAGAGGTGCTTCTCCATATACAACAACCACAATCATATTTCTTAGTTTTTTTAATAAGTGGAAGAGGAGAAAGGAGAAAGGGGCCATGGGGAATGCATCTACACTAAACAATATGAGAATGATTTATTTACATTGTTTAAATTAAAATATTATTGGTTTTCCCCTAAACATGCATGTATCTTATTTACAAATGCTTATATTTGGTCTCATGTTCAATAGATCAAGATACATATAGTATATTTGGATTTCCTAACACTAGAAGAGCAAGTAGATCGATAGTTTTTTGTATCCTTGTGTGCAGGAAGAAGGTTGTAGGATCTAGAGATGAACCTCGGGAGTTGCATCACCCTGATATGCAAGGAAAACCATCGATTGAAAAGGTATGATAAACACCCTTCTTGGTTAAAAGGAAATGAATCCACTTGGATCTAGGGAGAACCATTAGAATTCTAGCCACACTATCTTTCTAGGATTAGTAGGAAAATCCTAGGGATATACTTACATAACATTGTTGATATTTTCTCCATAACGGAATTAAAGACTTTGTTGGGGAAGAATATTTGATTCTTCTCTAGATTAGAATTCCTTGCTAATTATCCTCTGCTTCTTATTTTTATTTGGTTTTTGTATTTTTTGCTACTCTCTCATATTTTATATCTCTCATATATGAGACATAATTTTTTTTTAATCCTGCAGTAATCTCTTGTTGCACTATTGATGTCCAACGACTAGTCACTGGTCGCAGGTCATCTGACCCACGACTATCCCTGTAAATTGGGAAAGTTGCAAAATTATCAGGCTTCTATGATCATATCTTATTATTCCAATCTCAAATATATCTTATTGATATATACTATTACGATCTTGCCTCTAATTGAGTCTTGTTTCAACATATTGTGTCTTCAATTCAAATTTGAAGTGTGTTTGTGTGGCTTTCTTGGATTTCTTGTGAATAATAGATTTTTTTCTAGTGATCCACTAAAATTTGGTAGTGCACTCAACATATATGATTAGGTATGGTAGTCTACCTTATCGATTGCATTTGGTTTTTTTACCATCGTGTGATTAATGTTAATTTCTAGATCTACATTCATAGTGAGTTTTGGGTGAGATTATTATAGAAACATTGGAGTGGAATTTTTAGCATCACTACACTTATGTCTCTTCAGACCTACCACTGTTAGTCTGATCATTCATTGTGTGATTGTAGCCTTAATGACCATTCCTAGGTAGCCTACATAGGTGACTATAGGTTGGATGTGCCTGTAGTAACTGGGGAAGGTGTTCAATCATGGTCTCAATTCTCGTTGAGGGTGCCCTCCTTAATAAAGGGTGCTTGCATCGGTCAAGGTTTTTTCTGTGTAGATTGTCGTAACTTCTCCTCATACATTTGGTAGCCAATATTGTGGGGACTTCATCTCCCCTAAAGGGTTGGTTTTCAGAAGACCCTTTGAGCCATTGATTTTTTTGTTTTTGTCCTACATTTGAAACTGGGGTGGTCTTTCATTCTGAGTCTAGATTAGCCTAAGGTTGAATTGTGTTTAATTTGCACATATTATGTTCATTGTGGATGAATCACCTAGTCGGTCCCATCGATTACAAGGACTATAACCAATCATGAAGGAACAACCACCTCTCAGATGTCATAGAATAGGTGATTGAGAATTAAAAGAGTCTCATCTTTGGTTTGAGGAGACTAGTTTGGCTGAAGTAGAAGTGGTTGACAAAAGTGCTCCACCAAAATTTAACCTTATTGTGACTAATATTGAAGCACCTATACTTATCCAGGTAAGGGAAATTTTTGGTGATCGTTTTTATTTGTTCAATAGTCCATACACCATGTCAGGACAAAGTGTTTCATCTAATGTGGTTGAGCCATCAATACCATCTACAATTGGGACTAGGGCCATCCTTGTGATGTCCACATTACCTTCCCTCAGCACCATTGCATCCACATCATATATTCCTTTTTGTACAGGTACCTCTATCTAGCGGACACCGACCCTGTCGTCTTTTCCATACATTAGTCTACATAGAATTCATATGCCCATCCCATCCATTATGATCCCAAATTGGGATATTCTTTTGGTGGGGGTTGATCCTTGGTTTCAACATGGGGTATAGAGTCCCATCAACCTCCACCATTCCTATGAGTGACTCAACATCATCAGGTGTTATTTTACCTTTTGGATGGAAAATTTCAAACGGTTTTGGGGTTGTTACTAGTAAAACTAGGGATAGTAGTATGTCAGAAAGGTTTAACATCCCATGGTTTAGCAAACCTCTCCCTAGAGACATGTCCCTTGGGGGAAACATTTAACAATGGGTAGGATTTATCTTTATCAATACCTATGGAACTAGGGGGTTCTTACCTAGGAATAATTTTGGGAATACATTTCCATTAGGGTATACAACTATCATTGGGGGAAATCCACCTAGACACACGTCTAAACCTAGGAGCATCTATTCTCCTAGAAGTGCCACCATCCCTAGGGAACTGACTCTTTTGGAACATGTCAATCCTCTTATAGTATGAATGTAGGGGGACCACGAGGTTCATTTAGGACAATAGAGACTTCATCTCCCTCCTACTATTAAATTTCCCATACATTATTTCCTTTCCTTGTAATGTTAGACTTACCTAATTTGTCACATTGAAAAATGACCCTATTTCCCACAACCCTTCATGGAGAGACATGCCTTCTAAGATACCATAATACATACCGATATTTTATGCAAATCTGCAATAATAACCTTCCACACACATCATGACAGATCACTTGTGGTGCTTGTCCAATTATTTGATGGATGATAGTGTGAGGTTACATGTTTTCCAAAGATACTTGATTTAAAGTGATGAAAAGTGGTATATTGATTTATAAGGTGCTTCCTTTAAAAGTTTTAATGACATCAAAATGGTGTTTCTAACGCATTACCAATTACATGTATGGTATGAGATAGGAACAAATCTCTTGACATAACTGGATCAAGAAACTACAACTTAGATTTAAGATCATATACATGAGTGGAGGCGAAGATCTAGGATGATCAAGACTTAGATTCCAAACAAATACCTCGTGATGTGGTTCACTAAGTTCCTCCTACCACCCATTTCTAAAGACATAAATATGGTTGGGGAAACTACCGAGGAGAAATCCATCATGAATGACCACCATTTGGTTATGATTTACTCTCAGTCAGGCACCCTTTATGATATTATCCCATGGGATCCTAGGTGACCCCCATGACGAAGCTGATTCGCTTGCTTCTCCGGTCGGTTCGGTCTGCCCCCCCTACTCCATTCATTGACTCTATTTCTCTATCTGCTCCACCTAGCTCCTTTTTTGCCAGATCATTCTCATTCCTCTCCCATTTCAATAGGGATTGGCTCTATGCCCCGAAAAAAGAAACCCCGCTTAGGTAGGGGTAGTTACACGATTGTTTTTTTTTATAAGCGGTGAATCAACTGAGTGAACTGATCCAACCCACTTTGCTTGAAGGATTCGAGGAAGGTCCTACCCAAACCATTTCCGATTCTTTCGATTCACCCTTTTCCATTATTGAATGGAACCTGCGACACAGCAACGAGTTAGGGACGGATTGGTCAAGGCCCCATCCCAGCTACCCGAACTACATATAAACCCTATAGATTCCATCCACCCCCCCTTTTATATAGGGCGGGCACTCTCTTCCTCAGACAGATCCAAGGAGAGAAGGTAGTAAAGGGCCGAAGGGCGGGCACTCTCTTCCTCGGACCGCTCATTTACGGTCTCTTCCTCGGGCCGATCCTACCATTGGGCCATTCATCCGTTCTAGTCCCGAAGGGCCATAAGGCAAGCTTA
>ML780994.1:185786-200942 GCA_009831015.1 Picea engelmannii | reverse complement strand
CTCGGTAACATGCGATGGGGAACTCTCTCCCTTGGGTATGGATTGAACGGGGACATCTCTTTTCTCATCTGTCGGACTTGGCGGACTTGGCAGGTTCCTTACGCATACTTGGGTGGACTTCCTTTCCTTGGGGGTGCCTTACGTGGACTTGGCGGACTTCTCTTCTTTTTTCGTCTGTTGGTAACATGGTTCGATATGCTCGTAAGTAAACAAGCACGGCTCAATCTCATCTGATGGTCACATTGACATATTGAAAATAGCCAAATTGAGGACCCCATGTTGATGGTGTGGTTGGTTATGTTTCCCATGCTTATATACTCTCAGTCAGGCACCCTTTATGATATTATCCCATGGGAGCCTAGGCCATTGACATATTGAAAATAGCCAAATTGAGGACCCCATGTTGATGGTGTGGATGGTTATGTTTCCCATGCTTATATAAGCCAGTTAGCTGACCAAATGGGTCAAATGTCCATTTCATCACACCCATTAGCTTCCTACTCTAATTCTCAAACAACAACGATCCCCACTCAGATATCTAAGGTGAATTTGGTGGAGTGCATGCAACCAAAGAGTCCTAAAAAATCAAGAGGAATAAAAACAAAAATTCCAACACTGAGCAATGAACCTCTCCCACCGAAAATAATCAACAATGAGGTGCAACACATAAAAAGAAGTATGTTCCCTTGCAAAATTTTGTGGGGATGACCAACCTACTCATCAGTGTCCTCGAAAGGATGATATCCATCGATTGTTGGCTCATTAAAACACTCCCCAATAGCCTGTTGCATTAACTCATCCTTTTCCCTCTAAACGTCAACATATAGTTGAAAAAAATATTTCCCCTCCGCAAGGGGGCATTCAAGGTACCCCTCAAGATGAGGGGTCTTCCTTGAATGATTCAATTTTCAGGTGTCACCAGAGAGTCAATTTTCAAACTCGTTCCAATAAATATGACACTTTCAAGACTATCCCTATTGTGCATGAGATAATATCTTCTTCTCAATGTAGTGTCCCTCTTCATATTGAGAATCCATCTTTCTACACACCACTTCTCCCCTCGGAGGGAATTCTTTAATGAACAATAAAAGATACAAATACATAAGACACCCAAAACTATAGTATTTTGGAATACTTGGCCTAGGAACCTTGTTCCATGTCCTTACTTGAAGTTATCCAAAGATACCCCGCACAGTAGAAATCCTTCTTGTCTACCATAGGATGGGTTGATCCCTTGGAGTCAAGTTTGATAACCTTTGATTCATATCAAGTTCCTCATGTGATTTCCAATCTAATCACTTTCCAAATCAAATTGATAATGATGGATAAAAATATCCTTTGCTCTGGGATTGATGAAGGAGCCTCAACTTGTATTATGTCTATGCCTTGTCGGAAGGCCCTCGTATCTCCAAATATCGATACTTCTTGAAATAATTCAATGGACATATGTTCTATCCCCATGGGACAATCACTTCATTATCCATCAAGTTAGTTGTTAAGACTGTCTTTCTTAATGTGGAGTTCGTCGGTGCACCTCTTGAGTAGAATTTTTTACTCAAGCGCACTTGCTTCTATGAGATTAATACAATTTTTTCATCACCCTTTAGTGTCTTATGTTTTCCTCATCAAGATAAAATAGTGATGATCGATCAAATTACGTTTTGTACCCTAGACATTGGATCCAATGCAGGGCCTAATGTACCCTTTGTCAGTAATACCCAACAATATTATATGAGTGTGGTTATGGGGATGTTAAAATATCCTTCACTCATGGGAATATTTCCCTTTCCCCCACCATATCCTGTTGCAAGGATTGCTCCTATAAAGATGATTTCATAATTTACTAGTGGATCCCTCACGGCTGTCAATCCTTGGGTGGTACCCCACCCCAAGGATGTTGAATCTTATGGATCTTCCATTTTGCCAACTATAGTTGAGATTGTCGATCCGACAATCCCATCAACGTTAGTTGATAATATTCAACACCACCATCCTCATATGGAGTTTGATCAACCTAATCCACCTATAGAGGTTTTTTACTCTCTAAGTTCACATGATTTCCTTGATACTGAGTTTCCTTCAGAAGAGGCCATCCTCGAAGTCATGGATTCCATAGAAAATCCAAAGGATGAAGTGATGTATTGATACTCACTTATCATTTTCAAGTCCCCTAAGATGAGGTGATGCATTGATACCCACTTATCATTAGCATCACTTATCTCATTGAAGATTTATGTTTCATACCTCCTTTATGTCTTGATGGACCCCATCAAGTAGTTGTCCTAGATAAAAAAAACCACTCAAATTGAGTATCTTCGGCTGCAAATTTTTTTTTATATGTGCATGGCCCTGATATGGTGTTCCATATGATACCGACATTGACCCATGAGTTCATAGATGATGATAAAGATCCTTGGCTTGAGCCTAGCAATGGGATCTACTTTGCATAATCCATCAAATGCATAATTCGTTATACATAGGCGTGTTGTGTGAGTGTTGTTGTTTTTGATATATCATATCCAAAAAATCCAAAATATTTTCTTTTTTGAGATTTCACTATGCATTTTGACCTTGAAATCTAGTTTACATGTGTTGATGGGATTATGGGGACTATTTGTTTTTACAAATATGGAAACTTCCACTTAACTTGAGGTACATGTTCCTGAATTGACATATAGGGATATGATTTTCCATTTGATACCATCTTGTATTAGTAACCATCCATTTTTCCATCAGTATGCCTTAGGTTTGATCTCGTTAGGTTGCAACCTTTCCCACTCCATTTTTGCACATTGTTACCTGCATGATAGTTCCTACCCTTCATGGCTTCCCCAATTAGCTCCCATATTGACATTTTCTATCCATGTTTCACTTCCCCATAGGCCCAATAACCCTCTTATAGTCCTTCCATGACTTGACATTGAGCCTCATTTTCCTCTCTTCATATATATTCTAGCCATATCAGGAGGGGATTCCCAAATTTTACATATTTATTAATGGTCTCCCATGCATTTGATGCTTGCATCATTTACCCCACCACTACATTTTTGTTTTTCCAGATCCCTCTTACTGCTACTTCTTCATCCCTTGACCATCCACCTCTTGCATTATTTGACCTCTGTTTTGCATCCATATACCCATGGAGAGAACAACTACTAATATTGGATCTCACTTCCAAGTTCCATTTGCATTCCTCTTTCTTAGGTCGGTTACATGCGCTTGGAATATAGGAGCATGGAATTAATCCACACATTTTCTAAAGACGAGTACACTTTTATCTCTTTTTTCAGACTCGCAAAAGGACATGATAAAATACACACATTACAAGTAAACTTTTATCTATTTCTTAGATTTGTTAAAGGACATGAAAAATAAATCGTCCCGAGTATACTTTTAACTCTTTTTTGGGTTCGTTAAAAATGAACAAAAAATATAGTACTAAGCATACTTTTATCTCTCTTTTGCGCTCATTAAAACATGAAGGAGACATTAAAACCCCGCCTAAAAAAAGTGGGGTTTATTTTACCATTGGTCTATTCTCAAAAAGGTAGCGTCAGTCGAATCGCCCTTGAACTTGGCACATGTTTGAGTCCTCATCATAGATTTGGGTTTCAAATTTCCTATGAGTTGTCCTAGTAATATGAGTCAGAGATCCTCCTCCAGTTGGTTACTCTTCCAATCATCATGGAGAGTTCTTCACTGCCTCTTGCATTGTTGCACTATATTCTTCCAACTCTTTTGTCTTGTTTCCAAGTCACCATTGTGTTGTGTTATATGTTTAATAGAAGTTAAATATTGAGTGGGCCGTCTATTTTTCTATTTACTTTTCACATCGGCCATTCTTGTGTCAATTGTACTTAGTGAAACTATCCCTTCACATCATATCTTGGTGTATGTTTCATGTCAATTGACGAGGGATACATTAAGTACCTCCTTTGATGGATCTCTTCCTATCAACTTCAGCTCATTATCTAGGAGAGGGATCTAAAAACTAGCTAGTACCTTGTATCTTGCATTCCCTAGTCGCATGAATCCTTGTGATAAAAAATGGGTTTACATGATTTAATCCTAATCAATTGATTCTATGAGTGTTAGACATCAAATCCTCTATTCACAGTCGCTCTATTATACTATTTACCTTTGGGTTCATATTCCTCATCGGTGTGTCCCCTCATGTCTCTTAATGGTATACATCAATGACTAGTAATCAGACGATTTCTACCAGGATAGATGTAAACTCATCTATTCCCATGGTGTAGGTTCATGCCATCGGGGTTTGAGACACATACCTTGGGTTTGGGGCCACATCCTTCATTTGTAGCATCCCCTCCCAAGTTGCAATGGAGTATTTTACTTATATAGGAGTATTTTGAAGACTTTGGGGGAACTTCCCTCAGTGCTTATTGTCTTCCTGATGTATATATGTTGTTTCATAGTTCCACATTGTATTTACCCATGGCTATGATTGTATTGATGACATAGATCCACATCCTATCAGATTGTGGCCATTATCTTATTTATGACATGGATCTGTCATATATTATTTCATGGACATAATATTTAATTTCATGTCATGGATCCACAGTGTATTGTTTGTTGGCCATGCTTTGATACTCTTTAGAGTTTGAGTATGTCTACCTAAGGGATGGTATATATATGCTTTTCTCTTTGGTGTTTGATTGCAGGTCCTCTTTGACCATTGGATGTGTTTTCACTCTCCTCACCTTGCCTCATGGACTATTTTATTGTAATGTGTTTCGGCCATCCATTCCTTTCTTGACCTCACACATTATAGGGAATCTATTATATTCTTAATTTCCACCCTACATAGGCAAAAGGGAATCTAGAAGAAGATGAAAGCCAAGACACATCTCTAGCTTAGTATTTGGGTCATTTTTTAGGGTTGTTTATTTCCATACATATGAAAACAAGTGACTAGTCCCTAGTCAGATATAGTGAAACCCATAACTACCTTTTAAACCTTATAGATTCGAGGAGTTTCAAAGATTAAAACGATGGATGAGTTGGTTATTCATGGCATGATCCTTGGAACTCACATCATTCGATTATCCATTGGTCTCTAGAAGATCTAGAAGTTATCCCAAGCCTCTTCTAAGGAATTACATAAAGAAGGAAAGTCTTGAGCAATAGGAGGAAGAATCATTTATAGAGTTATGTTGTCCAAATATAGAGGTGCTTCTCCGTCTACAACAACCACAATCAAATTTCCTAGTTTGGTTAATAAGATAACAAGGAGTAAGGAGAATGGACCAAGGGGAATGCATCTACACTAAAAGGTATGGCATTAATGTATTTCAATTATTTAAATTAATAGATCATTGGTTTTCACCTAAACATACCTATATATTATTTACAAATGCTTAGATCTAGTCTCATGTTACATAGATCAAGATAAATCTAGTAGATTTGCATTTCCTAGCACTAGAAGAGAAAGTAAATCAGTAGTTATTTGTCTCCTTTTGTATATGAGGTTGGTTGTAGGAGCTAGAGTTGGAAATCGAGAGTTTCATTAGCTAGATACACAAGGAAAACCATCGATTGAAAAAGTATGATCACCACCCTTCTTGGTTAAAAGGAAATGAATCCACTTAGATCTAGTGAGAAGCATTAGAAGTCTAATAGTAATGTTTGTCTAGGATCAATATGAAGATCCTAGGGAGATCTTTCCATAACATTAGTGATATTTTATCCATAACAAGTAGGACTTCCATGCTTCAAGGAGGTTACGTGGATTGCATGCAAATGGTAGAAGCATGTGGAATTGGTGATCACTAGAACAAGTGGAGCATAAGAGAAAGACACAAAGCACTAGAGAAGAGAAAATAAGGAAAGGATAAACAAAGGAGAAGAGTCTCTTAGAGGTATGCAGAAGGAAGGCAATATCATTTTTGTATGAGCCTTGTTCTACGTTTTCGTAAACATTTTGTAATAGCCTGGAAAATTCATGTTTAGAGCCTGCAATGGGGTTAATCCAATAGTGTATAGAGTCTAACTAGAGAGAATATAAGCACATTGTAGTGTAGGAGTTGTATAATGGATCAGAGGAGAGAGTGTGATTCCCTTTGCAATATCAATTTGTTTATGTATGCATTTTGTTGTTTAATGAAGATAATATAAAGTTTCACTATTTCGATATTTTAATCTTGTAAAATATTTTACTACAAATAGATTTCCAATAAAATAACATAAAAGATACAATGGTGAATACACGCATTACACATAGATTTTCCCCCTAGAAACACAAACCAGGAAAAACAACATATTCTATATTCATTCATATCATACATTGTTTACCATGCAGTATACATATAGGATCTAGTAGCATCCAAAACCCTAATCCAATGATGTAGATTATTTAACAACACTAATTCCTTAACTAGAAATAAAAAACCATCGGTGAAAAACCATGTGCCGAAAAACCACCCAAAAACGGGCATGAAAACTGAGGAAAAAAAATTATGGGGCACTACCCCCGAACCCCTATGCAGGGGGGCTACCTCCCCCCAGGAAAGGAAACACTCCTTCCCCCCTCTTACATCCAATGCACGCCCGATGCAATGTAGATACTAGTTCTAGTCGTGAAAATATTATAACACATACCGAACATTCTCACACCTGATGTTTTCTTTGCATATAGTGGGTTATAAGGTTACATTTTCAACAATTCCCATAGATCCTTTACACCAAGATAACTTCTCAGTGCTCACATATTTTTTTAATAAATATGAAACATTCTTCAGCGTGTCCACCTTCATCAACAACACCTTCTTTTCTTCAACGATGTCTGTCACAAAGTGATATTGAACATGAATATGATTTTTCTTTGAATGATAAGTTAGGTTCTTTTCCAAAAAAATTGCACTCTCACTATAGTAATCTATCCTTGCATCTTGTTGTACCAACCCAATACTTAAACACAATATTTGTAACCATACTCCTTCCTTTCTTGCATGAGTGGCTACCATGTATTCAACTTATGTAGTTGAAAGTGCCACTACAAACTTTCTTTTTCTCATCCAACTTATTTCTCCTCCAAATAGGTTAAACACAGACTCTCTTGTAGATATCCTACAATCCAGATCTCCAGACCAATCTGCGTCCAAAAATCCATGTATTTCCAACACTCTCTCCAATCTTGGTCTTCCTTGGTTGCACAATCCATAGCTAGAAGTGCCACACAAATACTTGAAAAAACTCTTTACTACTGTCTAATGCTCCTCCCCTTGTTTTGACATATACGTGCTCAAAAATCCCACTGCATGAACAATGTCTGGTCTAGTACATACCATTGCATACATCAAACTGCCAACCTCACTTGCATATGAAACACGAGAGTTTTCCTCCTCCTCTTCTTGCTTCTTGGGACACTGATCAACAAATAAATTTACACCTACATGAATAGGGACCTCGACCGGTTTACATTCCTTCATATTAAACCTCTGCAATATTGTCTCGACATATTTTATCTCGTTTAATCAGAGTTTCCTATTTTCTGATCTCTTTTAATTTCCATGCCAAAAATGAAATTTGTAGCACCAATATCGGTCATGTCAAATTTAGAGGACAACTGACTTTTCACATCTTGGATAAACTCCTTGTTGTTTCCTATCATCAACATGTCATCCACATACATGACCAAATAAATCAAATGATCGATAATTAATTTAAAATACATACAGTGATCCTCTTTGCTTTTTGTGTATCCAAGTCCCATCATTTAAGTCAATTTTTTTATACCACATCCTTGGTGATTGTTTTAAACCATACAAGGACTTTTTTCATGTTGCATACCAACTCTCGGTTTCCCTTCACAACAAAACCTTCTGGCTACTTCATATAGATTTCTTCTTCCAAATCCCCATGTAGGAATGTTCTATTCACATCCATTTGTTCTACTTCAAAATAAAACACAACAACAACAAATAACATAAATCTAATAGAAGTTAACTTGGAAACATGAGAAAAAATCTCACCAAAATAATTTCCCTCAACCTTGGAATAACCCTTTTCTACTAACTGAGATTTGTATTTCTCCAAGTTTCCTTCTACATTCAGCTTATTTTTAAATACCCATTTGTTTCCAATGGGATTTCTTCCATTTGGAAACTCCACTAGATCCCAAGCCTCATTCTTATGCAAGTGTGTTATTTCTTCAACCATGTGCTTTTTCCATAGTTTCCATCATCTAAATCCACCACCTCCCTAACAATTCTAGTATCATTATCAGTAATAGACAAAGCAAAATTTGAATGGAAATCAAATGGAGTATACCTTTCTCGTAGCCTTTTTTTTCCGCATTGATCTCCTCAATACTGGAGTATGAGAATCTTATTCTTCTTATTCATGCTCTTCGGTGGAGTCTAATTCATCATCCTTTGGCTCAAACTCTATTTTCTCTCATTCTTCCTTACTTGGTAAGACTTCTTGTTTAACAGCATCCTTCATTTCTCTAAATACCACATCTAGGCTATACACATCCTTCTTAGTTTCAGGGTTCCAAATCTTATAACCTTTGAAACCATTTATAACCAATAAAGATATATGTTTTTAGCATTCTTATATAGCTTACTCATGCTTTCCTTTGGAACATGAACACGAGCCTCACAACCAAATACCTTGAGATGTGTGAGAGAATTTTTCTTACTAGTCCATACCTCTCATGGAGTCTTGTCATCTAGTGTTGATGAGGGTCATATGTTGACCACGTAACATGCAATACCCACTTCCTTTACCAATAATTCTTTCCCTGACCTGGCACCACTGAGCATGCACCTTGATTTTTCCATCAACATCATGTTCATCATTTCTGCAGCTCCATTCTCTTGAGATGTATATGGAGTAGTCTCCTTCCTTGCTATACCACACTTCTTACAAAATTATTCAAATTCATTCCTGCAGAACTCTCCACCATTATATGTCCTCAACACCTTAATTCTTTTCTTTGTTTGATTCTCAACAAGAGCCTTAAACTCTTAAAACATGTCAAAGACTTCGAATTTCTTTGTGAGGAAATATATCCAAGTATTTCTCAAGAAGTCATCTATAAATGAGACATAGTACACAAATTTTCCCAATGATGGAACTGACACAAGTCCAAATACATCATTGTGCACTAGCTATAAAATTCCTTATGCCCTCGTTGCACCAGAGAGGAATCTTACCTGATTCTTCTTCCCATATACACAATGTTTAGAGAAATAAAAATCTATAGAGAAGTTATACATACCTTCAACCATACCTTTATCATGTATTAGTGGAAGACCCTTCTCTCCGATATGCCCCAATCTTTGATTCCACAACATAAACTTTTATCCAAAGACTCTAGGAGTTTTTTCTTCTTCTTCTCCAATATAAAGAACACTGGAACTATTACACCCATTACTAATAGTGCTTCCTTGCAGCTTATACAAATTTCCAATCCAAACTCCCTTCAACAACACCATTGCACCTCGAATAATCCTACAAATTTCTTTTTCAAATACCATTTTTACCCCTACATCATCCATTTTACTTACATAAATCAAAATTTTGTCCAATATTGGGATGTGCTTAACACAAGGCAGTGTTTTAATCCTTCTTTATATGAGTCTCAACTCGACTTTTCCTCGTCCTATGATTCTAGTTGTCGATTCATCACCTAAGAAAAATTTACCTCCATCATACCTTTCATATTCACAGAACAACTCCCTGTGGGGATTCATATGAAAGGATGCACCTGAGTCAACTAGCCATGCCTCATGATCTCCATGTGTTCTTGAAGAAGCCAAGTACACATCTCCTCCTTCTTCCTTGGAGGTATTTTCTTCTGTAGAGGTAGCACCTTCAGATCCCTTAACTTTATCAACACTTTTGGATCTACATTAATCATTGAAGTGCCCTTATTTTCCACATCTCCAACGTACCTTTACATACTTTCTAGGAGATTTAGATCTACCCTTAGAATTAGATTTCCCACTCAAGGAATTAGATCTATTTCTATCCTAGGAGCATCCTCTTGCAAATGATGCATATGTTCTATGTCCTTCCATGTTCTTTCATCTCATCTCCTCCAACAACAAGGATGAGACCAAATCATCAAAACTCAAGGGTACTTTTATTACTACCTATGGCCACAACCAAACTATCCCACGAGTCTGGTAAAGAGAAAAGTAAACTAATAGACTTATCTTCATCTAAAATTTTAATCTCAACATGTAACAATTGACTTACCATAGTGTTGAAGGTGTTCAGATGCTCTCTCACATAGTCCCCATCTCTCATCCTTGGGTTGTACAATTGTTTTTGCAGGAACAATTTATTTACTAGGAACATAGACTCATACAAGTTCCCCAACTTATCCCATAACTCCTTGGCTATAGCTTTCCCTTACACATTCAGTAATATTGAATCTGAGAGACACAATCAGATTGTGCTCTTCGCCTTTCGATCCAACTTTTTCCAGTCATCTGCTCACATTCATGTAGGTGCAATTCTTGGATCCGCTGCGACCACTAATCTCTGTCTACCAATAGATCTTCCATATTAAGCTTCCACAAGTCAAAACTTTTCCCATTAAATTTCTCGATCTCTATTTTCGAACTACTTTCCATTTCTCTTCACGTAAAGAATCAATACTGCAAATCTCCCACTATAACGAGGTTTATCACAATCCCAAGCCAAAACCCTGACCACAAAGGCACCCCCCTGAAGCCAATAATTGCTCTGATACCAAATGTAGATTTTTACCTTGTACAATATTTTACTGAACACATATTTTCAATAAAAGAACAAAAAAGATACAATCGAAAATACACATATTACACAAAGATTTCTCCCTTGGAAATCCAAACCAGGAAAACTAGAATATTCTATATTCATTCATATCATACATTGTTTACAATACAATATACATATAGGAGCTAGTTGAATCCAAAACCCTAATCCAATGACCTGGATTAGTCAACGATCATAATTCCTTAACTGGAAATAGAAAACCATTGGTGAAAAACCATGTGATGAAAAACCGCCCAAAGCCGAGGAAAAAAAAATTGGGGCTCTACCCTCGAACCCTATGCAAGGGCGCTCCCGCCCCAGAGCAAAACCATGGGACAGGGGGGCTACAACCACCTGCGACCCTCGAGGAAAGGGAGTTCTTCGTCCCCCTCTTACCCTACTACACGCTCGATGCAACATAGACACTAATTCTAGTCGTGCAAAGAAGATAACACATACCCAACACTACTCTCTGTCACTTGCTTTTTTTTTCCAATTTTAATGGATGATTGTGTTAATGGTTTATGTTGTTAGTATGCTAATGGAGTATGATTGAATGTATGCATGTTGGCTTGAGTTTCTTCCTTGAATGATTTATTCCTTCATCTCTCACACAATACCATATGGTCTCTATGATTCTCATGGCATCCCAGGTGAGACCTTCTTCGGTCCTTGATTGAATATTGATATGACAACACCTCAGTTTTTTTTGGTCAACTATGGATAAACCCTGGGTCATCAACCCACAGTGTTAGGAAGGATGTGTGTAAGAAAGACAACAAGCATGGTCATAAGAGGTGATGACCCTATTAGAACTGTTGTAGATGAATTTGATGATTTCAAATTGTTTTCATTTGACATATAGAGGAAGCAAGAGATAAAATAGAAGCATGAGTGAAGAAAAATCAGCTTGGATTCTAAAGAAATAATCACAACTAAAACTATGGAATTTAACAAAAGAAAGATGAGTTTAGGTTCCATGACCTCTGCTATATAGCCATAGGCCAAGAAAATGTAAACAAATTTGTAGATGTGGAAAATAAGATGATAGAGAATGAAAAAAAAAAGCACCTTATTGGAGAGTCGGGTTAATTACTATAAATCTATCTTGTATCATCTTGAATGTTTTTTTTATTATGCTTTTAGAATAGAAGATGAATTGAATAATGTATAGAAAAAACATTATGACAAAACCCAACATATGCATGCCCATGGTCTAGATATTACTAGTTTCATTACTCATATATAAACATGGAATATTTCTTATTCACAAAATCAATTTCAACTTAATAATGTAAAATATTAATATTGTTCTTTACAGGAAATTCCCATAGGAATCACTGTTTTCACATCCAAATCCATTAAAAAAAATGGATTTTGGTTTGAAATACTAGAAACATGCATCTTACCATAACCTTAATGGGATCATTCATGAAGTAATAAATGATTCTTTTTTATGGCAGGTTATAGAGAATATGGTAAATACTCGCCATTTGTCATGTTTTTGGGCCATAAGAAAATTTGTTTCCATGAGAAAGTACCCAAAAACCTATAAGATGATATAATCTTAAAGAAAAAATATATTAGCTCTGTTTGAATTTCATGAAGCAGTCATTCAAAAGTTTTTGGAAGCTCCTACCAAGGAAATCACATTAGTTAAGACTTTGCTACCTAAAATAGAAAAAATTGAAAAAATAATAAGGCATAGAATAACATCCTATATAGATCCTTTCAAGCAACATTATTTTCCTTAAGGAGATGATTTGAATCAAAATTTTAAGGCATCGACTACGCCCATAAATAAATGGAGACAAGAAAAGAGTAAATATTCTTGACCCCAAGTGGGGTATTCTTTTAGACAGACAATTTCAAATAGACAAGGAGCATTAACCTTAAAATTGTGAGAAAATGACAAATTACTTGAGGAACCCAACAAAGGAGAAGATAATGATTAATTATTCACATGTATAATGATTAATGATTTCTCCTTTCCTTCATATTTTATATCAAGAAGATGGGTTTGAATTGTAAGAGGTTTTTTTTCTTGTGCATCTTTGAAAACTTTTCTATGAAATGTTAACCAAACTAATGGAAAGACACTACTTACCAAGCTTGCCTTTTTCAAGAAAGACTTAAGTTTTGAAGTGTGTCATTTATGGATTTTTTCTGCTAATTTAGTGAAATTTTGGAATTTTATAAGTAATTTTTTTTAGTGTAATTATTTTTATCACTTATATATTTAAGCATCATATATGGATTTTTTTTTGCTAGTGAAATTTTGGAATCTTATATTACATTAACTTTGTTAGTTAGCATGTGTATTATTTTCCATATTATATTAGGTGTATTTCATTTTTTTTATTGTGTATATATAAATTTATGTGTTTTTTCATATGTATAAAGATATTTTTTTCTCTTTCGAAAGGTTGTAAAGGTTATCATCTCATTATTGTTAACAAAAATCACTATTATTTAAGAAAAACCCACTTCATCTAAAATGACCCACTAGTGGTCTTTAAGGTGTGAATTATTAAGATGTCATGGGGTCTATAATTATTAATCTCTTTCTTTACATTTAAGGAAAAATAAATCTTACTAATTTTAGGTCTTCCTAGAAGATCATAAGATCATTTCAACCTAGATAATATTAACACAAGTCTCTTTCTTTTGTGGTCATTCTTAAAATTACCTTCAATAAAGTCATGTACTTTTTAATAATAGTTAACCTTAATCCTATACATAAATTAAATATTACACCACATATATTTAAATACATATTTATTTATATATAATCAATATATTATTATTATTATTATTATTACAATTATTTATAATAAGTATAGTGTTTTATATATCAACTTTTATGATATGTAATGGTTATTGAGCTAAAAACATAGTTGTAGACTAAAGTGATTATTTAAAAGTAATTCACCTAAAAACATAATTATAGGTTATTTAAGTGATTATTTCTGTATAACCATAGAACCTCAAGGATTTTTTAGCATGAATCTATTTATGAATTCAAAAATAAATTTTAAACAACAAAAAATAATAATTTTGTGCAGATTTATATAACCAAATTCCATCCAAATTCTTTTTTTTGGATGATTAAAAAACCCCAAAAACCTCTGCATTTACTAATTATATGTATCTGATATGATACGATGTGAGAGTGATGTCATCAATCAATTATATGTATCTTGATACGATGTGATAGTGATGTTTTCTTTGATTGATTGTCCACTTTAAAGTTTATATGTATCTGATATGATACGATGTGAGAGTGATGTCATCAATCAATTATATGTATCTTGATACGATGTGATAGTGATGTTTTCCTTGATTGATAGTCCACTTTAAAGTTTAGAGTCGCGTACCTATCCAACCGCATCTTCAAAACTGAAAGGATTATTCTCGTCAGTATTCGTTTATTCAATCCGTTACATACAATCTGATTGATGGTCTACTGAAGCCTTGTTCCTTATTCTGGGTAGGTTGGTATAAGAAGACCACTAGTACACCAGACTTCTTCACACAGTTACAAGAAGGCAACTAGAGCATTTGCGGTCCCCCTAGGTGGATTGGCAGTATTATCATAATGGTTTCTTTCCAGGGAATTGAGAAATTCAAACCCCACCTTTCTCAGATTATATATCAAGTAGCGTTTGCAGCCATGTACATCATCGCCAGAGTTTCCTTAATAGATGGAATGAATCACTTTGTTTTTATGACATTGAGACAGGCTATTGCAGCATTAGCTATTGGTCCTTTTGCTTACATTTTAGAAAGGTGTGCACTAATTCTTATCTGTGTGTTTAGATCGGCAAATAAGTTTTTCAATCATATCAATAATTCTCTTCCAGGATAAGCACTGAACTCTTGAATTGGAGGTCAAGTGAGGAGTAGTCGAGATGTAACTATATTGCATCTAGATACACAAACACCAATGGCTGCATAGATGTAAATTTATCGTTCATTGATTGTTGCAGAAAGGAACGCCCGGCTTTCACATGGACCATTTTCTTTCAAATTTTCTTGCTTGCAAGTGGGTATGTAGTTGCTACTACGCTAGCCTTGTTATGGTTTATAGTTTTATAGGGTAGAATGAACTAGTTACATGCGTTTCTTCTTTGAAAGTTACAAAGTTACAGGTGATATAATTCTTATTAACATATGATTGCAGAATCACGATCACTCAGAATTGCTACATTCAAGGATTGTACTACACCACTTCTACTTTTGGTTCAGCAGCACAAAATCTATTACCAATGATTACATTTGCAATGGCCACATTCCTGAGGTAGAAACTGTTATATAAATATCACTGTCATGTCAATCAAATTTTTTGGAATGGTAGTACCTCTAATATCTTGTTTCTGCATA
>ML780994.1:139485-149901 GCA_009831015.1 Picea engelmannii | reverse complement strand
TTAAGCTTCCCTTACCTCAGTGTCTCACAAACTGCAATCAATACCTCTAAAATCTCAGGTAGAACAACTTGACGGCTTTCGATAGGTATCTGTCAAAGAAAAATTAAATATATATTATTAGACGAAACCAATTTCTGGAAGAGGAATTTTTTGTGAGGAAAAACCAGACACAACAGAGGACATGGTTTCTAACTAAAATATTAACCAAAGTAGAGGACATCGTTTCTAACTGCATGCACCCTGTTTTTTATGAAAGAAATTTAAACTAGTTTAGCTTCATAGTTGAAAAATACGGATCATCTTCAACCTCAAGACCTTTCAGAGGAACACAATGTCATGTTTCTTTAATTTTCAAGAGCATCAGCCATTGCCTTCAGCAATAAGGAAATACCAAAATTGAAGGCCACATTGACATGCCAAAGGTCTTTTTACACCTTTATCAACCACATTTGCCCTTTAGGCTTACATAAATTATCTTCAGTGGGTCTTGACCCTGCACTAGAGTTCTTTGGGGATTCAAAACCATGACTGAACATGTATAACAATCTCGTACCCAACTTATATCCAAACCAACTGAAGAGATGAAATCTGAACAAATGGGTTTTATGTGCCTTTTTTCCCTTTCAATATACTTGTAGAATTAGATGATTGATTGGAGCATCCATCTTACCCAAAACATTGGATGTATGAGCCAAAGTAATTGAAGAACCTAAGTTAGTTTTCTTTCTCATGTAAATGTAAGATCAATATGAATATTTTTTTGCAAGATCAATATGAATATTATTTGTCACTTCACTTATAGAACATGCAAAATTTGCAAGTTTTTTTACTTTTAATATGTATATAGAATTACTGGTTATATATATAGAATGACTGGTGCCTACATTTGACTACTAAAAATTTCAAATGGTATTAGACGTGTCCAAAACCCATTGTCATATTCTTAAACCTCGTTAATTTAACCACTATCAATGCTTGTCTGAAAGAATGTACAAGCTATTTTTTTAATCTCTCTTTGAAAGTTACTTCTGCTTAAGATCACACAAAAATATGCACACTTATCCACTCCCAAGAAACAAATATCCATGCTAGGAATTTCCCCCCTTTTCAAAAATGAGGGCTTATATTCATAATCCAACTAAGTTTGAAGACAAGATAACCAAACTGTCCATTGAGAAATTGCTCACTCTGTTGTCTTTTTGGAAATTGCCCAAAAATAAACAAAAATTCCTAAACAATTATTTAGGATACAAAGGAGAAATGATGCTTATGAGTTGTTTTGATAAGAGGATAAATAAAGAAACTCTTGAGGAAATAGTTTCATATTCTAATGTGTTTTAGACGATGTCCTTAAATGTAGAACTGATCAAAAAATCCTATTCTCTTCAAAAACATACTCTTAGACTTAGGAACATTTCAAAATGAAGAGAAATAATGAAGAAAACGCGAAGAACCATTGCATGGAAGAGACACCAAAATTGAATCTTGTATGGAAGAGACACTGAAATTGATTCGAATATGTAGATGAATGAAACTCAAATGTGAAAATAGACTTTCAAATCGTAACAACAGTAATAAGCATTTCTTAAAACTTACAACCATAGCTACCATAGGCCATGCTGAGTCGTTGACTACTATCATAATTTGCAAGTTTGGGAAGACAGATGCATGTATCTTTGAAAAAGACTCATAAAATTTAAATCTTGTCCCACCTGTAGCTAACATGCTCCATATCAAAATATTTCCTTTTTCACCTGCAGTTAGGTTTGTATTCTTCAATTTGGGCATATGAAACCAAGTCTGACACATGAAGAGAACTCAGAGAAATCCATAAACATTGATGCCAAAATATTTTTCTTTTGTTTTCCTATATATCAACATCATTTTCATGTATCTTTAATTGTCATACAAAACTCCCAAGCCATCAATGATATCATTGTGAAAGGAGATTTAATACAATACGAATATAGATGATGGTTCACTGGTATAAGAAGATCAATTTTTCTACATGACACATTATATTCTGCTATTGTCAATTATGCTCAAGGATCCTGAATTATTCTTTGTGCAAGAAATCTTTGCATAGAAGTTTATTCTTCCTTTAAAATTGCATTTATATCCGAAGAGTTGTGCATTGGTTGTGGTATATGTGTTAAATTTAAATTATTGTTTTGAATAACTTGTAGGTGTTGATACAAAATGAGTAATCAAGGCAAAAAATGGAGGACTATCATGGGCATTGAGGTACAAGACCCTAAAGACAAGATCACATTTTCTGGTAAAGATTTAATTTGGTTTGAAATATATTGAACAAACATGAGCATTGATCGAGTTGTGAAAATCCCTTCGAAAGGAAAACATACAAAGAAACGAAGGACATCCTTTGTGAAGAAGAGGGGTTGTGAGTGCCACTTCATCGTAAAGGTTATGATTCAAAACATCAACGTAGCAATTTTGACATATAATGTGTGTGACCATGAAGATGGGGATGGATGTCCTTGTCATGGCCAACATGATATTTCAGGTGAGGCTAGGTCCATGCATAGGCCAATGCTTTCAAGAGACATGGTCTCTTATGTAGAAAGTTGTTATTTTTTTGAAGTTCAAGTTGATTCAATTTGTAAAATGCATATAAAAAAACATGTTGATATGGATGCCATAGCTCAAGAAAGAGATTTTTTCTTGAGGAGGAAAGTTGTTTTCAACATCTACAATCGTTTGGTGAAAGGAAACTACCAACTACACAAGAAGGATGAAATGAACGTGAACCTTTGGTATCAAAAACACCAAGATGATTTGTTCTTTTACCAAAAGCCCAATGGTGGAGATGTCCCTTTCATAGCTAGAACTCAAATGCTATGGATGTTGGAGACCATGGTTAAGCTATCTCACAATAGCCTAATAGTCATGGATTCAACATTTAATACAAATAAATATGGGGTAATTATGTTTCCAATGATTGATTTAGTATGATCATTTGATTTGTAGTGATTAAAGATTATTGATGACTTAAAATTGACTACATATGTTCTTTTAAATATGACAATATCAATTGTATGCATTAGTATCCTTTGATGAACAACAAAGAGGGGTGTCAGTTGCATGGGTGGTGGCATCTCGAAATATGTCACATGATATTGCATAATGGTTGGAACACCTCATGCATAGGTGTTACCAATTTTTTCCTGATTGGAAAGTTAATCGCTTCATGGTTGATGATGAATTAGTTGAAATCATTACATTAAGGTAAATTCAATCTCGTTATTGTACATTTTAACTTGTGTTTTTTCTATAAATATCACACTAAAGATGAATTAAACTTGGCAGGAGGGTCACAAGGTGTGAAGCGATCTTATGTATTTGGCATGTACGACGAGCATGGCTAAACAATGTCAGTCAGTTGGCTAGTAGTCCTGAAATAATAAGAGAGATGTTCATTGAGTTAGGTATTTTGCATGCATGGCAGGTTCACCGTCTTTGTATATTTCCAAGATTATGTAATTTCAAATTTGTGCAGTTATGATCTCGACTTATTAAAACCTTTTGTATGAACTATGTCTTAGACAAAATCTAAGTGTAGATGTTGATGTGAAAGCTATTTCTAGCCTCCAAGTACTAATTACTATTGTCATTAGTTACATTTTTCTGGTCAAAGTCCTAAGCTTTTTCTCAGAGCATATGTACAATAGCGAACATCATTCTTATGATTTATATTCTTTAAATTCAATATTTTATATTAATTATCTTGCTCTCCAAGAGTAATATTATCTCCATGGAATCTAGTGGCATGAATAATATTGGATGCATTTGCACTTGGGGTATTACATTTTAACAATTAGATGTTATTGGATGTTACCATTATGATCACACAATATTTAATTACTTTTGGAACTTGGATCTTTCGTTGGAAAAATTAATGCTAGAGATGTCTCCATTTTTGTGTATCTGATATTGCAAGTTTAGAACTGTTTCCATTTTAACTCATGGATCAAACTTAGAAATGAAAAAATATATCTGGCAAGCGTGGAATTATGTGACTTGTAAAATAACATTATGTTATTTGATTATGTAGTCATTGAATGTGTTTAAAGTATTCCTAGACATTAAATGTGAATTGAGTGTGAAAGTGATAAGAGTGTTCTTAGACATTCAATTTGTGAATTTAGTCTGAGGGTTGGTAGAATGAATGAACCTTTGTTTTCTTATTATCATTTGTTGAAACTATAGATGTCCATTTTTCACAGAGAGGTTCTTCCCATACTTTGTTTTGGAAACCATCCATATATTTGAAATTGAAATGTCCATTGATCACATAAAATACTTTAAAGTGTTATCCACTAAAACTGAGCAAGTCCTTTTAAGGTCTACAAATATAATAATCATTTTCGTGCTAGAAGATATGAAAGACTTTAATGTTTAAATGGTTATTCACTGAAAATGTTTGTGCAAGTCCTTTGATTCCAGTTAGCATTTTTTTATTGGAAAAGGATTTATATACATAATTCGTGTATGTTCATAAATGTAGATCCATGAAATCTATATAATATACCAAGATAATCGTCACACATGGAAGTTTGAAAAAATGCAAAAATTACAATATGCCTGTATGTTTTGAAAATTTGAACATATTTGGTAGAATGGAGGAGCAAAGGGAAATATCTAGGAGCAAAGTGTTATCCATATTTTCATTGAGAGTGAAAAGGAGGTTTATGATATCTAGGAGAAAAACTCCATAGTAGAGGGAGATTCAAGGTATATCGAATTTTTATGCAAGGCATTTAGAACTATGTTACCTCAAACGAGTATTTCCCTCGGGCCCATGAACACGTCTCATATCATGCTCTGTGCAAATTATTTCGAGGGTGAGTGTCACGTTTGGTTCTGTTGGCTACAGTTGGGTTGTGAGAATGTAAAACTTTGGCCCAATTTGTTAGGAAAAGACAAAAGCCACAACATTCTTTTATTGGAGATAAATTTCCCTAGATATTTCAAATTGTTTGAGAATGGTGCTTAATAGTCACTTGTAAATTTTGAATGAATTCAATATGAACTCTATGCTATTCGCAGTACAAGATTATTCTGCATCGCTTCAGGGATATCAAATTGGGATTTCATTGAATTGATATGATTCCAGTAGGATATATTTTGCTAGTTCGGTGCTTGTTAATGTGTGATTGTTGGATGAACTNATGAACTCTATGCTATTCGCAGTACAAGATTATTCTGCATCGCTTCAGGGATATCAAATTGGGATTTCATTGAATTGATATGATTCCAGTAGGATATATTTTGCTAGTTCGGTGCTTGTTAATGTGTGATTGTTGGATGAACTCAATGTTCAATGCATGTTTACATATGTGGTTAGATTTTACATTTAAAATTTAAAACATCAGGCCATTTGTTATATTCCACCCCCGCCTTCTCATGATAAGTATATTAAAATTCTCATGATAAGTATATTAACAAGCTATTGGATAGAAATTAATGATAGTGGGTACCTTGTCAAAGTATATTAACAAAAAGAGGTGGGTCACGGTATAAGGTCTCCTGACCATCTAAAAGAATCTCCATGAAAGGTGCATGAAAAGTAACTACATTTAAACCCATGTGTCATGATTTTCTCTAGAAAACATGGTAAAATAACAAAGAAAAAATAGTTAGAACCTCAAAAACATTAATTTATTTAATCACTAACCATACACATAAGTTTGGATGTATACCAAGCCTTGTTTAATCTTATAACCCTTACAAGAGACCCCAGATATTACAATTTGATACAAATGTAATATATTAATGAGTTCTTTAGTGAAACAACCATGCCACTAGAGACACAACAACAATCATCAGAAGAAAGGCTCCACACATTGGGGATCTATATCAATGTCCATCAATGAATTTTGATGGAATAGATGGTGATACCAAGTCATCTTTAACACCTTCACCTAAAATTGACACTTTTCTCGATACTAAATCACTTGACATCCTTTTAATATCTGTGTGGTAATTTATGGTAAGATACTGAAATTGAGATGCAACAATTCTTGCTTCTCTATGGAGAGGTTTTAGATTGTCCTTCCGAACTTGATAAATTCCTTTCATCTGATTACATATCAATTCTGAGTTGGTGAAGACTACAATATCATTGGCACCATATTGTTTTTCTTCGTTTATCCCTTCAACAAGGGAAATATAGTATTCTTCATTATTTGTAGTCTTTCCATCAACTTCTCTCTTAGTTTGGAGGATGTGATTTAGTGCCATGTTGTGAAGGACACATGCAATAATCGTTTGACTCGGGATTGGGTAAAAAGACACTTCAATGCATAAATTCACTTCTGCACCATTCTATATGCCTCCAAGTACCTAGAGAAAAAGAAAACAACAAATTTTGATTAGGCATTTAAAAGTAAAAAATTTAACATTGAAAAAGAGTTATGTGCTAATTTTGACTAGTTGTAATATCCCAAGTACGTGCCCTAGTTGTATTTATGAATTATAAACATGTTTTGTAGGCTGGTGAGCCGAGTGTTATAATAAGCTAGGAGGCTTATGTGATGATTAGGCTAGAGAGCCTAGGATGCTAAGGCCAGGAGCCTGTTTTGTATATGCAATTATGCAAAATCATTAATAAAATATAAAAATCGTTGTGGGTAGACTGACCACGAAGAAAGAGTGACAGGGGACTAAGATTCCACAAGGTTGGGTAAGGGAGGAGGCTAAGTGTTTGGACCTAGGGGATAAGCTAGGGGGCTTACCTCAAAGGGGATAATAATTTATTATTATTTCCTAAAAGGCTAAGGTGGTCAATTGACCAAGTGTTGTCCTAAGTTCCTGGGAAAGGAATGTATGCTAAGTGGAGTGCATGCAGCTGTAGGAAGACATGTGTCGACCTCGACACTTGCAGTTATAACTGGGAAAACCAAGACTATTAGGGGGTTAGCTTGTGATTCTCCATCCACTGTCTAACCATGAATCGGGGGCATCCATCACAGATCTTTGGAACCAATAACCCGTGAGTCAAATCATGTTGGGGGTATCTCCATTCTTCCATCCATAGTCTGAACCCGAAACCGAGATGATCAACCTTTGCATTGTTTCCTAGTCATGCACCCTGAAACCCTGAAGTCCGAGTATCTCGTATTTGTCTGAGTTGTGTCATGTCATAATGGTGGGTTGTTGTGGCCACACAGTTCCTAGACTGAGTGTGGCTTGCTTCCTTCTATTTTCCTGAGCTGTATTGACTAGTAGTTGTTGTCCTTACCTGGTGAGAATTGAGTTTAAATTGGTTGAAGAATCAAGTTATCAGGCCAGTGGTTGAAGAGGCAGGTTGTCAGGCCTATGAGAAACTCTCTCTAGGTAAGAGAGTTTGTTGGGAAGTGGTTTTCTCCTAGAGAGAGTCCAGCACCAGCTACGGAGCTCTGAGAATTCCTGATCTGACATGTTACCGAGACCCTAAGAGGGAGGTGAAGTAGTCAATGGACTATGTGACAGTGAAGATGTATACTCCCAGGTGGAACATGAATGTGGGGAATGAGAGTTTGTGAGTAGTGGGCGTAAGAAGGCTCCTAGAGAGAATCCTTCCAGTTGCACTGTGCAGTTTCCTGTAACCTAGCCTAGTCTAGGATTCCCTTGCTTTGGGTGGATCTTAGTCCCATCTCGGGGGTGACCCACTGTTGAGCATGATGAGCAGCGTGGTATATGGCTAGGAGGTTCATGGAAGGTCTCCACACAGTTGGTGGTCTTCTAATAAAATATAAGTACCACTTTTATGTTCATTTACATGTTGTGTAATGGTACATATGTTGTAATTGATGAGTATTGTCTGTGTATGTTGTATATGCTGCATGTGTAGGCTTACTGCTATTTCTTCATTATTATGTTATATATGTGTAGAATAGTCATTCTATGTTTATATGGATGTGTATGTTTTTCCACAAGTATCTTTGTGTGGCATAGCCCAGTACTTTAAGGATAGAGTTGTCACGGATCAGAGCAGTAAAAGACAACTTTAAGGTTGTGTTGGTATTATTACCTGGTCCGTGATGGTGGGGGATGTTACAAATATGGTATCAGAGCTTTAAAGGCTAAGTTAAGGTTGTGTTGGTAGAATTTCCCAGCCTAGTGGAGGGTTAGGGACGTTACAATATGGTATCAGAGATTTAAAGGCTAAGTTAAGGTTGTGTTGGTAACGTTGCCTGGCCTGGTGGAGGGTTGGGGATGTTACAATATGGTATCATATATTTAAAGGCTAAGTTAAGGTTGTTTTGGTAGCATTTCCCGACCTAGTGGAGGGTTGGGGATGTTACAATATGGTATCAGAGCATGGTTTCGACATTGAGCCTAGATGGGCCATGTTAGTGGTTAACGAGACAAAGATTTTAGAGATTCTAGTTGAAACACCGGGCCAGTATGGGCCGGGTCTGTTGGTCAGAGTCTCATGGTTGAGATCAAATTCTGACTATGAAGTTTAAAATTTCAGGAGGAATGGCGTTGCAGAATCTATGCAGGAGTTAGAACGTCATAGATCCTTTGAAAGGGTTCAAAGGATCGTAACCATCCTCTTCGAATTAAGGAGCAATCACCACTATGGGATCAAGAGAGATCCGGGATCGTTGGATCATAGGGCAGGTGAAAAAGGGTCGTTCGATGAAAGTGAAGAAAGGTTAATTCACAACCATCAGATTGCTTGGAAAGAGATCGATGACCAGGAGGCATTGCAGGGAACCAAGTTACACGGGAGTTATTTCCCCAAGGAAGTCCCGCAATCCAAACCACAATTTCAGTGAGGGGTTATGTGTTAGCTATTGTAGGAAAATTTCCTTGCGGACAGGTAGATTGCCTCAAAGAGCTAGACCCAAACTCTAAGACAAAAAGTGCTTAACGTGGACACTGACTTCCTTTCAAATCTATACAAAATAATGCATGAGAAGGAAGGAGAATAGAAGTACCTCTTTATCGAAGTTTGTCCCTGCACACTCTGAGTCGAGCTCCAAACTCTCACTCCTCGATGAGTCCTGTAGACAAACAAAGTACGACCACTTCCTACTCTATTGATATTAGTTTGAAAATAGATTTATCTATCAATGATAAGTTCATGTAAGATCAGACACGAACTAGAAAGAAATAGGCCAAGCATGTCATATTAATGAGAATAACGACAACAGTACTTACAATCGTAGATGCGAATGCGACAGCTTCGTGAAGTCCCCTTTGTCTAACCCTTGCTCGAAAGATCCACAACCTGGATGATAACAACTTCACTAATCACTCTCCTTTAGTTGACTGTGTGTTTCCTATGAGATCATAAGTTTCATGCTATCAATTCTTCCCCCTTTCACCATCATAGAGCCTGCTTATATAGGTTAAGAGAGGCTTAACCTCTTGAGGTATCTTTAGGGTAGGTTGAGGAATTCCCTCCTTAGATCAAGGATCTTCTGATTGAACCACGAATTCGAATGCAACTACCTTCCAAACTTGAAAGATCCTTCCCTTATTCTCCTCAATGAGCCAACCACCGCCCAGATTAGACAGCACTCCCTCAAAATGGGCATCAGGGTGCTATAGCGCTCCCTAGGAAGCTTGAGGGGGGTGCCAGCACTCCAAGGATGGATAACGCTCCTTCAGAGGGGCAGTTGGTCGTTATAAAGCTCCCTAAGCCCTTATAGGGGAGCGCTAGCGCTCCTAAGGTTGATGTAGAGGAGCGCTCACCTTCAAAACCCTAGTTTAAGAGCTCCTTTCAGGTGGTAAGAGTTCCTTGACTTCAATTAATCATTCTCCCTCCTTCAAATCAAGTGTCTGAAATATTCCAAATGTCTCCTTGGTGTCATCATCATGGAAGTATGCTTTGTTTGATGTTTGTGACACTTGTGAATGGAATGCGACACTTGCGACAGTTGAGAGGATCATGCGACACTTACAACACTTATCGAAGTGAGCAATATTGAGGTGTAACAGATTGCCCCCCAAAGTATGAAGTTAGAGTATACGAACTGATAACTGAAATGCTCTGTAGTCTTTCAAGCAAGGGTATAGACTCGGAGAACCTGACAGAAGCTACACACAAACATCCAACAAATATCATGACATATTTCAAAACCCAAGGCAGGCATACCTATGCGTAGGTGATTAAGACTTTCAAGATATGGCCGCCATAAAATACACTGCGGATCCATAATTGTATTGATAAAAAGGTATAGCCACCAGGGATACAATGTGGATCTATACTTTGATGACCTGGACTGATCGTAGCCACGAATAATACACAGTGGATCTACGAGATGACAAGACATAGTCACGACCAATACAAAGTGGATCTATGTAATAGTGTATGTATCACTTGTCCAAGAGAAACTCCTTCACAACCTGGGAAAAGCATATATCAAAGTGATCACTCAACCTAGGGTCTTCTTACTGATC
>ML780994.1:122298-135139 GCA_009831015.1 Picea engelmannii | reverse complement strand
TTGATTTTAATGGATGTTGTTCACTCAGAGGGTGTACGAAAGTGAAACTAATGGAATGATAACTCAATTCTCAAAAATATGCATCAAAGATGATAAGAAATCGTTTCTTTTCAATGAATGCCTATTTAAGGGAAAGAGGAAGAGTCATTTTCACGATCAAACACTTGATAAGGAATGCCCTCAATCAATTTTGTTCTCAACCAAATCCAATATGATGCTACAACATTTCAGAAATGCAAACCAATATGCAAACTAATCACTAAGATGTACTTTTGTCATTTATATGTGAATGATAATGAATTCAATGCAAAATTTCTTTTGCCAACTACCCTTTTAGATCAAGGAGATTCAGACAAGAAAACGCAGATTTCACACAAACAACACACCCTTTTTGCAATCAAACAAGAGAAAGAAAATAAAAAACGCAAAAATAAGGAGAAACAAATTGGATCATATGACCTCAAAGAACCAAATGAGAAGAGTCACAGACTTCTAATGTCCTTCACTAGAGTTCCTGCTCAGTCGGATAGGAGAGAAGAAAGCAAGGGATTGATTTCAAGCTCTCAACAACAAAAACTCAAAAAGAATGAAGAAGGGCACAAAATATGAGAAAAAAGATGTTTACTTCTCAAGATGAAGCATGTCAAATTTCAAAGGAAGAATGATTGAATCACAAAACAACTTAGCAAGTCAAAAAACAAGGTTTTGACCTCCAAAAATTGCAATTTTTGAAGAGATTTTTGGCAAAAGAGGGTTGGCTCTCTGGTATAAGGGCCACCAAAGTGTTATAAAGCTCTGTTCATCAGCTCAAGGGAGTGTTTGCGCTCTACTAACAAGGTAGGGGAGCGCTGGAGTCCTAAAGCTCACAAAAAGTCCAAAAAAACCAAAAATTCAATGAAATTTTTGCAATCAGGCTGAGTGTGATGGGGTAAAGAGTCAATCAGCTCATGAAATCAATCAAAAGGGGGTGAACCTAGTCTGAAAACAATCAAGGGGTAATACAAGGTCTATGAGGAGAAATTAAAACAAAAAGTTTTGATTTGAGGAGTCCCCAGCGGAGTCGCCAGTTTCTGTTGTTGGAAAATCTCCCTGCGGACAGGTAGATTGCCTCAAAGAGATAGACCCCAAACTCTAAGACAGAAAGTGATTAACGTGGACACTGACTTCCTTTCAAATCTATACAAACTAATGCATGAGAAGGAAGAAGAATATAAGTACCTCTTTATTGACGTTTGTCCCTGCACGCTCCGAGTCGAGCTCCAAACTCTCGCTCCTCGATGAGTCCTGTAGACAAACAAAGTATGACCACTTCCTACTCTATTGATATTAGTTTGAAAATAGATCTATCTATCAATGATAAGTTCATGTAAGATCAGACATGAACTAGAAAGAAACAGGCCAAGTGTGTCATATTAATGAGAATAACGACAACAATACTTACAATCGTAGATGCGAATGCGACAACTTCATCAAGTCCCCTTCGTCTAAACCTTGCTTGAAAGATCGATGACCTGGATGATAAAAACTTCACTGATCACTCTCCTTTAGCTGATTGTGTGTTTTCTATGAGATCATAGGTTTCATGCTAGCAATTCTTCCCCCTTTCACCATCATAGAGCCTGCTTATATAGGTTAAGAGAGGCTTAACCTCTTGAGGTATCTTTAGGGTAGGTTGAGGAATTCCCTCTTTAGATCAAGGATCTTTTGATTGAACCAAGAATTCGAATGCAACTGCCTTCCAAACTTGAAATATCCTTCCCTTATTCTCCTCAATGAGCCAACCACTTCCCAGATTAGATAGTGCTCCCTCAAAAGGGGCATTAGGGTACTATAGCGCTCCCTAGGAAGCTTGAGGGGGGTGCCAGCGCTCCAAGGATGGATAGCGCTCCTTCAGAGGGGCAGTTGGTTGTTATAACGCTCCCTAAGCCCTTATAGGGGAGCGCCAGTGCTCCTAAGGCTGATGTAGAGGAGTGCTCACCTTCAAAACCCTAGTTTAAGAGCTCCTTTCAGGTGGTAAGAGTTCCTTGAGTTCAGTTAATCATTCTCCCTCCTTCAAATCAAGTGTCTGAGATATTCCAAATGTCTCCTTGGTGTCGTCATCATGGCAGTATGCTTTGTTTGATGTTTGCGATGCTTTTGAATGACATGCGACACTTGCGATAGTTGAGAGGATCATGCGACACTTAAGACACTTATCGAAGTGAGCAATAGTGAGGTGTAACATCAGCGTCAGAAGAATCGCGGGGCGAAAGACGGGTTACTCCAAACCGTCGGTGCCTGCCCCCATAAATTAAAAGGAATTAAGTTATGTGACAGGTTAGTGCTCGAACATCGAAACTCTGAAGAGACAAAGTAAATCTAGACCATTGATCGAAGTGGACACGCAGCAGGAGACCCTGCACTCCAGTGGATAACCACTTTGGAAGAAAGACGAATACGAAAATCCAGAACTCTCAAAGGCCCGAAGCCAAGAGTTCATATGGACCGTCCATCAAAAAGGACACGCAGTGCCAGATCTCTCACTTCGAAAACTTAGTACTCTAGAAGGTTTTGCAGAGCGAATCACTAGGGCAAGAATTACCCGAAGTACTGAAGTAATCGAGGACCGTTGATCTTTGCAATGGTATCTCCCGAAGTCCAGGGTTAATACAGATCATGTGATAAGGGAGACACATGTTGACAAATTAGCCAGTTCGAGAATTTAGAGTTTAGGAGAATTGGAAGTGTGTTAGTGTTGAAAATCTCGAAGCCCAAAGGGTCGAAGTGGTGTGGTACGATGATGTCACTTGGAGGTGATGTGGACCCCGGAATTCCAAGGTGATGTGGCTTGCAGACATCACCTGGGATGACGTGGACACATGGGATGTGTTCCATGTGTCAGTAAGTTTTGAGCATATGGAGTATCGAAATGTCAGTTAGAATATGACACGTGTCACCCTCCCGATTGGTCCATGTTTCTACTTCTATTATTTTTCCACATGGCGACAAATTGTGCAATCTGGAGACTGGGCACTCTAGAGGAGAAATATGTGACAGTTTTCATTGGGTCAAGAACTCTCGAAGGCCCAAAGGCTATAGTACATATCGACCATTGATACTAGAAGACAAGTGACAATAGATCTCACAACTGTTTGGAGGATCGACACTCTGGAAGAAAGTGAAGGCATAGATTTTGAATCTCCTGAAGCTCAAAGAGCCGAAGCGATTCACAACCATTGATCTACTTCGGGATATTTCCCAACCAATGATCAAGTATAGTGGAAGGATAGTGTAAGTGGAGGTGTTAACCGACAACAAGTGGTCACCACCTCTTTATTACTCATTCGGTGGGTAATCACTTCGGAGGAATTTCTACTCCAGAGTTCAGGAGCCACGAATAGTCGAAGTTCCAATGTAAATGAGAATTGTCCAACTCATCGTGACATTAAGACGAGATTGTTGATTTTCATAAGTGATCAAGCACTTCTTAGCTTAGTGCTTGGTCACCACCTATGGTCGCATGGAATAAAGAAACAAAGGGAAAAGAAGAGGCAACGCTCAAATCAATAAGCCCATGGTTTTGTGCATATGGTCATATGTAAATGGTTTGAAGGAAGTGCCTCATAAATATTTAATTCGATGGAGAGTTAACACTAGAATAATACAGAGAATTGATAAAGGATCAAAATATGATCTATTTGTGAATTGAGAACACAACAGAAGCATGAGTACTATATAATGAGTCTATTGATGTCTATGATCAACTCATGAAGACAAAAGAACCGACACATAGACATGATTAAAAAAAGTTAACTCATACAAAAATGAAAAGTAATATTAATTAAAGAATAATATTATCACTTACATGAAAAGGTACCTATAAATTTAATTGACAATTTTTGTATGATATGTATAGTTCTAACAAGATGGATGATTATAGGTTTATCAGGATTAGAGGTATATCAGATCAATTCAAGAATAAGATCAGATGTTAGGGTCATGGAGGCATGACTTTTCTTACAAAAGTTGGATGAGGTACTAGAAAAGAAAGAATCCTCACATGGGACATGAAGATAGAAGGTAAATAATGTCATTAATGGGCATAGAAAGGAAAAGTAAGGGTCCATACCCTTGAAGGTAGAGATGTGTATACAGTTGCAAGCTTGATGTGGAAGGAAACAAAGATCTTAAGAGGTGGTGTGTAAATAATCTCTATGTGTCAAGCATAGGATTTCCACGGAAGGATTTGTTAGATATGAATTATCTACTGTCTAAAAGCTTAAGTCAGAGTTCAGAGTGGAAGCAAGATGCCAATGCAGAGGAATTAGAATGCTCTCTCACTTCAAAAGTGGAATTGAATGAAAGTGGATTTCCATTGGGGAATGGTACTAAGTGGTAAAGAATGGCCAGGTGGAATGTGGCTGGAAAAGTGTTTAGAACCAGGGAACCATAGTGAAGATGAGAAGAATGGGAGCACACAAGGCAACAAGGATCTAAAGGAATTAAAGGACAACCAAATACAACAGAAATAGATACATAAATAAGTGAATTTAAGCAGAAATGCACTAGGGTGCATGAAGCATACAATCAAGTTAAATTGCATATGCATTAGTAGGCATACTGACAGTAAATGCTTGGTGCATATGGATGTGTAATTTTGCATATGTACATGCTTGGATATGCATATAACATGTTCGTGAACTTAGAATAGTTTGTTATTATAAAATAATGTTTGAGTATGACTAAAGGATGGATTATGTATTCAGGAAAAATTATACAGCAGGGTTAAATATGTGGATGTTGTTGTTGCTTATAATTTCCTTCGAGGTGAAGACCCATGAGGATGGCAGAGATGGTGATCAAAATGATGAAGGGGGAAGTTTGTGAGATTCTATAAATATCAGTTGGTCAAACAACAAAAAGTAGGTTGGTAACAACCAGGAAGGTATGCATTTAGTTTTTGTTGATGCATACATGTTGAAGGGGATCGAGGTAAGGATTGCCTCAGTTAATTTTCAGTATTTAAATTGATATGTAATGGCCAAAGGCCTAGAGTGTGTAAGTGTTGTTGATTCTAGAATGCACTTAGATAAAATGTAGTTTCATATTATGTTATGATTGGTTATGGGATCATAACCAAGTTAATTCAGGAGACATACTCCTTATATAACAATGAATGCCATTAAGCTAGTCATGTATGAAACTAGGACATGGTTGGATATGGAAAGGTATGGATATGGAAAGGTTATGAGACACACAGGTACTAAAAGATTCCTACCTTTAAATAAAACTTGGACTACAACCTTTTTCCTAACACTAATGAACACCACATAATTATATTCTTGGTGTAGTGTTTGGGTCGAAAAGGAAGGCATACAATTAATTGGGAAGACAATAGGAAGTGTGTGGAGAATGTGTCAACACATTTTCTAGAATTCCAACTTATGGATGGTGAGATACATGACTAAGATGAAGAGCATTATATAATTCAACGCAAGATGCACTGAATAAGTATGCATTGAGAATTGCACTCATGCATAGTAAGTGATAGAATTGTATATTAAAAGAAATAGTTGAATGAGTTTTGTAAATACATTAATATATATTATTGCATAGAAATAATTGTTACTAACAACTGAAATGTTGTGAACTCATGAAGCTGAGGACATTTTAGGAGTTGCTAGACATTGCAACAGGAAAGTTGCAAGTCAAGTAGTCACATGAGCATTGACTACAGGAAATTTTCTTGTTCATAAAAAGAAGTAATGAACTTAGAGATATTACTGTGAACATGCATATGCATAGAATGACGAGTCATTCTAGTTTATTAAATTGTTGGGTAATTGTGACTGAATCGCTAGGTGCAGGAAGTTCTAAGATCACTGCATAAGATTTTGTACATATTGCAATTGAATATGATGTACAAAAAATACTGACAATTTGTTGGCTGTATGCAAGATGACACATTACAAGAAAAATGGTATGCAGTTTGGTGCCTGTGGAAAACCACAAGGATGGTTGCATTCATAATATGGCAACAACCAAGATGAATTATGAAATAGAATTTCATGTTTTGGGGAAAACATTGAATTCCCTTCTAAACTAGTTGGGGTTCCTAAAATGAATTCTTTTATGTTTTCTCATGATAAATGCATGTGTGTGATACATATGAGATTATGTTGATTAAAGTTGGAATGTTGACTACAAAGAGTATCTCGAGGAATATGTTGATTGGAGACAACAGAGCTTACCATGTGGATCCCCGGTGGATCTGAGTGTGTGTACACTTCTCCTTGGGTTGCCTTGGAGAAGGATGGAGCCCTGTAGGGAGAAGTGTGGGGATAGGTTCCTTGGTATGAGGCCTGGAGGGTATCTGGAGACCTTGAGGGCAGTTGGAGATCTGGGAGCCACGATGCTCTGAGACTTCCTGAGCTGGTATGTTGCTAAATCCCAAGGAAAGGGAGGTGTAGCAACCGATGGACTATGTGACAGTGAAGGTGTACACTCCTGGGGTGGGACATGCATGTGGGGAAGGAGAGACCGTTGGTTGGAGTGCTACTGAATTTTGGTACCTTGGTCTAGAACATGTTGATGTGGAAGGTCTTCTCAATCAAAAGAAAAGTATCAATTCTCTATTTATTGTATGTTTTGTATCTTGTATATGGGTTATAATGTTATTAGAATTGCTTGTATATACATATAAATATATTGCATATATGTTTGCATTACCTACATCCACGACTGTACATAATGTGTTTCATGTTTCATCACTTAATAAATATATACCCGATGCTAATCATATTATTGATTGGAATTTGATTTAGGTAGAGCAAGAAGGCATATTGCAAGTGCATCCAGTGCGCATATTGGACCGAAAGAGAAAACAACTCTGGAATCGAGCCAGAGGGCTTGTAAAGGTCCAGTGGACCTGGTGTGGTCCTGAGGACGCAAGATGGGAGCATGAGGATGCTATGTGAGAAGAATACCCACATCTTTTTGAATATTTTGGAAATCTTGTTGATGTTGTGTAAAGAGTTGCACTCAGGACAATGCAAAAATAAGGGAAGCAGATTGTAATACCCCAAGGACATGCCCCAGTTGAATTTATGAATTGTAAACATGTTTTGTAGGCTAGTGAGCCGAGTGTTAGAATAAGCTAGGAGGCTCATGTGATGATTAGGCCAGAGAGCCTAGGATGTTAAGGCCAAGAGCCTGTTTCGTATATGTAATTATGAAAAATCATTAATAAAATATAAACATCGCTGCATGTAGATCGACCACGAAGAAAGAGTTATGGGGGAATAAGCTTCCACAAGGTTGGGTAAGGGAGGAGGATAAGTGTTTGGGCCTAGGGGATAAGCTAGGGGGATTACCTCTAAAGGGGATAGTAATATATTATTATTTCCTAAAAGGCTAAGGTGGTTAATTGACCAAGTGTTGTCCTAAGTTCCTGGAAAAGGAACATATGATAAGTGGAGTGCATGTGAATGAAGGAAGACAGGTGTCGACCTAGGTGCATGGAGTTATAACTAGGAAATCAATCACTATTAGGGGGTTTGCTTGTGATTCTCCATCCACTGTCTAACCATGAACCAGGGGCATCCATCACGGATCTCTGGAACCAATAACCCGTGAGTCAAATCGTGTTGGGGGTCTTTCCATTATTCCATCCGCAGTATGAACCCGAAACCAGGATGATCTACCTCTGCATTGTTTCCTAGTCATGCACCCTGAAACCCATTGGAAAACCGATGGACTGATCTGTGTCTTCGGGGAATTCCGAGTATCCCATATTTGTCTGAGCCATGTGGTGTCGTAACGGTGGGTTTTTGTGGCCACGCAGTTCATGGACTAAGTGTGGCTTGTTTCCTTCTATTTTCTTGATTTGTATTGACCAGTGGTTACTATCCTCACCTGGTGGGAACTGAGTTGAAACTGGTTGAGTAAGCGGGTTGTCAGGCCCGTGGTTGAAGATGCAGGTTGTTAGGCCTGTGAGGAGCTCTCTCCAGGTGAGAGAGTTTGTTGGGAAGTGGTTTTCTCCTAGAGAGTACAACACTAGCTACAGATCTCTGATAATTCCTGATCCGATATGTTGCCAAGACCCTCAGAGGGAGGTGAAGCAATCGATGGACTGTGTGACAGTGAAGGTGTATACTCTCAGGTGGAACATGCATGTGGGGAATGAGATTTTGTGAGTAGTGGGCGTAAGAAGGCTCCTCGGGATAATCCTTCTAGTTGCACTGTCTAGTTTATTGTAACCTCAACCTAGTCTAGGATTCCCTTTCCTTGGGTGGATCTTAGTCCCAGCTCGGGTGTGACCCACTGCTGAGCGTTACGAGCAGCACGGTCTATGGTTGGGAGGTTCGTGGAAGGTCTTCACACAGTTGGTGGTCTTCTAATAAAAGATAAGTACCACTTTTATGTTCATTTACATGTTGTTTAACAGTACATATGTTGTAATTGATGAGTATTTCCTGTGTCTGTTGTATATGCTGCATGTGTAGGCTTACTGTTATTTCTGCATTATTATGTTATATATATGTAGAATAGTCATTCTATGTTTATATGGATGTGTATGTTTTTTCCACAAGTATTTGTGTATGGCATAGCCCAGTAGCTTAAGGCTAGAGCTGTCACAGATCAGAGCAGTAAAAGATAACTTTAAGGTTGTGTTGGTAGAATTACCCGGCCTGTGATGGTTGGGGATGTTACAAATATGGTATCAGGGGTTTAAAGGCTAAGTTAAGGTTGTGTTGGTAGCATTTCCTGGCCTGGTGGAGGGTTGGGAATGTTACATTAGGCATTTAAAAATAAATTTTTAACATTGAAAAAGCTATGTGCTAATTTTGATTAGGCATTTAAAAATAAACTTTTAACATTATGTCTCTCTAAGTGGCCACCGCTAGACTTAAATGATCTGTAATCCTTTTGCATAAACATATGTAGAACAATCATAATGTTGAAATTAACAAAACACAATGTATAATGTCAAATAAAGTTGCAAACATATTACTTGATACAATCCAATTTATAGAGGTCTCAAAGCACATGGCTCTCTATCTTGCATGGTTTTTTATTGCTGTGAGGAGTCAATTCCTTTGTCAGAGATTAGTAGAGCTCTTCCAAATGATTTTATTGAAATATATGAATATCACCAAGCCCAAGAAGCTATAGTTGAAACCTAGGAAGTCCATCACCCAATGTAATGAGTTAATCCAAAAATTAATATCTAATATAAACAATTTTGAAGGTATCAAAACTGTATTTTTACATTAACATGAATATCATGAGAACATTGATGTTAGATTTTCAAAACATTAACCTATAATCATGCAAGCATCGATGTTATATCTTCACATAAACTATCTGTTAAAAAAACTTTAGAATGTTTGCACTTTTCATAATTACAGTTATCGGATTTATTCAAGATGCAGAGCGATCGTTGAAAATGTCCCAATCCAAGGTGAGATTATGAGTGCTTAATAAGCATAAAGTTATGTTTGAGCCTTGGTGGGCTTGGCCAACTTAAAATATAAACTGGCCAAGTGCCAATACAAGTGCAGGCTTGAACATCTCGAGAAAAATACTGGACACTCAATATGCATCCTAAAATCCAAGAGCAACAAATTAATTACTCCACATTCAAGTATGTCTAGCAATATTAGTCATCAAATGTGATTCGTATTCATCTGGAAAATGAATAAGTTATTATATTTAAAGGATGACATGTACTATGTGATTCAATGGCTTGGACGATTCGGGTTGCAGAAAATAAACACCACTCCTCTGAAACAACCTTGAGGTTGTATCTAAGATTCCTAGTAGGATAATCCATAATAAATATTCCTATCAGGGCATAAAAATATTTGTAACTGCGGGTATGGAACTACTGCAATTCTCATTTACAATAATGTTAGCAATGACGAGAGGATTCAAATGCACACAAAGAGATCACATAATGCACTTACTGTGCAATTGTCAACGTGTCCTAACAATTGAGATATTGTAGATTAATTCAATTAACCAAAAACAGTTATTTTCTATTTAGTGATGATACAAATGGTGGAGAGTTCATTTATCAAAGTGGAAGATTTGGCATATTTGCATATCTATCGAAGGTCCTCATTCAAGAAAAACGTAAAAGAGTAATTGTCTCCCCCAATTGATTTCAAATTTATATTTTCAGCCACATATAAATTACAAATTAAAGTATTAACATCAGAAAAATGTCAGTTCCCAAATCACTTCTGCCTTATTTCCAAAGTATTTAATTCAACTAATAGAAGACAATATTGCCAAGGACTCTTAGTAACAGAAAAGAGTGCAAACATAAAAGATTGTCATCCATCCACCTGCAATGCTCAGTCTTCAATTCATAGAAAATTTCCCAAATTTAGTATTCAACCAATAAGAATTATATATAAAAAATTTGTAGTTGTCATTTACAGGTGTGATTCAGTAGATTTAGTATTAGTCTAGGAATCACCAAAGCTTTATGCATAATAAATATAGAGATCAAGGTTTGGATTTGTTTCTTTTACAGGACAAGAGACTAATGATTCCATCGCATAAAATTGTAGCAAACTGTCATATAAATATTCAACAACAATCAATGGGTTTTGTGTCGAAGTACCCTTTTGATTCCCCTGTTGGAGCTCTTATTTTCCCAAGGATGAAAAGATTGATCTGACTACACTGAGGCACCAGGAGACGACAGAATTTGCATTAGTGTTATAGTTGGTCTCCAAGTCTCTATCATCATAACTGCAATCATCTTCATCACACACACTTTCTTCATCGTCACTCACAATAATTGCATCTTTATCCAACCACGTTATTTCTTCTTCTTCTGGCAACACTGCAAAAGAAGAATTACATAAAAAATCATGCTCACCTTCCTTAATTTCCTTCATTAGGGGACCTTGAAGAAACATTGTACTGATTGGGCCTTCTTCAAGTATCCTCATCTCATGGATGGCCACTATTTTTTCATCGTGCCTGACATATAGATTATGAAGTTTGTCGGGGTTTAATGTCGAAAATTCTAGTTTGGAAAAGGACGTTAGAATTATTAAATGTCGTAGGTCTAGGCCCCATCCTAGTATCCCAAAGTTTCAATATTGATCTTCCAGATGATCCAACAGGGCCTCCCGTGATAAACATATTTGAGGAATCCACATACAAGCCTTGAATTGGAGCTTTGTGTCCTGATATTGAACTCGATGAAGTTACTCTGTCAGGATCCCAAAGAGAAAGAATGCCTTGAGAATCTAAAGTTGAAGCAAAGCCTTGTTGAACATGAAATTTTTTTAGGGCTCTAGCTTTCAGATTGTCCCAGATTCTAACATCTTCCTTGACAAACAATGAATTATAGGGCAGATTGTCCTGTTTCCGTTTCCTGAACTTTGATTTTCCTATATTAGGAAAATTCTGACAGGTACATGCTTCCTCAAATAGATAATGTTGGGAAAGTAATTTCATCAAATGGGTAATGTTGGGCTAGTTATTCATCAAATAGACGCTGGAAGTTGGGTACAAACATGGAATCTATGAAGATTATGTAGGTTAGTGTGATATCTACGAAGCTTATATAGGTTAGTGTGATAAGCAACATGACAAGGGAGTCTGGATGCTGAAGGACAGATTTACACCTTGAAGGATATATTCAGAAAGGCTCTCCAACAATCACAATGTCAACTTGTAAATGGGTAATAATTTTCACTACTGAATGGTAATGGTAATGTGTGAATCCTATATAATTTTTTGAATAATGATTCCTTATTACCACAACAGTGGTGAGCATCCACCACATGTGAAGATGTGAGATGCTACTTACACTGAACAACCAACCAGCCTGACTTAACGGCCCCTGGGTGGCTAAGTGGTTTCCTTGCAGGTAGTGCATCAACCACTTCTTGTAATGTATGTAATGTAGTGCATCGACGACTTATTTTCCAATTTATAGCAGCTTGATGTGACTTTGTCCTAAAACACCCAAAGTTGTTCAGTTTGGGTTTTCAAGCACACATTAGTATGTTGAACGCTTGGCAGATTGGTCTGCTCCTGTGTTAGAAACTACTCCACTCTCTAGAAGAAACTATAATAGACTAGATATATATCATATAAGCTGAAAATGGGTAGAGAAGAAGGGGCTCATGATTGTATTGTTAATTCCCAAGAAATTTTTATTGGAACTGTCTTCATAGCCTGATTTGGAAAAGGAGGGTATATACTTTTAACCATTTCTTATGACCATTATGCCCATTTACCTTTGGTAATTTCTTCATGTTTCTGACAGTACTCTCCATTCATAAATAATTCTAAAAGTTTATAGGAGCTTTGCAAACTCTTTATCAATTTAATGAAATAGATTGAAACCTTTACTTTCATCTAGATCTATGAAATCCTCAATCTTGTTGATTTTGGGTTGAGAGACTTTGTCCTTTAAATGATCATTGGCCTGTATTCCAAGTGACAAAGAGATTCTCCAAATCAAAGGATGCCTAACTTGATTAAAGGACCATTGATTGCTTAATAAGCCCTTGTCTACATTCCTAGTGACAAAGTGATTGTTTGAATTAGATGCTTAACTTTATTATGGGGCCATTGATTGCTTAATAGGACCCATGTTCTACACTCACTAAGGACCCATGTTCTTGTTTGGGAGGTCCACACCAGCTTTAGTCTATAGTAAGTTTGGTTCCAGGGATGCTCCAATTTTCTTCTTGTATGGGTAGACAAACAGTGAAAACCTATTAGATCACCCCGACATCCCATGCCATTGATAGTTTGAATTATTTTGTTTCTCGCTAAATTTAGACAAATTAAGCTATTGAGTGTATGTGATACCTCTTTCTGATTC
>ML780994.1:47528-67104 GCA_009831015.1 Picea engelmannii | reverse complement strand
CTCTAATATGGGAACGTAAGAAATCTAATATCTGGAATATAGGATGGAATTTTAAGCTCCTGGGAGTTGTGTACTCGGTAAGCATCCGAACATTCACCGAACAAAATCATGTCTGAATACAAAGCTTTCTCGACGTTAACCATTGAATATAACAGCAACGTATTTGTTGGAAACAGCGCCAGGAATTCGACGGATGAAAATGGATCAATATATTGAATGTTCCAGGGAATAATGGGCTTAGCAATGGGGATGTATGTGCAAGTTTGTTGCATAAGCAAATAAGGGCCTGTATTCGTGGCGATCTTCACTCCGTTAGGCACAGTTGTAACGGCAATTTTGGAGCTTATCATTCTCCATGTGTATCTTTGTGTGGGAAGGTAAGTCGAGAATACATTCCAGAACAAACATTTTTTTCTCATTTCCTATTTAGTACAGCCTAGAGGGACAAAGGGTTGTACTTTAAGGCATAGTTACAAAGGTCGGTTTTGAATTCTATAAAATAACTTAAAAAAAATCGTCGTGTGAAGATAAGATATTTAGATTAGAAAAAAATTCAGCATAAACTTATGTTTTGCAAATTGCACAATCCATCATATAGATTGAAATGAAGGGATTCATTAGAGAAAACAAACATACATATAGATCGAAATAGAGAACACAAATATCATCCAGTCCTCCTTTGCAACCCTTCCAACCCTATTTATAAACTTTAAAGTTCTCCATCATCATCCTGCTACCCAGAAACCTATATATAGATAGAAATAGAGGACACAAATACTTGTCAGAAACACCACAAACCATTTGATGATTGTCCTGTCAGAAATACCAGAAACCATTTGATCATTGTCATCAGATGCTACTGCATCCTGTGCAACCTTCCAGCCCTAGCTAGAAAATTTAAAGTTCTAAACCATCATCCTGCTACCCAAAACCTATACTTGTTGTGCAGACGAATCGAATTTTATGAACAATTTGGTCTAATCTAATGAACTGGCAAATTTCCAAATTCATTTAGAAGATTAGGCAGAACTGGGTAACTATGTTTTAAGGTGCACGTTATATATTTTGTAACATCTATTTAATTTATTTGATTGAAATTAGGTTATTTAATATTAATTGAAATTTTTGGAAATGGTAAATGTTTATAATTTTATTGTTTTTAAATATAGAGTATAATAAAATTTTTGGAAATTGTAAATATTTATAATTTTATTGTTCTTAAATATAAGGTATAATTTTCAAATATAAGATTATGAAATTAAGGTTAAATGTTATTAAATTTTTTTATTGGAAGTAAGTTTCACCATGATCACACTAGACACCTTCATTCTTGTAAATATTATTTAGTCCCTTTATTTAGTTCCTTGAAGTTTTATTTAGTTCTTTTATGTCTTCAAGTCAAATCGAAAATTACTTTAAATTGGTTTTAAATTGGTTAAGAGTTCACTTTTGACTGAACCTAAAAAAAACAGAATAATAATCTAAAACCCATAATCATAATTATTTTAAATTACACTACTTTTATTGAATAGAAAGAATGATAAACAAACTCACATTTTTAAATAATAATCAATAATAATTAATCTTAATGTTGATTAATCACACTAAATTATGAGAAATTTTACCACTTCATAAAAAAAAAAAATAAGATATATTCTATTCATCACATTATGAAAGCTTTTACTACTTCTTAAGAAATAAGATATATTCTATTCATCAATCTCAGATCTTATCTTCCATTATCTTTTCACAGGTTATCTACTTGTTTTGAAAAATTTCCTCCACAAGTATATTTTTAAAGATATCTAATTGTTTTGAAAAATTCCATGYACAAGTATATTTTTAAAGATGCTATGTGATGCTAATATTGATGTAAAAACGTGTAGTGTTGCGGGAGCAGTTGTTATCGTTTTGGGACTTTATACTGCACTATGGGGTAAAGCAAATGACTTAACACCCAAAGCCGTTGAGGAATCTGAGAACCATATTCAGTTCGGAGCACCGCCAATTGAAAAGGAAGAGACGACCGTTTGAAAAATGTGAGAACATATTCCTATTCTGAGCAAAGTCTCTCTCTATTCTTTATGGGCGAGAGACTTTCTCTAAAGGTAATGCTATTCTATTTTATGGGTGTAACTCTTGGCACGTTGTGTTACAGTGCGACTTCAAGGAGGAGACGTATTGGAAGTCTCTTTTATGTTTTGCCATCTCATCAGCTAGTGGTGTAAGAATGAAGTGGAGAATCCGTCTAACAGATGTTTTCGATCTTAGTGAGAATGATATTTTCGTAATATCAAATGATTTTATTTAGTTATTAGACATGGGTTGCAATTATCGGTAACGGTGTGAAAACGATGAGTTTAACATAAAATTTTAAGATTCTTATTAACATAACTGGGTAGTAGAGCCCAATACAAGTTTAAGCACAATTAAGTTTATATAAAATGTTGTATACTATTATTAATTTGTTAGTAGAAATCATCCGATGTCCTTGGATATTGATCATTGGATTTCTTTGAATATTGATGTCTAATAATACATTGATGAGCGAGTTGCTTCCTTATGAATAGGAAGAGTGTTATGTACCTAATTTAATTGAGGATAGAGGAGTGGTATTTGTCAATCCATGTTTAAAAGAAAGTTGTATATAATTTGTGAAACAATATAAACTTGTTTTAAATAAAAAAGGATTAAGATTTGACTGAAACATATGACTGTACATATATGATTGTGCATATCTTTGTTATACGAAAAATGCCTAAATGAAAATATATCAATAAATTAATTGCATAGATTTAATGAAAAAATTATGAAGATAGCACACCTTTTGTGATGATCAATGTGATGCTACTCCATATAATTATTCTCCAAGGAAACAATGAGACTCCATTAAAGACAATCACATTGAATAAGTATAAAATACTTAGTCATTTTTAGTAGATACTACACAAAACAACTCTAACAAAGTTGCTATTTAGTTTAGTGTATATCATCCTTACATCTATGTGAAATATGAATTTGTGAAAGCTTATGAGATGTCAAAGTAGAAATACGTTGTAACAATTTGACTTAAATGAGACTTAAATTTGGTATAAGTAAATATTTCATATAACAACTATATGAACAAGTTAATGTAACTTTTTAGCTTAAATCTATTGTAAGAGAGAAATCTAAAAATTTGTAAACCTAATTAATTTGCTAAGTTATATAAGAAGGTTATGACATTGAAAATTCTATAGAGCAACTAGAATAGGTATATAATGTACAATTCATATTTGGAAAAGAATAATCTCTCTCTCTCTCTATATATATATATAAGTTTAAAGTTAGAGATTAAATAATGGTAGATTAAAAGATATTTAAAAAATTGTAAATTTAATTTATTTACTAAGTTATATCTATCAAGAGGAGTGATCACATTGAAATTTTTATAAAGCAACTAAAGTAGATATATAATTTTCAAAATATTTGGGATAGAATAATTTGAAGTGTAAAGAGTTTATAGATTTTATATCTAAAGTATAAAGAGTATATGTATTTTTTAAATTTAAAGTTAAAGATTAAGTAATGCTACACTAAATAAAGCATTATTTTAGAGAAACATATACTAATCTAAAGAAGACATAGCATACTCCAATGATTATAAAGAAAATGATTTTGTATGACAATAAAATTACAAGAAAAATCATATTTTTTAAGCTTTTATTTTTTTAGCAAATATTACCAATTTTTACCTATAATAACTTTATATTTAATTAAATTATTTTTAAAATATTATATAACAAATCTTTAAAAATATGATAAATTCATTTTACCTTTTTCCAATATGAACCTTAACTTGTGTATACATTATTTTATCTTTTTCCAATATGAACCTTAACTTGTATATACATTATTAACTAACAATTTACATCAAATTTTCTAAAATTTTAAGTCAAATATTTTAAAACCAAATTTTATTTATATATGAAAACTATTATCTTAATAAATTAATTAAAATGATGTAAATTAGTTAAAGAATGAAGTAGTTTTAACTTCTAAATCATCGTGAACTGGCTGCTTCTATTACTAACTTCCAGCCAGATTACCAAATATGCCAAATAATTATTATAACCAACATGATATATTTAAGAAAATACCAACAGTAGTATAAATAGTGAATTGTGTTGTACGAAATAAATCACCATTCTCCACTGACTGATTGTTCGTATGTTGATTCGATGGATAACAGTGCTTTCCACGGGATTGATACTTCACACTAAAGTTTAGTGTCATGTATCTATCGAACCAAATCTTCAAAACTGAAAGAGCCCAGCCCAACCAAAAGATAGTATTCCTGTCCGTATTTATTTATTCAACCTCTTACAAACAATCTGATTGATTGATTAATTGTTTGTTTAATCAATCTAGTACCTACGATCTGATTAATGGATTATCTATTGGACCATACATTTCCACATAGTGACAATAAATAGTATTTATGTAAATATTTATTTATTCAATCTGTTATAAACAATTTGATTGATTGATTAATTAATCTAGTATTTAGTCCAATATAAATATGGACAAAATGATTATATTTTGTTGTTTAAATTTCATTTTTAAATATATAAATAGATTCAATGTTACAAACAATCTATTTAATTGATTGTTTAATCAATCTAATACTTGAGATTTGATGAATAAATTATCTAAAATATCAATCTATTTGTTTAATCAATCTAATACTTGCGATTTGATTAATAAATTATCTAAAATATCAGTAATTGATTGTTTAATCAATCTAGTACTTAAGATCTGATTAATGAATTATCTAATGTACCATACTTTTCCACAAAGTGACAATAAGATACCATACTTTGTCACACAGTGAAAATAAGATAAATTGAATATTTAAGAGTCAAAATTTTAAATTTAACAAGTATTTAGAAGTTTATAAAGTAACAATCAGAATATAAATATGTGTCATAGGATTGAATTTAATATTGTCTCTAATATTGAATAATTTATTTTTTTTAGTGTAAGGTTTTTAATAATTTAAAAAAAATCAGTTGTTTAAAATAGATATCAATTTTTAATAATTTCAAATTTAAAATTTATAAAAATACAATTTTGAATATGGTTAAGATGTTTATATTTATATTTTAATAATATTTTTATATAAATATCTTATTTATAATATTTATGTTTATGTGTAAATATGGTATTTTTTTTTTGTTATCTTTTTATATATAATAGATTTTATATTATGTATATATTTTAAATTGTCTTTGATATATATAAAGATATTTTCTGTTTTTTTATATATATTTTTAAGAAGTTTGTAAAATTATAGTAGTTTAATTGTTAATTATGAGTGAAAATAAACATTTGTTATTAAATAAAAACCACTCCACTTGAAATGAATGACTCATTAATGATCCTCAAAATACTGCCTTTGAATTTTAAATCATTAACCTATTTCATTGTATCCTAAAAAAAAGTTTTTAATAATTTAAATCTTATTCTAAAACTATAAAACCATTCCATCCAACTTGGTATTAGTTCCTTTAAAAAAAAAAACCAATGTTTTACTGAACATCTTTACCACACTAAACTGATTATCATTCTCAATTATTTGATTAATTGATTACATATATCCAACATCCCTATCACATTCAAATGAACTATTTTCAATTAACTGATTAATTAATTGTGTTCAAAGACACATTCTACAGTTCAGTATGGGGGAGATATATAATTTTTTCAGTGCTCAACATAGAATTGACATATATCCTTTTAAAAAAATTTATATAATTAAATTTATATAGTTATCTTCAATGTAGTCTTTAAAAAAAATTAATATAATTAAATTCATATGGTTATCTTCAATGTAGTCTCTGGAATGATGTTGAGATCATGAATAAATTCAAAGACACCTGTTATACACGAGTCATCCGTCATAGAGGGATCCATCAATCATACATCAATAATATCCTCAATCTCTGAGGAACAGTAAATTCTTTCATTAATTACCTGTACAGCAGACCGAAAGTACAGGAAAAGATAGAGCTCTCGCGTGCAAGAGAGATTCGCAGCTGATCTCCATTATAATTTGATAATTAGGAGGGAGAAATTTGATGTCGAATAATGCACGGACTTCGTTTATTATTGCCAAATCAAATTATATAAGGCTGTCTTCCATACTGGTCTGGTACCTGTTGTTGATTACAATGTATAGAAAAAAGCAGTATTCTAAACGTTAAACGTTTTATATTTTTTGGAAGTTTTTTGTGATTTTTTTTATTTGAGTTTGTTTAAAATTTGGTTAGAAATGGTTGGATTTACAAATTTGAGTGGTTAAGTTTGTATAATCCAAATATCTCAGAAGTTTTTCAGCCAACTGAATCTATTTATACATTCAGAAATAAAATTTAAATAACAGAAAATAACAATTTTGTCTAAATTTACTTTGGATCACAAACCCCAAAAATAAAAAGTTTAATCAATACCAAAAAAACACATATCACATTTTTTTAATGAATAAATAAATATTTTTTTAATAAAACAAATAATATTTTTTTTTTAATAAATAATATCGGGTCAAACAGGTTCTCTCAATTGTTTGTTTAGTTACTTCACAAGCTTATGGAAATTTATAAAACAATTTTTTTTGTTGAAAATAAATATCGTTGAAATAAAATAGAATCTTTCAAATCTTATAGAAAAACATTTATTAAAATTACACATAGATAAATGATATACAAAATGTTAACTTTTGAATATAAAAAATATTAAATATATGTTATACAAAATAATAACTTTTAAATATAAAAAACATTAACTATATGTTATACAAAATGTTAACATTTAAATATAAAAAATATTAAATATATGTTATTCAATTGAGAATCTCCTTTGGATTATTTAACCCTTCTTTTTCAAGATCTCTCATATCTCCATATTGAGTTTAAGATTGTACATTGGCTAAATAAACTAATGCACAAAAGATATATTTAAATTAATGATGGGTATCTCTAAATTCAAGTATCCATAAGGAAGTCGTTTTGTATGCTAGTTTGTCATTTGTTTATGCTTAAATTTAATTTGATGGCTATAGATTTCATTTCATGAATGTATTTGATGTTTATTAACAATTTGTTTCAGTGACATTTTAGTCTTAATGGTTGTTTGGTTGTTGGTAGGATTTATTTAATCATATAATTTTTATTTTATTAGGCATTTATGTTATTATTATTTTTTGATTATTTTTGAATTGTATTATTGATTTTGTTTGCATTGTTTGTGTTTGTTTGAGACATGAATATAAATTGTAAATTTTTCAAATTTCAACAACATCACGAGTAAAAATATTTTAGAAATGAATAATAACAACAATATCGAAGACGTAAGAAATCGACAAACACAATGAGTTAGAGGACACGCATTAAATCAAATGAAACAATTTATTGAAATTGAAAGGGAAGACACGAGGATATAGAAAAATGAGATACATATTGCGACAACAATAAATAACTGAGGATCAAAAGGAAGACTAATGAAGAAAGGATCATGAAAGAAAAATACTGCAAGTGGAAAGAATGAATGATGATCAAAGGGCGGGATGGCGAAAAAATGATTCAGAAAGAAAAAGAGTGTGTTTCCAAAGAATGGACGAGTAAGGTAGATAAGAATATAGAATTCATTGATATAACATGAAACAATAGGGTGCATTGATTTCAATTATAGTGATATAACAAAAAACAATAGGGTGCATTGATTTCAGTGATAATGATATATCGCGAAAACAATAGGGCATATTGATTTCAATAATGATATTGAAAAGATGATCTTGAGAAACAAGGGAGTCTAAATGATTTCAATAATGATACTGAAAAGATGATCTTAATAAACAGGGGAGTCTAAATGATTTCAATAATGATATAAGACAGAATAATAGGGTTTGTTTATTTATTAGTTGCTCGATTTCAATGATGACATAATGCAAAACATTGCAATGCATTGATTTTAGTGATGAAACTATGATAAATTATTTCTAGAGAAATAAGTTGAGTTGATTTCAATAATGCCATAATGCAATCCCCAAGGGTTAGCTCAAGTGGTTATGAGATAGACGTGAAGCTCACGGGTTTGAATCTCTTGTTCCCCTTGGGGTTAGGTCTACCATGGACATGAGGGTCGGTGGTTTACCCCGTGAGATATCACCCCAGAAAAAAAATGACATGATGCAAAACAAAAATATGCATTGATTTAAGTAATGTTACAATGAAAAATGATTCACCATAATCAAGTAGTTGTATTCATTTTAACAATGATATAACATAAAGCAATATGGTGCATNAAGTAAGAGGTTTAATATATTAAGTTCCTGCTAGAGGCAAAAGGAAGTTCCAAAATACATAGATTGTCCTGCTGTAATTACTGGGCTGCCCCAACAGAGGGGAAACCAGCCCAGTCAACAGATTAGTCATCATATGCATAGCTATAAACTATAAAAAAAGCAATGTCTAAGATAGCTTGGAAAACCATAAAAGGAGAACCTGACTGGCTCGGCTTCGGACACATCATAAGTCTAGACACCGGACGCGTAACTCGGCCAGGTGGTGTTGAGATCCCCTGGCCATGGTTCCTCTTCGACAACTGCCATCCCGTCCCCCCACTACACCTCGTCCTGCTCCATGGTCACAGCACCAGGGTCGTTCCTCGCACTATCCTCCACTTCCCTGGTCGCATTCCCTCTTTGTTTTGGTTCCGACCCTGCTGCATCCTGCTTTGCGGTATCCTCACCTGTAGTGGCTGCCCACTGCATTGCGGTATCCCCAGTTGTCATCGTGCTCACCTTGTCTTTTCCTTCTGTGTCGTCTGCTGTAGGTTCCTGCCTAGAGGTCGCTCCTTCCGGGGGAGATAGAACCGTCTCATGCAAAGAGGAGAGGAGTTGAAGAAAAAGCGCCACCTTTTCGTTGGTGAGTTGCAGCCTAAAATGCAAGTCCTCCACCCCTTGGCGGAGTTCGAAGACGAGGCCGTAGAGAATGGCCACCTTGTCTTTCAACTGCTCGTCATTAGTGGAATCGGAGGTAGGGGGGCCAGAGTACCCGGGCTTCCGCATACGAGGAGGTTGGTCGGCCCCTATTTCTCTTGGAAAAGCTGGGCTAGGAGGGTGGACTGGTTCATTCACCGGTGGAGCGAGGAGGAGACGCAGAGAAGAGCTGGGTAGCCGAGGAACAAGGTCCAGGCAATTGAAGTTCATGGTCGGCGGGTTGAGAGAAGTAGGGCTATGAGGCTCGGCCTGGGGGTGAATGGAAGAACCAGTGGGAGGCGAGGCAGGCGGAGAGAAAGAGGGTCGACGCGGTCTCCAGGGAGAACCCCGCCATGGCCTCCCTCTCAAACGTTCTTTATTCTTAGGCATGGGATGCACACAACTGTGGTCGTTGGGCTGAGTGTTGAGAGGAGCCGTCGAGGACCAATGAGCACAATCAGAGGATGGGCATGGCTGCGAAGGGGAGAGCCCAATGAACCAACAACATAGACAATGAATAGAGACAGGTGACAGCGCCATAAGACAATGCGGAGGCCGAGTGTGGGCATTAACACTCTTTCCCATCACAATTAGAGCGTTTTAATGCTGCGGAGGGGTGGCGGATGGTGGCATGAGCCCGTCACATGGCTTTGTGCCCCGTTGGCATATGCCCTCCTCTATTATACGCCAGGTGTCCTCCGCTAACACCCCATCCGGGGGGGTGCATGCATTGTTTTAAGTGATAATGATATAGCACAAAACAATACACCATATTGATTTCATTGTTATATGTATATATTTAAAAATTTGATTTAGAGAAATAAGAGTCTAAATTATTTCAACAATGATATAACACAAAACAATAGGGTGCATTTATTTTAGATATGGCAGAATGAAAAATGATTTAGAGCGATTAATTTCTATGATTTCAATAATGACATAATGCAAAACAATGCAATGCATTGACTTTAGTGATGACACAATGGTAAACCCTTTAGAGAAACTAGTTGCAATGATTTCAAAAATGACATAATGCATTGATTTAAGTATGATATAATGAAAAATGATTTAGTATAATCAAGTTGTTGTATTCATTTTAACAATAGATACTATGAAAAATGATTAGGTGCATTAATTAATTGAGAAAATGATAAGAATGAAATTAGTCCTCTCTATTGATTTCAATATCACTATGAAAACTGTTTTAATGCATTAATTAATTGAAGAAATGATATGAAAAAATATATTCCTCTATATTGATTTGAACTATGAGATATTGCAAATTATCAAGGGAAATGAATTGGCGACAAATGAATTTAGCAAAATTGGAGTGAAAACCAATTTCAAAACAGATATATAAGTCCAAGTCATATACTTTGTTTGGTTAGGTGTGATTTATCTATTAATATTTGCACATTAAAACCATTATAATATTAAAATATATAAGACTTGAAAAACCTCGTGAGGTATAAAATTCCTCAAGGTCTCACCTTTGTTGCAATATCTCCAATTAATGTTTTGGAGGCTCTCTATTTTCAACCTCCATTTCCATATAATCGATATAAAAAGATGGAAAAATGTGCAACTGTGTGTAGGAAGAAGGAAGAAGAAGATAAATTGGCATCAATTAGTATGTAATATATGAGTTATTCAATATGTTCCTCATATCACTTCTTAATGATATCATTTAAAAATTTTACATTCTTGCTTGCGATTAGAACCATCGTAGATCCATCTTAACTCTGAATCCTTCATGGGTCGAGAGGGATCAAATTCCTCTAGATGCAAACATTTCCTCAAATTTTTCATGTTAGCCATAATGTTTATCTTAGTTTATTATTTATAATATTGTTATTTAGTTGGATTTGAGAAGATTGGTTGAACTAAGTTTGCTCCTATTTTAGTGTGTGGTTGATATATTGTCTCAACTAGTTGATTGTGTGATCATATGTATCATTATATTTATTCAATTGAGCATTCAATGCATCCTTGTGTGTAATAATCTCTATTCTCCCATTTTAATATTTCACTCTAAAAGGAGGTTTTCCCTTAAAGGGATTTGATACCTCTCAGCCCATGATAAATCCAGAGTTAAGATGGATCTATGATGGTTATATATATCTTGATGCAATGTGATAATATTGGTTTCCTGCTCATCTCCATGGGTGATCTATATTATTTTCAGAACGAAATGAAAGAAGAGATATTACAATGAAATACACACAAATATTGCGAGACACAGAGAAATACAACAATACATGATTTCTATTAATGAAAGAAATGTACATAGAGTATAAAAATATAGAGTGAATGAACTCGCTAGAATGGTGGCATCTTATCTCTTAGAAGAGATGTGATGACTACGCTCATTCGCAAGAAGATGATTACAATGAGGCTTTGAAGGTATTTTTATGATAAACATGAATTCCATAACCCTAGATATCCAAAAACCTAACCTTAGGAAATGAAGTCCCAAAAGTCATGTGGGCCCCGTTGGGGTAAGTTAGTACATTAACTTCCCAGGGTCATAAATTTTGCATACGTTCTTCGTTTTAGATGTGTGATATCCCGTTCGAAAGATCTTTTCGATAAATACACATTATGCCATCAAAATCTAACTTTATATACAATTTGATTGTGACAAGCCAATAAAACATTGTTTAGGGCCCCAAAACATCCCTGGAAGTACAAAAATATGTCTTGACATGAAAACTTCCAAAATAAGCAAGTTGGATGCTGTGTAGGGCTTCAAGACAAACCCAGAGGTGCAGAACCCACAATTAAAAAGAAATGTCCCCACTATAGAGAAATGTGTTGAACTGAAAAATGTCAAGATGAGCAAGTTGGAATTTGGAATAGGTGGGTGGCCACCAATATCCACTTGGATCAATCCTCCCCCATTAGGAAGCAATGGTATCCATTGCGTTGAGTGCTCGGGGAAGAGGGGAAAGTATTTTTTTGAATATGAATCTTGGTGAGCTGCGTGCCTTGTTTGATAAGTTGCGCTACTTGGTCTTTGGAAGGATGTCACAAACCTGTTGCTAGTGGGGTTGAGTTTGTTCCACCAACCTGTTGTCTCTAGGCTTGATGGGGCATTGTGTAGGAACCATTGTAGGAGAAGAAACAATATCTTCTTTTTCTTCAGAAACTTGCTTATGCTCAATAGAAGGTGTTGAGGGTGCAGTGGTTGTAGTGGAATTCTTTGCATCCTTTGAACAGACCGTGAAGAGGATGAATTTTGCAGTATGAGATATTACCTTGTGACATTGTTTTGGTGGAATAGTAGTTAAAACTACCTATGGTATCCTATAGAGCTAACCCCCCGTAGTAATAATGACACTACGAGGTTGAGATTCATAAACAACATGACGTTTCTACATATATGGTTGGTCCAAAACAACAACACAGACATCAAGAGGGGAAACATCACACACTACCTCATCCTTGAAGAGATGGATTCCATAGGACAGGTGGAACTATTGGATGACACCAAGATCTCATCCCTATTGAAGCCATCTAATGTTGTATGGTTGCGGTTGTGGTGTTGTCGACAACCCCAACTGTTTGACGAACTCAACTAAGATGAGGTTCTTTTGGCTTACGTTATCAACAATCAAATGCAATGGGGTCCCCTTCACCCATATCTATGAATAGAAGAGGTGGTCCCTCTCTTCAGGATCTACTGGTTCTTTTGGTTGAATTTTTGCGGTCGCGATAATAACAATGGGGTCTGCATTGATGATCTATATGTTTTAAATATTTTCTAGATCATATTCTAAATCATGGTTCGACTCCTTGTCTTTGACCTTGGCCACCAATGATTGTTTCGAGTGACATTCAACGATGTTGTGGTAGGGGGTTCTATGGAAGTCACATCACTTCTCAGTGTCATTATTTGTCTTTCCCTGACCCTTCTTTTCCTGTGTCTTGGAATGATTTTCTAGAGGCTGTTGGTTAGAGACGTCTTTACCATGCTTTGGTTGTTGCAAATTTGCAGATCCAAACTCCTATTTGTTCTAGTGGCTAAATTTTTTCTCGATTTTGATAGCATATCGATAGGAAACTCCCAATGATGAGATTTTTAGGAAATCCATTTTAGTTTGGATGTACCTATGCAGATCCCCACGGTATTTCAGAACCATATTTCTCTCAGATTCTTTGATACCCAGCTTGGTGTGCAAGGTATGGAAAGTATTTGTGAACTCTCACACTGTTTGGATCTTATCTTTTCGTAGTGTGGTCCATCTCATGTACTGGTGTTCATAGTTATCAACAAGGTAGTATTGTTCCTTGACTGTATCCACAAAAAAATCCCAAGTGGGATCAATCCCATACATTCTAGATTCCTCTGTGGAACTTTTCTTCCAGTAAGTTTCCTACCAATGTTTGACATGGGGGAGAGGCTTGAGGAGTGCGAAGGTGATATTTTCCCTGTCGGAAAAATTGTGAAGAAATAAATAACCTTCTAGTAGATTTAACCATTTTTCGAAGGGATTCAAATCTATCTGACCTTCAAATACGGGAATATCAAAATTAACTTGTAACTTGAAGGGAGAGGTTCCTCCAAAGTGGTTGCTTGATGAATATGTTTCTTTTTCTATCGGCAGGCGTTGAATGATGTGTGCAAAATTATCCATCATTTTGTCCCTCTGTCATGCGAGAGCTTGCTCAAGCAACAAGTTAATAGAATATTCTTCTTCGTCTTTTTTATTTTCTGCTACCATAGAGGGTTTCTTGGGTGTACGAGATCCATTGTCCTCAAGAGAGACAAGCTTGAGACCCAAATTGCTATACTTGGACCTCATCCTGGACATGTACTAAAAAATGATCAAGAACAACTTGCTCTGACACCACTGATCCGAATTATTTTCGGAACAAAATGAAAGCATATATATTAGAATGAAACACACAAAAATATTGCCAAAAATGGAGAAATACAACAATACATGATTTCTATTAATGAAATAAATGTATAGAGACTGTAAAATTACAGAGCGAATGAAATCACTATAATGGTGGTAGATTATCTATGAGAAGATATTTGACGGCTACATTGATTCAGAAGAAGATGATTACAATGAGGCTATGAATGCCTTTTTATGATAAAAATGAATGTCAAAACTCAAGATATCCAAAAACCTAACCCTAGTAGATGAAGTGCCAAAAGTCATATGGGCCTCGTCGGGGTAAGTTAGTAAATTAACTTCCTAGGGTCGTAACTTTCGCATACGATCTATGTTTTAGGCATGTGATAGCACATTGGGAAAGTATTTCGAGAACTACGCATTATTCCATCAAACTCTAACTCCATCTATAGTTTGACTATGGGAAGCCAAGAAAACAATGTTTAGGGCCCTAAAACATCTGTGGAAGTACATAAAGATGTACTAACATGATAATTTCCAAAATAAGCCAGTTGGAATAGGTGGGCAGCCACCAATATCAACCTGGATGTTGTGTAGGGCTTCAAGACATCCCCGAAAGTGCAAAAACCCACAATTAAAAAGAAATTTCCCCATTACAGAGAAATGTGTTGAACTGAAAAATTGTCAAGATGAGCGAGTTGGAATTTGGAACAGGTGGGTGGCCACCAATGTCCACCTAGATCAATGGGATTGTATCTCTACTTTAAATTTTACTGTCACGTAGTTATCTAACCATATATTCAAAATTGAAAGAACCCATCCAAAAATATTATTCTCGTCAGTATTTGTTTATTCAATCCCTCACATCCAATCTGATTGGTTGTCTATTGAAGCCTTATTCATTGTGTCTATAATAAGGCTACTAGTCAAGGTTTCTTAACACACTGAAAATAAGGCTACTAGAGAATTTGAGGTTCCCGCTAGGTGGATCAATAGTATTATCATAATGGTTTCTTTCTAGGGAATTAATAAATTCAAACCTCATATTTCTCATCTTATATCGGGTAGCGTGTGAAGGCATGCACATCATCACCATAATTACCTTAACAGATGGAATGAATCACTTTGTTTTTATGACATTGAGACATGCTATTGCGACATTAAAATAGTTATATAAATATCACTCCGTCATGTGAACCAAATTTTCGAGAATGGTAGTACCTCTAATATTTTGTTTTTGCATAGGGATTATATTGATTATTGAGTTTCAATGCAATCTATCCATGATGGTCATTAAACTTTTTGTTTTATGATAGACTTGAGAAAGTTAATAAAAAAATTTGGACTATTTGTGTCAGTGGTGCATTGGTCATGACCTTATACAAGGGTCACGTTCTTAAGTTTTTATCACCAGACGTTGAAGGCCATCGGTCACATCGATTTCTCATCCAAAGAACCTTTTACTGGGCTACATAATGGTCTTTGGGAGCATCGTGACTTGGTCTGCAACTATTGTTTTCAGGTCATATTCATCATATTCATATATACTGTCAATTCTATCTCTTACATCCACTGATATTATTCTTCTCAAATTGAGTGCAGTCACCTCTTTTGAAGAGGTATCAGGCTTAGCTATCATTATCATTAACAACATTCACATGTATTCTTGGATCATTATAGTCTATATAATTTTTGCTATCATTATCATTAACAACATTCACATGTCTTTTTGGATCATTATAATTTTTATAATTGTTGTGATTTGGGAGCATAAGAAATCTAATCTTTGTATAAAATTTATAGGACAGTTGGTAATTGGTTAGAATAATCTAGGCAATACTTGTAAGTTCAAATCAGACTTTCTAGGATTCCAATTTTTCCACTTAACCTCATCACTAAGGTCCAAGGTCTTATCAACTATTTGAACCCAAAAAGAAGAATGAAACACCTAATTCATTAAGTTATACTTAAGTCTTATCTGGGATTTGAACTGCGAAAAGGAAGAATGCAACATCTACCTTATTAATGTTGGAAATAGTAATTATAATTCGGTGAGCCCTTACATCTCCGCCGATTTGTCAGTGAGTCAATTAATTAGTCTGTTAGTCTGGAACTACAGTTTATTTAGTTTACACTTGCGTATACGCAAACTTAGTGTTTTTCAGTCAGCAAGAAAGGGAGTTATTAAATGGAGTTGACCTTAATATTTCTCGAGTCAGATAAGTAGATAAGAGTCATTTGAATTTAATTTTGTCTTAAATGTTAAGTCGTATAACTTCTTATCAGTCATAGTGTTTATATGTCTGAGTCTGTAGGAAGTCGATATACATAGAGAGAGTGATAGAAACAGAGAAGAGAAGCAACAATAACTGAAGGTAGTTAAGAAGTCTAAGAGCACAAGCTCTGTGTATGTTTTGTCACTTGCAGAAGTTCAAGAAGTCATTGGAGCCAAAGCTCGATTCAGTATTGTATTTTGTATTAGCGCACAATGTTGAAGTTATTAATATCAAGTATTTTGTGTGTTGACAAGTTACGTTGCATTTATGAGTTTATATGCTGAGTATAGCACTGTGTTGTTTATGCATCTATAATTCTTTCATTATTTTTTTTTATCATAGTGCACAATAAATTAAGTAGTTTTCCCACTGTGTAGTAAGTCCTGAGAGATCAACGACGAAGATTTGTGGCACACAATATTTGTAACTGCGTTGCGCGGAGTAAGTTTGCGCATTGTATATTTGAGATCTAGTATCAAAAAAGGTTGATCAGAACAGGTTGATTTTAAAAAGGTTTATCAAATTAAGGTTCAAGAGAAACAACTCTGTTATAAAGTGAAAATATGACATTTACTTCAAATCTACAACCTCCCATTTTTACAGGTAATAATTATGAGTTATGGTCTTTGACCATGAAGGAATTATTTCTGGGCCAAGATGTATGGGAGATAGTTGAGAATGGATTTTTGGAACCAACAGATCAGACATCGTACAATGCCCTCACACAAGATGTGAAGGATGCATTTAATATCAAAGGAAAAAAGATGGAAATGATATGTTTTACATACATCAAGCCATGCATTAGAGCATACTCCCAAGAGTTACATCAACAAAGAAAGTCAAAGAAGCATGGGACATATTACAAACTTCTTATCAAGGTATGGACAAAGTCAAGACTTCAAAACTACAAATTCTTAGAAGATATTTTGAAACTCTTTCAATGAAAGATACAAATTCAGTAGATTCCTTTTATACCCATGTCATTGGCATGATAAATTAGATTAAGTCTCATGGTGAAACCATAGAAGATAGAAAAGTTTTTGAGAAGGTACTTAGGAGTCTTCCTCCTAAATTTTATGCCCTAGTTGTGACTCTAGAAGAAAGAAAAGACCTAAGTCAGTTTATCCTAGATGAACTACAAGCTTCCCTCATTAATCATGAACACAGATTAAATAGGTGAAACATGTCATTAGAGAATGGGTTTTCCATGCAATCATCTATAAGTCATGGAAGAGGAAGAGGGAGATCTAACTCTAGAGGCAAAGGAACAAGTTCTATTAGAGGTGGACATAGTAGCAGTCCTGCAAATACTGGTGGAAGAGGTCAAAACCCAAATACCAGTCAACCAAGTAGTCAGAAAAATGACAAATCAAAGATTCAGTGTCATTACTATAAAAGGTATGGACATTATGCATATAAGTGCAGAGAGAGACAATATAATCAGAATAAGCAAGGTCAAGATCAGTCAAACAACACAAATAGTCCCTCCAGTCCTATGTTTATGGCACGTGTTGAAGCAATTCCTATAGTATAACCAGTTGAATGCAATGTTGTTCAAGAAACTCCTTGTGACATATGGTATTTAGATTTAGGATGCAATAACCACATGAAAGGAATAATAGAATTGTTTTCTAGTTAGGATAAGTCAGTCCAAACTAAGGTTACACTTGGAACAAACATCCAAGTCATTGTCTTAGGCAAAGAAAGTATACATATTTTAACTAAACAAGGAGAAAAAAAGGTTATGCCTGATTTATATTATGTTTCTGTTCTGAAAAATAATTTGATGAGCACATGACAATTGTTACAGAAATGATACAAAATCTACATGGAAGATAATCACTATGTGATTATGGACATATATCTAAGAAATTAAATTGTTGCAAGAATTAAGATGACAAGTAACATAATGTCCCCATTGACATTGAAGCCATCCAAGAAGAGTAATACAACAATATTTGTTGGTAATTAAAAAGATGCATAGTTAGACACTGCATTTACAACAGAAAGTGTGTGGAGTTGCAATGAAGAAAATAGTTCGTGCAATATCAAGAAAGGAGAAGGTGGCACAGAAATGAAAGAAACATTTCAATCTGAAGTGCATGATGACCCCTGGCTATGGAATTTCATATTTGGACACTTGAACTTTGAAGGTATGAAGTTACTACACACAAAGGATATGGTGAAAGGATTTCCCTTAATAGAAAAACTAGAAAGAATGTGTGAAGGCTGGATATTTGGAAAGAAGCACAAATAATCATTTCCATTTGGAAATTCACACAGAGAAAAATATCCACTAGAAATAGTACATTCAGATATTTGTGGACCAATGAAAACTCCATCTATAGGAGGCAATACAAATTTTCTGAAATTTATTGATGATTTCTCAAGAAAGACATGAATTTATTTTCTAAAGCATAAATCTGACGCATTGGGTTGTTTTTAGCAGTTCAAATATCTCGTGGAGAATCATAGTGGTTATTACATTTAGTGTCTAAGAAATGATAGAGGAGGATAATATATGTCAAGAAATTTTTAGAACTTTTGTAAAGTTCATGGCATCTACACAAAATTTATCATGCGGTATACACCACAGCATAATGGTGTCGTAGAAAGGAAGAATAGAACCATCATGGATATGGCGCACAATATGTTGACAACCAAACATTTGTCAAATGAATATTGGGTTGAGGAAGTAGCAACTACAACATACATATTGAACAGATGCCCGACAGAGTGTGAAAAACAAAGTTCCTCAAGAAGCCTAGAAAAGAATGAAGCATAATGTGGCGCACTGTTAAGGTCCTAACCCGCACGTAGGTATATCAATGTATTCGGATGTAATAAAGGTCAATATTAATAAGACCTTTCAATAAAATAGAATAAGGCGGATGTAAGAAGACCTAATAGAAGCTTCCGCTTCTAGAAGGATCTTCCTCTAGATGCTTCTTTTTAGTATAAATAGGAGTCGAGGGTATGAGAACCCTAGCTTGGATATTATTGTAACAGAGCGCTGCTCGACTGGAGGTTGCCCCCTTGAAGAGGCCTGTGAACATTACTATCTGATTCAAAGTGCTATTTCTGTTTCTATTTCGTATATTGTTTCTGTGTATTGTGAAGATTGTGCTGGATATTTTACTGTTATTCTGTCATTTCTAGCATTTCATTTTTGTTTTGCATATTTTATATATTTGGTATCTTGCAAGTGGTATCAGAGAACTTTCCTTGGCAGAAATTGTGGGTATTTTTTTTTCAGGGTATAGACGTATTCCGGCATCTTTAAGCCACAGAGATCTGTCGTTACGCGCATAAACCCACGGTTGAGGGATTCATACACGCAGGAAATACAAGTGGTTCTTAAGCGCACGTCTGTTGGCCACCCTTGTAACCCCTGTTGGTACCCCTTCGAGTGGTAGCGC
>ML780994.1:13499-42099 GCA_009831015.1 Picea engelmannii | reverse complement strand
GGATGTAATAAAGGTCAATATTAATAAGACCTTTCAATAAAATAGAATAAGGCGGATGTAAGAAGACCTAATAGAAGCTTCCGCTTCTAGAAGGATCTTCCTCTAGATGCTTCTGGTATCTTGCACGCACTTAAAAGTTTTTGGTTGTGTTGCATACACACACGTTCTAGATGAGTTGAGAAAGAAGCTAGACAAAAAAGGACAAAAATGTATATTTGTTGGGTATTCTAAAGATACAAAAGGATACAAGTTGTACGATCTTGTCACAATAAAGGGCATAATCAATCATAATGTTCAATTTGTTAAGAATGAAGCATGGGATGGAAGCATAGCAAAGCCAGTCATAATTACTAATGTAATGGAGCATGATGACACAGAAGAAGACGTGGATCAAACACCATGTACAAGTTACAAGTAAGTGCACAAATCCTTATACAACTACGATGCATACCCCAACACAAGCAACTCTAGTAAGATCAACAGGTGTGTAGTCTACACCTAGAGTGCAACAGACTCTAGCAAGCAGTCCAAGTAGTTCTACATCCCCAGATCCAACATTTGCAAGTTTTCTACCAAGGAAGACAAGAAGTCTGTGTGACATCTATAATGAGGACACATCAAATTCATTTTATGTTTTTTCCCTATTTTCACAAATAGATTATCCATTCACTTTTGAAGAAGTTGTCAAAGATGATGTGTGGGCACAAGACATGGATGAAGAAATTAGATGCATAGAGAATAATCATACATGGAAGTTGGTAGATGTGCTTGAAGACAAGGATGTGATAAGTGTCAAATGGATTTATAAAACCAAGAAAGATGCAGAAGGAAATGTACAGAAAAACAAAGAAAGGTTAGTTGCAAGAGGTTTTACACAACCACCTGGAATTGATTTCAATGAAACATTTGCACCAGTTGCGTGCATCAACACAGTCATAACTGTGTTAGCCATTGTCTTGCAAAAAAAAGGGCCAATTTATCAAATGGATGTAAAGTCAACTTTTTTGAATGGACATTTCGAAGAAGAAGTATATGTGGAACAACCACAAGGATTTGAGGTTCCAGGACAAGAAGACAAAGTCTACATATTGAAAAAATCATTGTATGGGCTAAAACAAGCTCTCAGAGCTTGGTATAGTCACATAGATTCCTATCTCAAACAGAATGGATTACAAAGAAGTGAATGTGAGCCAACATTTGACATCAAAGAAAATCAACAAGGTAATATGATAATTTGTTTCTTATATGTATATGATTTGATTTTTACAGGTGATTTTGGCATAGAAGAATTTAAGTTAGTCATGAATGATGAATTTGAAATGAATGCTTTACGGATTATTAGATATTTTGTGTGTATTGAAGTTCACTAGTTCAAATCTGGTATATTTATTTCACGATCTAAGTATGCACATAAAGTTCAATATGATAAATTGCAACGCATCCCCAACACCTGTCATAATAGGATTGAAGTTAAGCAAGGAATATGAAGGGTCCAAGTTGGATCCCACATTGTTAAAAAGACTCATAGGTAGTCTTATGTATATAACAACAACAAGATCTCACATTATGTATGGAGTGAGCCTAATTTCAAGGTTCATGGAAACTCCAAAAGAATCCCATTGGAAACTAAGAAAGGGAATTATGAGATATGTGAATGGAACAAAATATTTTGGAATTAGATATTCTACTTCATAATAATTCAGACTTATTGGATACACTGATAGTGATTGTGGAGGCAACATAGAGGACAGGAAAAGTACCTCTGCGTAGACATTTCATTTTGGAACAGGTATAGTATCATGGGCATTAAGGAAGAATCCCATAGTGACTCTTTCTTCAGTAGAAACAAAGTACATCGTAGGTATAAGCACAACTTGTCAATCAGTTTGGATAAGAAGAATGATAAAAGATTTGTTGCAGGAACAACATGAACCAACTACAATATTTTGTGACAACAATTCAAGTATCATGTTATCAAAAGATTGTGTGTTTTACAAGAAAACCAAACACATTGATACAAGGTATCATTTTATCATAGAATTGGTATCGTGTGTTTTAGAATTTTGGGGCAAAAGAACAAGTCACAGATTTTTCACAAAATATTTAGCAAGAGATGCATTTAAACATCTACGCAGTACAAGTCAAATTTTGATGTAAATTTTTTTTGTAATCCCACCTACTTATAATTAAGGGGGAGTGTTAAAAATAATAATTACAAGTGGGTTAGACCTTAAGTCTCCACCAGTCACTCCAATTTAATTGTGTCTTAATTGTTAAGTCATCTATAATTTGTTCATTAAGTGTTTTATCACAATGAGTAGTAAATCTAGTAGTTTTCCCACTGCAGGGTAAGTCGTGAGAGATTTGTGGGGGCAATATTTGTAATTGAGCTGCAGGGTAAGTCGTGAGAGATTTGTGGGGGCAATATTTGTAATTGAGCTGCTGAGCCGAGAATTAAGTTATACTTGGGATTATGAATTAACTAAATTGAAATTGGTTGAAGTTAATATATTAATCAAATGAATAAAGTGTTGCACGTTATTAGGCTGAAAGGCGTATACCTATTGACAATGAGCACAATTAATGATCTTTTAACCTTATTTAACCTTAAACCCTAATCTGATGGCTATGCCTTGAAGATGCTGGCATATTCTTAGTCGTCCTCCAAAATTAATGGATCAGATTTATTGTTCATAACTTTCTTGCATTTATCAAGGCATCCGTTAACATGTTTACTTTTTAACATTTACCTAATCACATTAAAAAATTACAGTAAAGATATGTAATTGCCACGTTCCATTTATCAACCTAATACAGTCAAAAGAATTACCACAAATGTTTTATATTAGAAACACACATTCTCAATATATCAGTTACCTTTCAACGTTCTCAACCGCGACTTAGCGACTGTGCTAGTTTACTTTACTTTGAGAATATAATATTAAGATGATGAGTTAACGTTTTGTTTTCTTAATTGATATTTTGTACAGTTATAGATTTTGATATTTTTATTGCATTTAGATTATACAATTTCATCCGTGATGAAACTAATTCGGTCAAAACAAAACTTTCAAACAAAACTAATTTCGATGAAAACAAAACGTTCAAACAAATGTAATTTTTGGTCGAATTTCTTGTTTTTAGTTATTTTTTCCCGAACGAAATAGACTTATTTTGAAAAATTCGAAATACAAGTATACTTCTGGATAGTATGTGATCCCCGTATGTATGCAGTGTGGTGGGCGCTGTTGTGATCGTTCTGGGAATTTACTTTGCTCTGTAGGGCAAAGCAAATGACTTGACAACCCAAGTTGGTAAAGAATCTGAGAGCCATATTCAGTTCTGGGTATCACCATTTGAAAAGGAACAGACCACCGTTTAAAAAAATCAATTTGTAACAACATTCATAATCTGAGCCATTAAATCCAAGTAGATCTATTCTAACGAAACTCTGTCACTAAAAGCAGTTTTATTTTAAGTGTGACCTTTGTGGGTAGCGGCATATTGCACGGCTATTTTTTGTTTAGAGATGCCATCAGTCTGTGGAGCATCAATAAAGTGGACGATCGTCTCAATTATAATACGATCGTAGCCTGTGGTCGTGATATATGGACAGTTTTTTATGTTTATTCTTATCATGAATTTGTGGTGTAAGAGTAAAATCCAGGAATTTTCAAATATGATATTTTGTAATATTAAATATAAATTTATTTGTGTTTAAAATAGTGAAATTAAGTTCGATATTAGTTAGTTTAATGTACTATATTATTATTTGTATTTTATTAATAGAATAGTTTTTTAGTAATTTTTAATTTTATTTATTAAAATTAAATTGTATTATATTTTATTTATTTATATATGAATTGTATTTAATTAGTTTAAGTAAAATAATAATGAATTTGTAAAAATTAAAAGTTAAATGAATTAATCCATCTATATATATATATATATATATTTATAAATAAAATATTAATGATTGAGATTTTATGAAATTTAAACATCCTTTTTAATGAATAAATTATAATAATAATTATTATACTATTAAATGAATTCTTCTAGCAACATCAATAACAAAGTCAACTTTGATCATTCTTTTTGATAAAAAGGAAGGGAATAAATGGTAATAATTACTATTTTAACAAAGTCTTGTAAGAATACTCATTGCAAAGTCAACATTGTTTTTTTTAAAATAAAAATATTAATAATTGAGATTTTATGATAGTTAATTTTTTTTAATTAATAAATTATAATAATGGTTATTTTACTATTAAATGAATTCTTCTAGCAACATCAATCACAAAGTCAACTTTGATATTCCTTTTAATAAAAAAATATTGTAATGATTACTATTTTAACAAAGTCTTTTAAAAATACTCATTGCAAAGTCAACTTTGATGATTTTTTATGATAAAAATGACATTAATCAAATTAAATATGATTAATCAATACACCTTAAATAATTATAGGTACTAAATGGACTTGGTTTTTTATGTAATGATTTTTCTTAATAATTAAATAAATGTTATATGACTCTATGCACTATATCCATAAGGATGATATAAGCTAAGTGTCATAAAAATACCTATGAATTATGAGCTAGTAAAGATAGTTTAAAGAAAAAAAGGCTTATAATATAAATATATCATCAAAGTGCATAATTTAGAGTTATATATTATTATGTAGAAGTTGGAATATGAGAGGATTTATTTTTTTAAGACATTTTTTTAGTGAAGTTGAAAGATCAATATTTTAGATGGGTTGAGTTTTTATAGAGTTACAAGTTGATGGTAATGCACATATGACATCCCCAAAAATAATATATTTTTGAAAGTTTAATTTTGTTGGAAAATTTATTTCATTTTTAGTAAATTTAAATTTGGAATTTTTTTGTCATTTATGGTAATGCCGAATTCCGAATTTGATATTTGTAATAAATTATTATGACTGTTGGGCAGAGAATGGATTTGAGACTCAACTAATTATTTGACAATGACACTTGTATAAAAACATAATATTTTATATTGATTGCAGGAGGACAAATGGAACAACCATGTTAAAATTAGCTGACCATGACTCCATGAGTGGGGAACATGTTGGAACTACCCCTAGGTTGTTTTTTACAAGTGGCAAATCAGTGATTTGGCCATTGGCAGCCTCTGAAAATCAAGGATTTAGAAAGCTGTGAAATTGCCAAGGGAGGGAAAAAGGACCTAGGCAAAGGAATAAAGAAGCATATGGGAGGAGGCAGGATGCTACCAAGTATGCGGAGAAGAGACTATTGATTGTTTTTCATTGCTATTACGAACATTGAATGAGTGTGAGGCAAGAGGGATCTACTGCATGGAAGGGCATTACCAAAGGGGGATTCTCCAAGTTTTCCCTCATGGACTCATGGTCAGGCTAGGGGGTGAACCATACAAGTGATCTTGATTGCTAGGTTCTATGGTTTGGAGGAACGTGGCTATTCCCTTTGTCTTCCCGCGAGTTTAGTTTAGATATGCTACTCTAACCCTTATCTATCTGAATGATTTTATAGCTGATGTACTGTATGTGTTAAATCTGAACTGAAATGGTTCCTAGTATCTATATGAATGGTTGTATATTGATGTAAAGCATGTCGCTGCATCGAAATTCAAATTATTTACATGTCCATAGAACGGATTGGTTAAAATCTGTAGAATGAATTAGCTACAGAAGTAGCGAAACCATTAACACGTGTAGATATGTCCTATAACCAAGGTGAGAATAAAAATGTTTGATCATACGAATGGGTAGAACCAAACTTCCGACAAGACCGTCATAATAGATCCTCGAATAAGTCTTATCGACTAAACCTGTACGAGAGTTAAGAATAAGTTGATTATCCTACTAAACCATTTCGAATAGATTTTGTGACTAAACTCTGGAGTAATTTCTTCTGAGATTGGATTGTCTCCTTCTTTCTCTCGGGTATAACAGAGACATCTTCATATATCGAAATTTTTGGCGCATGTCATCTAAGTATGGACAGTGTGAAAACTAGATTTTATATATGTATAAAGAATAGATAATTTTACAAGTTCAGATTTATAAAGGAAATCAAAAGACCATCTTCCCTTAGTAAAGATGAGTTACGACAGTTCAAGACTCACTCACTATAGACCTAAAATCAATATGTATCATGTATATATATATGAACTAGTATACACACACCCCTTTCAATTTGACGAAATACGATAACAAATATGGAATCTAATACCTACAGAAGCTAATACGCACAAGTGATCGTATGCACATAAGAAGTGTCTAATTCAGAATATGATAAAGGAATTCAGATAGGTAAATATCCACCATTATGAAATAAGTATGGAGCTTGAGCATTTCAGTCCAAACAAATAAATGATGCATAGTTGCATTGAGGACCAAATGCAATGAACCCAATAGTATTAGCGACCGCATCAATTAATCCTAGGAGGGTTTCCACCCTTTGGTAACAAATTTTAGATAATTGGAACGGGACAGAGTTAGACTATATAGATAGGCTTAGATCTTTCCAAGGAACAAATGCAGAATTTAAAATCATATATTTGGGTCACTATATTGAAATTCGACACTTCAATTATCAATGGCTAGGAATGTTTTTTTTACAAATAAACAAGGAAACAAACTACAAAGTAGACCAGTCTGAATATCAAGTGACCGAAATAATATTTTACAAAGACAGGCGAATGAACCCAGAAATTCCTGTGACAACCTTTTTTCCATTCCATAAGTTAAATAAACTATTTTTATATAGAACCAGAAGTAGGGCACGATTTTCCCTTAAGCTTTTGTAGAACCTGTGGAATTAGTCGGAGTAAGGAAAATGTTTCGGAACCCGAATACCTTTCGTCGAAGACTTGGGCAGAACCCGAGGCTGGTGCAGACTGAGAGCTACCTGCCAAGAAAACACACCCTGAAATTTTAGTCCTAATTTGAATAACGAGTAGCAAAAGGAAATTTACAAAAGAGATAGGGTAAACGACAACAATAAATACTCATCTTTGGTACACAAATCCAAAACCTCGTTTACCGCTTACATTTTGGAGGATTGTCTGAATGAAGGGGAAGGATGCAGTAAGCCTCTAATGGGTCCTCTCATGAACAAAGGCCCAACATTAGTGCCAATAACAACCCTTAAATCTTTTCTTTTGAGTAAAACGTATGAACAATAGAGATAACCTAACCTATATAAACATACTATAAGCGGAAATGAAAATGACAAAGATTTTATTAAAGGGAGGAATTGCAAAACTCGTTCAAAACAAAGTGTTGTAGTGTATCTTAAAAAGAGAAAATAGAGTCGTCATGTCTCGATAAGGAGAACTATTCGCATACAGAAAATTCGGTAAATCTCCTAAGGACTTCCAGTAAAACGACCGTAGGAAAACAGAGGAGAAAATCAAATGCTAGACGCAGGAACGAGTATGAGAAAGAACGACTCTGACTAGATCAAAACTCTTAAATTTTTTGTCATCAATCACCCACGGGGCTGACTTACTTCATCGGAAAACTGGCTATAGGAAGGCAAGGAAAGGACTGAGAAGTAAACAGTCTGTCCTAAACAAAAGGGTTATCGCAGAGAAGGATATAACCAGATTGAAGGAAGTCAATGACGCTTGTCAGAAGACAACCCTGTTAACATTGCCAAAATATATGAACCTAATTAACCTATCAGGGTTTGGTTAAAGGAAGCACTTACCATCATTTCCGGACATGCCGTCGGCTATAACCATGGCATGTCCACCCTTACCACTATGATTTTGCCCCTGATAAGATAGTGTGATATACATAACCCTAGGGACATTCTTTCCACCATGTTTTACAGTCTCAGCCTCAAGGAAAACAGAGCAACACCCGAAAAGCCATCGTAGGAGGAAATGTTTGAAAATGACAAAAACCATGAGCCTCCCTAAATCCTAGGAAACACACTTCTGTCTTGGAAATAAATGTGGGAAGTACATAGGATAGGTAGCCATGTGATGAGGATGGGGTTGGTATGGTATCACGGTTATGAAGCTAGACGAGTTCAATAAAGATCACATGACGACCATTAATGATTATGCAGAGGTTTAACTATTGTGACAGAGAACCATCTCTTCCATTTTTAAGGGGTGATGCGATTTGGCACTCTGTCTTAATTCTAATAAAGGTTATCTACCCTTTCATTAACTGAATCAGAAGTGTTGTCTGAGTTGGAAACATCCCACTGTTTTCTTGAGCTAACTAATTCACCATGAGAAACCATCGGATTCGAGGACCCCAAGTTGACTGTGACTTGGCAGTCATGATATCAGTCTAATGGGAAAGTTTACCCATAACCTTATCAACAGAAAACGAGTTAACACTCCCTAAGTATAAAGACTGACCCATAGATTTTTTACATAGACAAACTTTATGATAGGAATGAGCTCTAATATAATTTATGCCTCGATCTTTTACAAGTTCTATGTACATAGGATAAATAACAAGAATAAAGGGGAGTTGTATTGTCTTGATACAATCTCCTACTCGTGGTCTAACTGAGATATGATGTCAAGATCTCTTATGGTATGTTTAGGACCTGAAATGTTAATGAGATTTTTATAATAGAGTCTTATATCAAGTTCCTTGTTTATAGTGTATCTCGGTGTGACTAATTTGACATCAGAGTTGTACGATTAGTATCATACCTTCCACCAAAAAACTTAGGTAGGAACAAATAACAAAAGTTTTTTTTATTGTCCAAATTTTAGGTTTGTTACATATGGTATCAGAGAAAAAGTTACAACATTGGGCCTAAACAGGGCCACTTTAATTGCTTAATACATATTCTGCTTTATATAAAAACTAATAAATCTTTTGGTTACAAACATAAAGCTCTTTCTATTTTGGTGATTAATTATGGCAGCTTAGAACAATGCAGAAAATAGGATGGAAGAAAATCCATAGCAAATACCCCCTGGAGGTACAAGGAAGAACAGTGACAAAAGTTCACCCATGGAAGTGTTGGAAACAATGAGGAATCTTATTGTTGAACTACAGATTTTTAAAGCCGATAATGAAAAATTGAAGAAGGCACAGCAGGATCAGCAAGAGATAAACAAAGTCCTATTGCGCAGTATAGTGACCAAGAAAATCCCAAAAGACAATAATAATGACGAAGAAGTCAACAAGAGAGCCTCCAAGAATTTAGGACCAGAAACAAAAAAAGGAGATAGTTCGTCTGAAGGAACACCTCCAGCTGAAGATAGAACTATAACAGATAGAAAGAGAAAACAAATGGACCACCTTGAAGGATAATTTAAAAGGATTAAACCATCTATATTTGATGGAGAATCCAGGACCGAGGAAGAAGCAGAGGCATGGCTGTTGGACATAAAAAAGTACTTCCAAATCTATAACTATTCCAACAACATGAAGGTTAGGATGACCATCTACAATCTGAAAGGGAAGGCCAGTATATGGTGGAAAGATCTGAAATTGGCCAAGGGCCTAAAGGAGAAACAGTTGGAGTGGTCTGACTTCAAGAAGTATTTCAAGAAATAATACCTTTCTGAAAATTATTATGAAAGGAAGATGAAAGAATTTTATGAGTTACAACTCGGATAGATGACGATGGAGGACCTTATAAACAAATTTCTATAACTATTAAGGTTCATACCATACATCCGAGAGGATAAGGTAAAAATCCAATGATTTTTAAGCTGCTTACCACAGTCCTACAGGGACAGGATTGATTTTGACAACCCCAAATCTTTGAGTGAGGTATTCAGGAAAGCACGAATGTGCTATGATTAGTATAAGCAGCGAGTGGAGTTTCCCAAAAATTGGAAGGATAAGAAGCAAGATCGAATGAACCAACAGAAGAAGGGATACCAGCCAGCTCCTTATCGGAATGGAGTAAGAAGTTTTCTGAGAAAATATTCTCACTTTAGTCACCCGAATATGCAGAGCAGTGATAAACTGGTAAACTTGGGAATTAAGAAGTTTTGGGACAACTCCCGCGAGCCACTAAAGTGTTGGGAATGTGGAGAGCCTCATCTAAGGACGAACTGTCCACGTTTGATTTCAGCAAACAGAACTTCTGTTCATAATCTACAAGAAGTCTTGACAGTGGGAGACGTGGGCATGAGCCTACGTCAGATAAATGCAGCCATTGATGGTCGACAAGATAACCACTAGTCCTCAGTGGTAGAAATTGAAGGTAAAATCCATGACACTCGAATTTCTATTTTAATTGACCATGGAGCAACATTAAGTTATATTACTTCGAGTGTAGTAGAGTCAAATAAACTTAAGAGACTAAAGCACGCAAAATCATGGCTTGCGCAACTAGCGATAGGTACTAAAAGGAAAGTAATTGACTTTATTTCTGATTTTGAGTTCAGTTTAGATGGTCAAACTATAAGGACCAATCTGAACATCCTACCACTAGGATATTATGATATGATTATTGGGATGGATTGGTTGGAACGACACAAAGAAATATTAGATTTTTATACAAAGATACTTAGCTATAAAGATGATTCTGGCACTACCAGGACAACCCAAGGTATACCAAAACTGGTATCGGTCAGACAAATTTCAACAATGCAACTAAAGAAATGTATGAGAAAGGGATGTCAAGTTTATGCCATCCAAGTGACGAATCTAGCAGAGAAAGAAGATAAGCCAAAGTTAGAAGACTTTGCTATCCTACGTGATTTCAAAGACATGTTTGTGGATGAGATACTAGAATTACCTGCTAGAAGGGAAATAGACTTCTCCATAGACCTACTACCTGGTTTCTCCCTTATCTCAAAAGCACCTTACCGAACGAGTCTACCAGAACTGACAGAATTAAAAATACAATTACAGGAATTGTTGGACAAAGAGTATATCAGACCGAGTGTCTCACCTTGGGGGGCACCAGTCCTCTTTGTGAAAAAGAAAGACGGTACTCTAAGACTATGAATTGATTATAGACAACTGAACAAAATGACTATTAAGAATAAATACCCCTTACCAAGCATAAATGATCTGTTCGATCAAGTAGGTGGGGCCAAGATCTTTTCAAAGTTGGATTTACGATCCGGCTATCATCAAGTTCGGATAAAAGATGAGGACATAAACAAAACATCTTTTCAGACAAGATATGGACAGTACGAGTTCGTAGTCATACCTTTCGGACTCACTAACGCACCAACCACGTTTATGTGCATAATGAACAGTATTTTTAGTCAGTACTTGGACAAGTTCATGGTAGTATTTATCGACGATATCCTAGTCTATTCAAAAACGTAGGAAGAACATGAGGAACACTTAAGAATAGTTCTGCAAACGTTGAGGAAGCACAAATTGTATGCAAAATTTGACAAGTGTGAATTCTATCAAAATGAAATACAATATCTAGGACATGTAATTTTAGCAGAGGGCATTGCAGTAGACCCGGAAAAGACAAAATCCATTATGGAATGGTCGATACCTAAAGATGTAGCGGATATATGGTCATTCATGGGAATCACCGGATATTATTGTAGGTTTATAGAAGGGTTTTCGAAGATAGCCTACCCTATCATGTCATTACAAAAGAAAGGAACCAAGTTTAACTAGTCAGAGAAGTGTCAAGACAGCTTCAACAAACTAAAGGAATTATTGACAACTGCACCCATATTGAAAGTAGCAGACCCAGATAAAGACTTCATCGTATGTGTTGATGCAAGCAAAGAAGGACTAGGTGGTGTCCTAACTTAGGGAGGACACGTTATTTGTTATGAGTCCTGGAAATTAAAAGAACACGAGCGAAATTACGTCACTCATGACTTAGAATTGGCAACAATAATACATGCCTTAAGGATGTGGCGACACTACATAATGGGTAGAAAAATCCTATTATTAACAGACAATAGCAGGGTGAAATATCTGTTTAACCAACCAGATCTTAATGCAATACAAGCAAGGTGGTTAGCCTTCTTGAGCGAATTCAACTTTGAGGTCAGAGATATCAAGGGAAAGGAAAATAAAGCAGTAGATGATTTAAGCAGAAGAGTCCATGGGTTATTTGAGATGAATATCAGCAGGGCAGAAAGTGATCTAGAACAAACAATAAGGACAACATGTATTAACGATGGAGATTACACTAAGGTAGTGGAAAAATTACAGAACAATACCACAAACTCAGATAAGCTGGATCTAAGTATCGACAAGAAGGGACTACTACGATTTAAAAACAGGCTTTACTTACCAGATTTAGCAGAGTTAAAATTAACAGTTCTGGACGAAGTGCATAAGAAACCATATTCTGGCCATCCAGGTTACCATAAAACAATAACAACACTTAGAAAACTATTTTATTTGCCTAATATGAAGGGCGAAACAAGAGAATACTTGGCTAGGTGCCAGTATTGTCAGTAGGTTAAGGCCAAGCACCAGCATCTGACCAGCCTATTACGACCATTACTAGTACCAAAATGAATGTGGGAGACCATATCGCTGGATTTTATAACACGTTTTCCTAAAACTCATAAACATAATAATTCTATTATGGTTGTAATCGATAAACTCAGTAAGTCTGCACACTTTATTCCTGTAAAGTCTACTTTTAAAGCTATAAACATTGCCGAAATATTCATGAAATAAATTTTTAGACTGCATGGTATTCCTAAAATGGTAACTTCAGATAGAGATGTAAAATTCACATCCGCTTTTTAGAAGGAATTGTTTGCAGGGCTAAATACTAACTTGAATTTTAGTACGAGTTATCATCCACAAAAATATGGACATACCGAAAGGACAAACCAAATCATAGAGGATATGCTCCGCATGTACGTAAGAACAAAACCGAATAAGTGGGAGGACTATCTACACTTGCTAGAATTTGCATATAACAATGGATACCAAACTTCAGCTAAAATTGAGCCCTTTCGAAATATTGTACGACATAAAGTGTATGACTCCAATTAGCTGGGATAAACTGGCTGACAGACTCATGGTGGGACCAGAGATGATCCAAGAAATGGAATGTATGGTAAGAAAGGTACAACATAATTCGAAAGAAACACATGATAGACAGAAGAGCTATGCAGATTAGAAAAGAAGACACTTGGAATTTCAAGTGGGAGACCATGTTTATTTGAAGGTCAAAGCTCGAAAAATATCATTGAAGTTAGAGAACTGTGCCAAGCTGGCACCCAGGTTTTGTGGACCCTTCGAGATACTAGCTCGAATTGGACTTGTAGCATATCAACTTGCACTTCCCACTAATCTAAGAATTCATAATGTATTTCATGTTTCTTTGTTGAAAAAGTATATTCACGACCCTACTCATATGATTGATTGGAACTTGGTACAGGTGGAACCCGAAGGCGAGTTCCATGTGGAACCCCTACACATTCTGGACTGGAGAGAAATAACACTTCGGAACAGAGTCGTCGCTCAGGTAAAGGTGCAATGGAAGCACTTTAGTCCTGAGGAGGCCACGTGGGAATTGGAGGGAGAGTTATAGAAATCTCATCCAATCTTGTTCCAAGAAAGGAACAAACACTGAGGACGGTGTTTTATTGAAGGGGGAAAGGATGTGACATCCCCCAAAAATGATATATTTTTGAAAGTTTAATTTTGCTGGAAAAATTATTCCATTTTTAGTAAATTCGAATTTGGAATTTTTTTTCCATTTATGGAAATTCTGAATTTGATATTTGTAATAAATTATTATCATTGTTGGGCAGAGATTGGGTTTGACTCAACTAATTATTAGACAATGAGACTTGTATAAAAACAAAATATTTTATATTGATTGCAGGAGGACAATGGAGCATCCATGTTAAAATTAACTAACCATGACTGCATGAGTGGGGAACATGTTGGAACTACCCCTAGGCTGATTTTTACAAGTGGAAAATCAGTGATTTGGCCATTGGTAGCTCCTGAAAATCAGGGATTTAGAAAGCTGGGAAATTGCCAAGGGAGGGAAAACAGACCTAGGCAAAGGAATAAAGAAGCATATGGGAGGAGGCAGGATGCTGCCAAGTATGCCGAGAAGAGACTATTGCTTGTTTTTCATTGTTGTTATGAACACTAAATGAGTGTGAGGCAAGAGGGATCTACTGCATGGAAGGACATCCAAGTTTGCCCTCATGGACTCATGGTCAGGCTAGGGTGTGAACCGTGCAAGTGATCTTGACTGCTTGGTTTTACGGTTGGGAGGAACGTGGTTGTTCCCTTTGTCTCCCCACGAGTTTAGTTCAGATATGCTACTCTAACCCTTATTTGTCCGAATGATTTTATAGCTGATGTACTGTATATGTTAAATCTGAACTGAAATGGTTCCTAGTATCTGTATGAATGGTTGTATATTGCTATAAAGTAGGTCACTGCATCGAAATTCGAATTATTTACATATCTATAGAACAGATTGGTTACAAAAGTAGCGAATTCATTAATGCCTGTATGAATAATTGTATATTGGTTGAATGTATTTTGCTGTATCAAGATTGAATCATTTATAAATCTGTAGAATGAATTAGTTATAGAATTAGTGAAGCCATTAACACCTGTAGATATGTCCTATAACCAAGGTGAGAATAAAACTATTTGATCATACAAATGGGTAGAACCAAACTTCTGATGGGACTGTCATAATAGATCCCCAAATAAGTCTTATCGACTAAACCTATACGAGAGTGAAGAATAAGTTGATTATCCTACTAAACCATTTCGAATAGATTCTGTGACTATACTCTGGAGTAATTTCTTCTGAGATTGGATTGTCTCCTTCTTTCTCTCAGGTATAACAGAGACATCTTCATATATCGAAAGTTTTGGCACATGTCATCTAAGTATGGACAGTGTGGAAACTAGATTTTATATATGTATAAAGAATACATAATTTTACAAGTTCGGATTTATAAAGGAAATCAGAACACCATCTTCCCTTAGTAAAGATGAGTTACGACAGTTTAGGACTCACTCAATATAGACCTAAAATCAATATGTATCATGTATATATATATGAATTAGTATACGCAGACCCCTTTCAATTTGACGAATTACGATAACAAATATGGAATCTAATACCTACAAAAGCTAATACGCACAAGTGATCGTATGCACATAAAAAGTCTCTGCTTTCAGAATATGATGAAGGAATTCATATAGGTAAATATCCACCATTATGAAATAAGTATGGAGCTCAAGCATTTCAGACCAAACAAACAAACGATGCACAGTTGCATTGAGGACCTAATGCAATGAACCCAATAGTATTAGCGACCACATCAATTAATCTTGGGAGGGTTTCCTCCCTTCGGTAACAAATTTTAGATAATTGGAACGAGATAGAGTCAGACTATATAGATAGTCTTAGATCTTTCCAAGGAACAAATGCAGAGATTAAAATCATACATTCGGGTCACTATATTGAAACTCGACACTTCAATTATCAACGGCCAGGAATGTTTTTTTTACAAATAAACAAGGAAACAAACTACACAATAGACCAGTCCGAATATAAAGCTACCGAAATAATATTTTACAAAGACAGGCGAATGAACCCAGAAAATCGTGTGACAACCTCTTTTCCATTCCATAAGTTAAATAAAATATTTTTATACAGAACCAGAAGTAGGGAACGATTTTCCCTTAAGCTTTTGCAGAACCTGTGGAATTAGCCGAAGTAAGGAAAATGTTTCGGAACCTGAATACCTTTCGTCAGAGACTTGGGCGGAACCCGAGGCCGGTGCAAACTGAGAGCTACCTGCCAAAGAAACACACCCTAAAATTTTAGTCCTCATTCGAATAACAAGTAACAAAAGGAAATTTACAAAATATATAGGGTAAACGACAATAGTAAATACTCATCTTTGGTACATGAATCCGAAACCTCGTTTACCGCTTACATTCTGGTGGACTGTCCGAATGAAGGGGAAGGATGTAGTAAGCCTCTAATGGGTCCTCGCATGAACAAAGGCCCACCATTAGTGCTAATAACAACCCTTAAATATTTTCTTTTGAGTAAAATGTATGAACAGTAAAGAGAGCCTAACCTATATAAACATACTGTAAGCGGAAATGAAAATGACAAAGATTTTATTAAAGGGAGGAATTGCAAAACTTGCTCAAAACAAAGTGCTGTAGCATATCTTAAAAAGAAAAAATAGAGTCATCATGTCTCGGTAAGTAGAACTATTCGCATACAAAAACTTCGGTAAATCTCCTAAGGACTTCTAGTAAAACAACCATAGGAAAACAGAGGAGAAAATCAAATGTTAGACGCAGGAACGAGTATGAGAAAGAATGACTCCGACCAGAACAAAACTCTTAACTTTTTTGTCATCAATCACCCACGGGGCTGACTTACTTCATCAGAAAACTGGCTATAGGAAGGCAAGGAAAGGCTTGAGAAGTAAACAGTTTGTCCTAAACAAAAGGGTTTTCATAGAGAAGGATATAACCAGAATGAAGGTAGTCGATGATGCTTGTCATAAGACAACCGTGTTAACATTGCCAAAATATATCAACCTACTTAACCTATCAGGGTTTGGTTAAAGGAAGCACTTACCATCGTTTCCCAGACATGCCGTTGGCTATAACCATGGCGCGTCCGCCCTTACCACTGGGAGTTCGCCCCTGATAAGATAGTGTGATATACAAAACCCCAGGGACATTCTTTCCACCATGTTTTATAGTCTCGGCCTCAAGGAGAACAAAGCAACACCTGAAAACCCATCATAGGAGGAAATGTTCAGAAATGACAAAAACCATGAGCCTCCCTAAACCCTAGGCAATGCATTTCCATCTTGGAAATAAATGTGGGAAGTACATAGGACAGGTACCCATGTGACGAGGATGGGGTTGGTATGGTATCTCGGTTATGAAGCCATACGAGTTCAATAAAGATCACAGGACGACCGTTAATGATTATGCAGAGGTTTAACTATTGTGACAGAGAACCATCTCTTCCGTTTTTAAGGGGTGATGTGATTTGGCACTCTGTCTTAATTCTAATAAAGGTTACCTACCCTTTCATTAACTAATTCAGAAGTGTTGTTCGAGTTGGCAACATCCCACTATTTTCTTGAGCTAACTAATTCACCACAAGCAACCACCAGATTCGAGGATCCCAAGTTGACTGTGACTTGGCAGTCACAATATCAGTCTAATGGGAAAGTTTACCCATAACCTTATCAACAGAAAATGAGTTAAGACTCCCTAAGTATTAAGACTGACCCATAGATTTATTACATAGACAAACTTTATGATCGGAACGAGTTCTAATATAATTTATGCCTCGATCTTTTACAAGTCCTATGTACATAGGATAAATAACAAGAATAAAGGGGAGTTGTATTGTCTTGATACAACATCCTACTCGTGGTCTAATTGAGATATGATGTCTAGACCTCTTATGGTATGTTTAGGACCTGAAATGTTAATGAGATTTTTATAATAGAGTCTTATAACAAGTTCCTTCTTTATAGTGTATCTCAGTGTGACCAAATTGACATCAGAGTTGTACGATTAGTATCATACCTTCCACCAGGAAACTTAGGTAGGAACAAATAACATTTTTTTTTTATTGTGCAAATTTTAGGTTTGTTACAACACAAAAAAGAAGAAATGAACTTACATAAAATCTAAGCAAAAGAACAATAATATTTTATAATGATGAAGAATAATGCCATAAGATTTTAGTAGATGAAAGAGATATATGATACACTTACAAAAAGTTTTGTAGATTAAATAGTTGTGTAAGATCTGAATATTGTATGACAAAATAATGCAATTGGATTAAGTTATTCTTCAATCCAAAATCATTCGGTATCCTAGAACATTTAATCTTGAAAAACTTGATTAGAGAGTTGCAGAAAATGAATAAGGAGAATAATTTGAATGTCATAAGACATTAGCAAGGATAGAGGAGTGATATTTTCCTATCCATACTTGAAGAAAGTCATCATATGTTTTGTGAAACAATGTAATTTTGTCAGATGAACATAGGAGTGAGTTAGAACAAGATTGCCAATGCCATTTAATACTACAATAAGGTCACTAAACATCAAAATTTGCATCACTTCCATTTTTATTTTTTTCTTGAGGCCTAACACACTATTTAACACAATTAACACTATCTAACACAATTAGGGGCATATGATCTTACACAATTGCCATGGATTATAATCCCACTTTGCATATTTTTCAAGCACGAAAATGACATTTGAGCATCATCCAATGTCATTTTTCTATTTACATTATAATATTTTTTTGAATAAAAACCTTATTTAATTAATTAATGATTTATTTAATTATTAGAAATATCTATATTACATTAATTAATTAATAAACTATAATAACTATATTGCATTAGAAATGTCTACAACCAAATTGTTAAACTTTGTAATACAAAAATATAAGGTTTTACAAACCAAGGTATTCCATAATTCTAAAAGTAAAAATAATGTTTCTTCTATCCTATCATGGAACAAAAATTCACTTCGTCTAATTATTCTAGACTACTGCAAATATTGAAAAATCATAAGAACAAAAATACATAGCATGGATAACAATTTTTTTAAAGGAATTCCAATTGAGCACCTAATCTTGCAAGTCCTCTAAATCTCCAGGTTCTTCGAGCGCTACAACTTGCAACATGAAAACCATTTTTCCTTCCTCTTTTGACATTGGTTTAGATTTCATTATCTTTCTATCATTTCTTCTAGGATTCCTGATCTTATGGATGAAGAATCACTACCCTCAACTTGATGCAAGGAATTTCTATCATTTCTTCGAGGATTTCCGATCTTATGGAAGAAGAATCAGTACCCTCAACTTGATGCAAGGAATTCTGTAGACCTACCACATTGGCCAAAACCTGGTTCATTTCATCATCCATTGTTTGATTTTTATTCTTGCCGATCTCAAAGGAAATTCTCTATCTTGGCTTCAAGAGCATGCAGGGCTGAAGTTTCTTTAAAAATCATTTGCAAGTGCTATATGTTATGATACTCTTCTACTATTAAGGATTCTTCCTATATTTGGTGACAATTACTCCATTGAGTCGTCAATATTTCCTTTCGTTGATTGGCCTCCTCCATTTACCTTTCAAAAGTTCTCATTTTTCTGTGAAAACAAGTGATCTCACAAGAATCACATCGATGGTTTTGATAGTGTGCCATTCCTTAATCCACAAGGCTTATCACTTTCCATCTCTTCTTCATGGCTAGAATCCACGGAGAGGGGTTCCAACCATTAACTTCACAGAAAATGCAACAAGGGAATAAAAATGCGTTAAAACAATTTAAAAGAGTGGAAAGGTGGTGTGTGATGAAACCTTAATTGTCCTTCCTTGATTGAGATCTAGTTTCGTGAACTACCCCATCTAATCATATAGTGAGTTATTACCTTGAGATTTGGATTATCACTATGATTTGAGAAATTATGAGGAATGGAAACAAAGCACCCCCATATCTGTTTGAACTTTTATGATCATAAGGAGGTATCAAAATGAAATAAGAATGTCTCCACTTATATTTCATAACTTCACTAACACTATTAAAATACACAATAAAGTTTTTAGGTAACTACAAGGAGTGATGTCTTCCTTATGTTAAAAATGATCTCCACTTGTGTTGATTGCCAACACCCAATCAATACAACAATATGATGACAAAGGAATCTTAAATTCCTCTCTCCACCAACTTGAGTACTCTTAGACTAAGTGTAGAGAATCTTCAAGATATGTCCAACGTATGAGAACTAGGAGAAAATAGGTCATGCACAATTTCCATGCTTATTAATGCATCATGGCGAACCCTTGATCTCCTTGGAACTCTCCATATCATGGGCGGTTGTGGTCTTTGTATTGAAAAATAGTGACTCTACAAGTTGAGTATGAGAAACATGTTATCGACCACTTTTCTCCCTAGGAAAAACATGAGCAAGATCAAATGTGATGTTTTTCAAGCAATTTTTTAAGTAAAACTCATGATTTTGACATAATAACACCATTGACTTCTCTTCAAGGGATAGGGTGACAAATACAAGTGTAACATGCTTGTAACATGCTTGCTCCAGATTCCTAATCAAGAAATATGAAAGGTTATTGAATTTTGTATCTTTCCCAAATATCTCCAAGGCATCGTGAGAGAAATTAAGGTCTCCTCTAATAACCACAATTCCTCCCTAAAGCCAAGAACTACTAAATAAGTTCTCCCATAAATTCAATTTGTTAGAGTAGGGTGCGTAGAGGTTTAAGAAGGTGAAAATTTTCCCTAATTTGAGAGAGAAAAGAGAGGTTCCCAAACTTGACGTGAAATTCTAATATGTTAAAACATATTACATGTAATATTACAGAGTTATAAAGTGTAAAGAGGCTTGTCTTCGATCCTGTATCTAACCCCTAGATCATCTTATCACATCAATAAAACTAAATTCCTAGCCTTTTAAAATCTTGGAAAGTTCAAGAGTTACTTTCTTCATCATTCAATATTAGTTAATGTAGGTATATGATAAATGGATTATGTGTTTGAATCAATCACTTCAAGGCCGATTTCTTTGACGGATTGACCATCCCTCTATAAATAAAGGTTAAAAAAAATAATTTTACAGCTCCCCTTAAGGGAAGATTCTCTATGGGTGTCGATTAATGACTCCTACCTACTACTTCTAAATTCTGAATTATGTTTTTTTATGAGACATGGAAATGTCGGATTGTCTAATTCTCTAACCCGTGTTGGGATTTTTTTCATACAATTAACAAATTCCTCCTTCATTTCCTCCTTCAAAAAACCCATGTCATCTATTACAAGTTCTGAGATTGTATTTATAAGTTTCAAATGAGGGGATACTTCAAGAGAAATAGGCATAGGAACCTTCTCTAGAGGAGGGAGATGTGGATCCAAAGGGTTGGAATGGAGAGAGTCTATCCTATACCTTCCACTAGGATAAGGGAGGATTTCTCGGGTTTAGAGAGTATAGAAAAAGTACATACAAAATCCCTTTGATTGTTCTCCAAATAATACCCCATACCTACCTTCCATATCACATTAAGCATCTAAAAATGGGAATAAATAGAAGAGGTTGGAGGTGAAAATTTTGTAACTAGCACTTTTTTAGAATTATGTTGATGAGGAAGGATCATACTACTTCTAAGAAGGATCCATTGCTAGGATGTATGGAAACATGGTGTATTATTTAGGAATAGCCTAAATTTAGTCTATTTGAGTTTATAACCAATAAGTAGGATCTCAGTTCTGTGAAGGTGGAAGCTTCTCTTAAACCCATACCTTCTTGGCGTGCTTGAGAGAGCAAAATATTAGTACATTTCCATATTCATGGAATCTCCCACATTCGAAGAGAATCCCTTCATAATAAAGGGTACTTACATGCCATATCACATTAAGCATCTAAAAATGGGAGGTTGGAGGTGAAAATTTCTTAACTAGAACTTGTGTAGAATTACGTTGATGAGGAAGGATCATACTACTCCTAAGAAGGATAAGGATCCATTGCTAAGATGTATGGAAACATGGTTTATTATTTAGGAATAACCTAAATTTAGTTTATTTGAGTTTATAACTAATAAGTAGGATCTCGGTTCCTTGAAGGTGGAGGCTTCTTCTAAACTCATACCTTCTTCATGTGCTTGAGAGAGCAATATATTAATACATTTCCATATTCATAGAATCTCTCACATTCGAAGAGAATCCCTTCATAATAAAAGGTGTGGTGGAAAATAATTGGATTTTTTAAATGATAATTGAATCGAGCAAACCATTGGAAATTCAAAGCCTACCAAATTTTTTTCCACCCCATGTAACCTTCATCCCGAAAGGAACTATCTACTTAATGAAAGAGTTTCTAATTTCCTTAAAAAAATATTTACACCAAAGAAATAGAAGAAGTCCAAACATATAGAGCTAGACTAGAGTAAAGTGAAGGTGGGATGAGTATGCTTTATAGTCCAAGTGCCACCTTTTGATATATAAGGATTTTGAGTGCCATTTCCATTGAGTTCAGATAATTTTTTCTTTATCCTTCAATGATTGAAAAGTCTAGAGTAGTCAACCTTCCATTAAGACCATGCTTTGCAAGATATATCAAAGAAGAGTACGAAAGGTTCCCTCTATCCAATATTTGAGTAATGTTGTTCCCATGCTCCTTCTCGTTGATCGGACCTTATATTTTCATAATTATATCACCTTTTTCCTTCTATTGTTTCCTTTCATCATTCCCTTTTCATCAACTATAACCATACCCATGTTGGCTCAGAAATAACCCATGTACAATTTGATTTATCTAATTGCAATTTTAATTAATTAGGTATTACAATTGGTAGAAATGTTGTTATTTGTGTCTAATTGGTAGATGAAGTTGCTAAATATTGGGTGCATGTAATAGAATTCAAAGAAATGGTATTGTTTCCTTTCATCATTCCCTTTTCATCAACTATAACCATACCCATGTTGGCACCCATGTACAATTTGATTTATCTAATTGCAATTTTAATTAATTAGGTATTACAATGGGTAGAAATGTTGTTATTTGTGTCTAATTGGTAGATGAAGTTGCTAAATATTGGGTGCATGTAATAGAATTCAAAGAAATGGTATTTTGCTGAAGAAACAAATTGTTATGGATCCTTGAAGTATTACCACTAGCTACAGATCTTTGAATGATAGTTGCTACGTAACCATTGCTTCAAATATGAATAATAAAGTATGCCACTTATCACTTGCTATGAGTCTCCAAAGACCATGTTTCTATTGCCAGTTGCTATATAGACATGAATTATATGCTTATAGAAGCTTCTATGTGATTTGAGTAGTCCGCTACAACATTACGATGATGAACATATATACGATTCATGATGTAGATATAAAGCATCTCCATGAGGATTTAATTTTTCTATATTCCAACAACTAATATAGTTGCATAGTTAGTTAAAGATACTCTATTTTAATTATTTCTATAATTATTTAAAAAGTTTCTCTATTTCATTTAGATATAGTAATATACATTAACAACTACTTGAAGAATCTGTATAATTCTGAATTGTATTGCTATGTAAATGTCATTACGGAATTTGTTAAATGGTTGAGTAATTAAAAATGGCTATTGTCTCATATATATGGATGATAGATGTTAAATGGTTGAGTAACTAAAAATTGCTATTGTCTCATATATATAGGGATGGATAGATGGAAGAAGATATGTATACATCAAAATAGATTCAGAAATAATATGGTATGCATTTTCATAGTTGTTATTAATAAAGCATGTCTTACCTATTCGTGCTTGTTTAATTGATTATTGAGTAAACAAAGATTTTAAGTAATATAAAACTTCCTCAACGCCCTTCTCCATAGTAGAAGGGCTTTCTTTTCATTTACTATATTTGTTTATATGTTATATATTTGTTTTATATTTCTGATTGCTTAAATATTTAAATATTTGCACAAAGTTGAATTACTTTGTAATTTTGTTTACATTTTGAAGTGTGTTGCAACATTTAATAGTTTAATTATTCATAAACTAATTGTTTAATTTTATAGACCTTATGCTACAAATATGTTGTTATAATTCATAATCTTTGTTTTGTTGTTATTATTAACTATTTTTTTTCCTTTTTTATAGATAAGTAGAATTTATATATAGTTGATAATGTCATAGTTAAATTGTCTAAATCGTTAACTGAGCTTTTCATGTTTTGAAAGATTTAAAATCCCTTGGTTTACAATTAAGTGCACTAGTAAACTAAATACCCTACTACAAATTAATAGGGTATGTAGTAGACCTATCATTTTTGGCATCATTACTTAGTTGGTCTCAAAATACTTCGGGGGTTTTTATTTAGTATGAATAGATAACATATGGTAAGGGTATTTTCATTGTAGGAATAGTCAACATACATCTCTACCACACCTCACATGAAGTGTTTTGAATTTAGTTACAAGCATGTAAATGCATTAGTGGAACTTGAAATCAAAGAACATGAACACCTGTGCAGTAACAATCACCAGAGGTACTTACCACTTTTTAGGTAGACTTTCAAAAGGAGGAGGTTCAAGGACAACAATTCATACTCAATGAGCTCATAGGAGGAATTCAACTCATGAATATATACCAAAAAATTCTTTTGTAGTAAAGGCATAGTTTAATAATCCCATTGAAGGATTAGTATATACAAAACAATTTATTAGTGAAAAGCCTTATTAATATTCATATTCTCAACATAATCCAATTCACAAATTAGCATACTTTGAAAGATCAATTCATTCTCGAGAATCAAAAGCACTGGAGAAACAACTTTTTATGAACCCTCTCCTCCTCATCATGGTAAAAGAAGGGGGAGTTGGTTGTAACCAAGGTGACAATATCTCTTTTGAGTTTCCAATTAAAGAATCCTAGATATGATGCACTCATGAAGAATATGTCTCCATCAACTCTACATAATTTTAATGTTGTATCCAATGAATATATACTTATATTATTCTCTAAGTTTGAATTCCTTTGTAGAAGTTATGATTATACCACAAATGCTTGAAAGTTGAAATTGTTCCCTTCCTCATTAAATAATGAAACACTTTTATGGTTCACGAGAACGGGTGGGAAGAACATCCATACATAGTATGACATGAAGCAATATTTCCTAAAGAAATATCAAGACTATTAAAAAGAAAGAGGCATTCATGAGTAAATATTAAAGAAGATTCAGAAGGAAGATGAGAGTTTGGATTAATATGTGGAGAGGCTCCAATATATCTTGCAAAGGCCCAATCGAAGAAAACTCGACAAGAAAATTTTACACACTATCTTGATCATAGGTATAATAAATGAATGCCTCAACCTTTTGAATTTGATCGGAGGAGGTGATATTTACCAACTAAAATATGATCAAATATGTGATTTATGTAAATGATACTCATGGGGACTTGAAAACATGCGAAAGGTACTTGATATGTTCTTGCTAGAATTACTAAGTCATCTAGAGGAGGAGCCACTCACGTTGAAATCGATAGTTTGTTGGAAATTTTTAAAATTGATATTCTTAGTTTTTTAAGATAAAAAATTGACATACAATAGGTTAAGGAGAAGCAAGAAGAGGCTAAGCAATAATTATCAATAATTGTTTATCAAAATGTAGAAATAAGAATATGTTAAGGGAGTTCTTATTAAATAATGTTGAAATCTATATCATTTGTGATCATAATCATGCAACTAATAACTACCCTTATTTTCCTAAATTGAAATATGTCTATGATGGAACTAATGAAGAGAATGAACATATTTGTTCCATTTCCAAAAAGTGACCATGGCCATCATGATCATTGGGTATGACTCAAGACTCTTTTCAATTTTATAATTGTTTTTTTACCAACCAACAAATGAAATATCTATCTCAATATTGGTATCTTTACATGCATTGGCCATAATATCCACCACAACCAATCCAAAATTATCAATGTCCATAGGGATGGAGAGTTTCTTCTTTTGTCACCCAAAAATAACAACATGCTCCATAATTTCCACAACAACAATTCCAATTTTCTTAGCTACAACACTAATTATAGTTTCCTAGTAGTGATTGTCTATTAACCCCACAAGTACCTACACAACCCACACCTAATACAAACAATAAAACAACTCAATCTAGTTACATTATTGAGTTGTCTAGTTTTCATCCTTGTTTTGTCTCCCCTTTGATAAGAATTCCAATAGTTTTCATCCTTGTTTTTGTCTCCCCTTTGATAAGAATTATAGCTACAACACTAATTATAGTTTCCTAGTAGTGATTGTCTATTAACCCCACAAGTACCTACACAACCCACACCTAATACAAACAATAAAACAACTCAATCTAGTTACATTATTGAGTTGTCTAGTTTTCATCCTTGTTTTGTCTCCCCTTTGATAAGAATTCCAATAGTTTTCATCCTTGTTTTTGTCTCCCCTTTGATAAGAATTATAGCTACAACACTAATTATAGTTTCCTAGTAGTGATTGTCTATTAACCCCACAAGTACCTACACAACCCACACCTAATACAAACAATAAAACAACTCAATCTAGTTACATTATTGAGTTGTCTAGTTTTCATCCTTGTTTTGTCTCCCCTTTGATAAGAATTCCAATAAAGGTTAGCCATGACTCTCAATAATCAAACTACTACAATCATCTCAGAGGAGGGCGAGGAAGAAGTTAAAAATTATGTAAGAAACCAAACCAGAAAAAAAATCAATACAACAATTCTCCAAATACTGCACAAAGTACTTCCCATGAAAGTTGAGGTCATCCGCATTCGAAGGATGCATCACTTCCTCTCTATCCAAGAGGTTAAGTATTGATAAAGTATTTTCCTAAACTTGATTTGATTTCCTTGGGGAGTTGAATAATGTATCTGTTAATATTACATTATTTCAAGCCATAAAATCTGTACCCACTTATTCCAAATCTATTCAAGAATTATGTCTAGAGAAAACATGAAGGAGGAGGACAGATCCTCCAACTATCCAAGTCATCGATCAACTTGCAAATATGATGCTTGGAATTTTTTTTAGTACTAGGTATATATATCGTGATATTCTTATTGTTGATGTTTACATCAACAATATATAAATTGATTAAAAAGATTTTTTTGGTTGGGGTTTTCATGATTGATTGGAATGGCCACAGTATTGTCAATAGACTGTCGACGTTTCGGATCCAAATCAGGATCCATCTTCAGGACATTGAGCCTGGCTTCAAATGATGAGAAGAGCTGGTTTTAAATACTAGAGTTGAGGTGAAATCTAGGTGTAGGCTAGGTTATTTGGTAAAATCCTTTATTAGTCTCATTAAGTTTTATTTGAGTTTTTTATTAGGTTTAAAGTTTATTTTAATTTATTATTAAATCAATGTTTATTAATTTAGTTTTAATTAACTAGAATCTAGGTAATTAGAAGGGTTTGTATTTAGGTGTTAAGTAGATTATTGAGTTATTTTAGGGTTTGTTTATTATTGTTATTTGAGGTTTTGATGTTTCTTGAAAAGTTTTTTATTAATTAAGGCTTAAAACTTAGTTATTATAAAATTATACGTCTAAAGATAATACAAGGTTTTTAATCTTGAGCTAGGTTAGTTTTAATTTTTATTGTTTGATATTTTGAGCATGTAAATTCTTAAGTCTTTTAATATTCTTTAATGAGAAAGTTTATTTTAAAAAGTGTTTTATATTCGAGAGTGATTTCTAATTAGGTGGGGTTATTGATAAAATTGGTTTTAATGAATTAATCTTAATATTGGGATAATATTTATCAAAGATTATTAGTGTTTATTATGAATCAAGGGGAGCTAGTTTTTTCTTAGTTCTAACCCACTGTCTCTTTTCAGGTTGCTAGGATGTTTACGGATTTCGATGGCTTCTCTAATACACCGTTTAAAGAGGTAATTTTCTTTGGTGAGGATTTTGGTGTCTTCAAGACATATATGGTGTCTTGTTTTAAGGGAGTGTTCAACTAGGGTAGAGGTGCGGATGCATTCATTCTTAATGTCAGCTCCATGTTCTTTTATCCTGATCTGGAAGGAGCAACTAGTTTCACTGATGTAGCATTTTCCGCATGAGCACTCTATTTTGTAGATTCCTTTACCTTTGTCACGGTCGATTTTGTCTTTGACGGATCTCATATTATGTTTGATGGTTTCAAGTGGTTTGAAGGAGGTCTTAATCTCTTTTTTGTTGAGAACTCTTGCAATCCTATCGGTGACTCCTTGGATGTAAGGGAGGCAGGCATCTCTATTAGGGTTTTGGTCTTTTGGGATGGTGGGATTATCACGGGTTTCTTTTAGGGCTTTGTTTATTGCATTCTTAATGTCTTTGTGTTTATAACCTATGTTTTTAAAAGTCTTGGTAAGGTGATTTGTTTCTTTATCTAGGTGTGCTTCATCGAAGATTCTTATGGCTCTAGTGGGTAATTTTTTTAGGACACCTAGTTTCTGGTTGGGGTGGTGATGGGAGTTTGTGTGGAGATAGTTCTTGGTGTGAGTCTTTTTTCTATACACCGCATGTCCTAGATCCCCATTACTTTTCCTATTGATAAGAACATCTAGAAAGGGGATGCTATCATTCTCTTTGAGTTCCATTGTGAATTTTATTTCTTCGGATATACAAATTATTAATTGCTTAGTTAATTTTGAGGTTTTCCCAAATGTTATAACCATGGAAACCGTGGAAAAGTTTAAGATGACCAATGTATGAAAAACTCTTATATTTTCTTGAATGGTTGATTGATCCACAATCAAAATTGAGGGTATTTTAGAGGAAGGGTGTTATAACCCTAAATTGCACCATCCATGCTTACCTGGCATCGGGCCAACTCATTGCCCTTAATTTCCAAAGCCATGCTGAATAGACTCTTCAAAAACCTCTTAAAACAAGTAAACCACTCCCTAACCCATTATTGGGCGCGTTGGAACGCTGGCAGGCCTTATACTGCACGCGTTGGAACGCTGGCTGGCCCTCTATAGCACGCGTTTACCTAACAAAGCAAAAAATCAGGAAAGTTTCCGTTGGGACGAAAAGCTTTGGGTCAGTTAACTGGAACTCCTAGCCATGCATGGCCGAGAGTTCGTCCAAAACCCTAGCTCC
>ML780993.1:795487-810913 GCA_009831015.1 Picea engelmannii | reverse complement strand
AGAAACACATTGATTTTTGTTGAAATCGCATTTTGGAGGTGAAAGTCCATTTTTGGCTCAAACAGAACTTTCACCAGCGCAAAGCGAAATTTTATGACCCGTTAGCTGGTGAAAGTCAGCGCTTTCACCAGCTAACCACCAAATTATAAAGCCCGTTAGCTGGTGAAAGTAGGAAAAACATTTTTGGAAGCCAAGGACAGAATAGGTCAATTTTTACAGATTATAAAGGGGTTCCAGAGTATCAAGGGGATATCAGATCGTATGCAAAGGACTCAGCATCAGGATTCGAGGCAATTTTGGGAACCACATGCAAAACAAATTTCCTCAAATATCGACTATAAACGTTGAATAAATCCAACTGTCAAGACAGGTGTCATGCCATGTTTCATTACACCACAGACTCCAGGAGTTGAAGGATACAGATGGAGAATTTTTGAGAGTGAAGACAATTCGATTGCTAGTATAGTTGATTAAGTCATTATTATCTAGTTGTTTAGTTATATTTGACTTGTTATTTTTAGATACAGATCCATGTTTTTAGGATCTGTAAAACTGATTGTAAGAGGCTATAAATGCCTATTTTTTCTAAAGGACAAGGGTTCAAACTGGGAGATATTTTATACTACTGTATAAGACTCTTTTTGCAGAAATAAAGTTCAGTTTCCTTTCGTTTTCAATATCAGAATTGTCCATCTTTCCTTTTTTGTACTTTGTTTCAGTTTATTTCAGTTCATGAAGACTGTTATCTCTTTATTGAGCTCATAGACTTGAAATTAAAGGATTTATCTATGTCTTTTATTAATCCCTACATTCACTTGTATTTGCAATCAAGAATAGTGTTCTCCATCCTCTCTTTTCAATTACTTGATCTGATTATTGTTTCCTGAAAGCACTGTATCTTTTATATGTAATGATTTGTTTCTACATAGATCATCAAAGACCCCATTGTCCCAAACACATAAAAACCATTATTTCTAAGTTACCAAGCATCCTTAGCCTACAACCCTAAGGAGTTTCTTTTAGTGATAACATATTCAATCACTTAGCATAGGGTAAATAGATCATATCGAGTAGATCAAGCACTAAGCATAGCCATATAGATCATATCTAACATTCTCACATATAATAAGCACAAATCATAAGTAGATCTATCTAAATACATCAAAGCACTTAGCAAATAACATGTGAACACATCAAGACAAAGCACAAAGCAACATAACACAATGTTTACGTGCTTCACCCCTACCCTGGGGCTACGTCCACCAACTCTTCTTCTTTATTGTCTTCATTCAATCGGTTACAAGAACAGAGCCTCAAAACCCTTACTCTGCACATGACAGAATATCTGTGCAGCTCGCTAGATCCTTCTTCCTTGTGTTACAGCACTAAGCCTTCCACAATCCACTACAAGGACCTGCACTTAGCTCTGCAAGTCTCTTACAGTCATGCACAAATCACTTATAGATTCTACTTGCACTTAGCATACATTCACATCACATAGATGCACCACTACTTCTATCTTGCCTAAGCATCTATTTATATACAAAATAGGCCTAAACATGGTAAACCCATGGGTCGATGTCCCATTCCCGTTACATATTCCCACATCCCAAAAAGGATCCAAAAAGGGGCCGATATCCTGTGATATTTTCTTTGTCTTGTGCTCCTCCTTCGACAAACTATTGAAGTCCTAAAATTAGTCAACATGACCAAGAATCTCCAAAAACTTGGTCAAGGGCCAACAATATTCAATGCCTCAAACTAGTGGATATCACTTACGCAATATTTTCCAACCATTTGTAGATACTTGGCATGGAAAGTTAGTTCGGGGCATTAGGTTCGGGTTGGTACAAATGCTATTGTGGGATGTGGGAATGGTATTTTTATGTTGGAGAATTTGGTTGTATTTCTTAGAGACACCAAGCACTACATGCTTCATAGGATTAGTTATCTTGTCACTACTACAATTTGGAGCCAAGGATGGACTTATGCGGACTAGTTATATCTTCCAGCCATATGGAGACCATACTAGGATATTTTATATCAAAGATAAACAAGGCACACATTCATCTATCAGAAGAAGAGGATGAATTGGATTTGGTATAGAATAAGTTTAGAGGAATCTAAAATGCTAAACTAGGGTCAAGGACAATAAAGCTCGGGCTTGGTGGTTCAAGAAGTTGTGGAAGATTAGGAGTCCTCCAAAGAATCGTATTGTATTCTAGCATGTTTTGAAGGATCGGGTTCTCATGTGGTACAGCCTACAAAAGCGAGGTAAGTGGGGATCAGGGATGTGTTATCTTTGTAATAATTTTGAGGAAACTTGATGCGGATTATTTTTAAAATGAAATGCAAGAAGAGATATTCCAATGAAATACACATAAAAATTTCCAGAAATACATGATTTCTATTAATGAAAGAAATGTACAGAGACTGTAAAATTACAGAGTGCAAGACTCGCTAGAATGGTGGAAGCTTTATCTCTGAGAAGAGATTTGATGACTACACTCATTCATAATAAGATGAGTATAATGAGACTATGAAGGCCTTTTTATAATAAACATGAATGCCAAAACCCTAGACATCCAAAAACCTAACCCTAGGAGATGAAGCACCAAAATTCATGTGGGCCTCATTGGGGTAAGTTAGTACATAAACTTCACGAGGTCATAACTTTTGCATGCGATCTTCGTTTTAGGCGTGTGATAGCCCGTTGGAAAGGTATTTTAGAGAACTACACATTATGTTATCAATCTTTGTTTTTGTCAAAACCTCAACTATGGAAATCCCAAAAAATGTTGTTTACAACCTCAAAATGATCCTGAAAGTATAGAAAGATGTACTGACATGAAAACTACCAAAATATCCAGTTGGAATAGGTGGGAGACCACCAATATCCACCTACATTTTTTTTAGGGCTTCTAGATATCCCTGGAAGTGAAGAACTCACAATTACAAAGAGATGTCACCATTACAGATAAGCGTACTGAACTAAAAATTGTCAAGATGAGCCAAGTGGAATTTGGAACAGGTGGGTAGCCACCAATATCCACCTGGAGCAGTCATCCCCTATTATGAATCAATGGTATCCATTATGTTGAGTTCTCGGGGAAGAGGGAAAATCATTTGTTGAATATGAATCTTGGTGAGTTTCTTGCCTTGCTGGAGAAGTTGCGTTGCTTGGTCTGTGGAAGGTTGTCACGAACCTGTTGTTGGTGGGGTTGAATTTGTTCCTCTGACATTTTTTCTCTAGGCTTGATGGGACATTGTGTAGGCACCATCGTAGGTGAAGAAAAAATATATTCTTTCTCTTCTGCAATTTTCTTCTACTGGATAGAAGGTGTCGAGGTTGTAGTGGTTGCAGTGGCCTTATGTGCATCCTTTGAACAGACTATGAAGAGGATGAATTTTGCAGTATGAGAGATTACCTTGCAGCATTGTTTTGGTGTAACAGTAGTCGAAACTACCTCTTGTATCCTGTAGAGTTGACCCCCCACAGTAATAATGACACTACAAGGTCAAGAATCATAAATAACATGACATTTCTACATATATGGTTGGCCCAAAACAACATCACAGACATCAAGAGGGGAAACATCACACACTACCTCGTCCTTGAAGGGTTGGATGCGATAGGAAAAGCGGCACTACTAGCTGACATGGAGATCTCATCCTTGGTTAAGCCACCCGATGTTGTATGGTTGCGAGTGTGGCATTGTCAACAACCCCAACTTTTTGACGACCTTAGCTGAGATGATGTTTTTATGGTTGTCGCTATCGACAATCAATTGCAATGGGGTCCCCTTCACCCACACTTTTGAATGGAAGAGGTTCTCCCCCTCTTCAGGATCTATTGGTTCTTCTGGTTGAATTGTTGCACTTGCGACAATAGCAGTGAGGTCTGTGTTGATGATCTATCTATTTTCAATATTTTCTAGATCAGATTGTGAATCGGGGTTTGTCGCCTTGTCTTTGACCTTGGCCACCAATGATTGTTTTGAGCGACATTCATCGGTGTTGTGCCAGGGTATTTTGTGGAAATCACACCACTTTCCATTTTTATTATTTATCTTTCATTTACCCTTCATTTCTTGTGTCTTGGACTGGTTATCAAGAGGATGTTGGTTAGGTTCATCTTTATCATGCTTTGGTTGTTGCGGATTTGCAGACCCGGACTCCCATTTGTTCTGGTGCCTAAATGTATGCTCTATTTTGATATCATATCGATAGGAAGCTCCCAATGATAATATGTTTAGGAAATACATTTCAGTTTGGATGTACCTATGCAGATCCCCATGATATTTCAAAACTAGATGTCACTCAGAGTCTTTGATACCCAGCTTGGTGCACAAGGTATGGAAAGTATTTTTGAACTCCAACATTGTTTGCTTATTCTCTTGTTGTAGTGTGGTCCATCTCATGTATTGGTCTTCATAGTTATCAACAGGGTAGTATTGTTCCTTTACTGCATCCACAAAAAAATCCCAAGTGGGCTCGACCCCATATATTCCATATTCCTCTGTGGAGATTTTCTCCCAGTAAGTTTCCCACCAATGTTTGACATGGAGGAGATCCTTGAGGAGTACGAAGGTGATATTTTCCCTGTCGAAAAAAATGTGAATGGAGAAATAGCCTTCTAGCAGATTTAACCATTTTTCTAAGGCATTTGCATCTATTTGACCTTCAAATACGAGAATATCAAAATTAACTTGTACCTTGAAGGGAGAGGTTCCTCCAAAGTGGTATCTTGATGAATATGTGCATGTTTCTATCGACAAGCATTGAAGGATGTAGGAAAAAATCTCCATCATTTTCTCCCTCTATTGCATGAGAGCTTGCTCAAGAAACAGGTTAATAGAATCTTCTACTCTATCATTTTTATTTTCTTCCTCCATGGAGGGTTTCTTGGGTGTACGAGAGAGATTTTCCTCAAGAGAGACAAGATCGATACCCAACTTGCTATACTCGTACCTCGTTGGGGACATGCACTGAAAAATGATCAAGATCAGCGTGCTCTGATACCATTGATCCGAATTATTTTTGGAATGAAATCAAAGCAGAGATATTACAATGAAATACACAAAAAAATTGCTAGAAACAGAGAAATACAGCAATACATGATTTCTATTAATGAAAGAAATGTATAGAGACTGTAAAAATACAAAGTGCAAGACCCGCTAGAATGGGGAAACTTTATCTCTGATAAGAGATGTGACGGATACTCTCATTTGCAAGAAGATGAGTACAATGAGGCTCTAAAGTTCGTTTTACAATAAACATGAATTCCAAAACCCTATATATCCAACAACCTAACCCTAGGAGATGAAGCGCCAAAATTCATGTGGGCCCCGTTGGAGTAAGTTAGTACATCAACTTCCCAGGTTCGTAACTTTTGCATACGATCTCCATTTTAGGCATGTGATATCCCATTGGAAAGGTATTTTCGAGAACAACACATTATATCATCAATATCTAACTCAATCAACAGTTTGAATGTGGAAACACCAAAAAACGTTGTTTAGGGCCTCAAAACAGCCCTGAAAGTATAGAAAGATGTACTGACATGAAAACTGCCAAAATAAGCTAGTTGGAATAGGTGGACAGCCACCAATTCTACCTGGATGTTGTGTAGGGATTCAAGACAGCCCCAGAAGTGAAAAACTCACAATTACAAATAAATGTCACCATTACAGAGAAATGTGTGAAACTGAAAATTGTCAAGATGAGCCAAGTGGAATTTGGCACATGTGGGTGGCCACCAATATCCACCTGGATCAAAACTAACTATAATGTGTTCCTTGAGTGCCCCTTCTCTAGTCAAGTTTGGACAGATATAGGTATCAAGGTGGGTTCTAATTCCCTATGGGAAAAAACTACTTTGAATGATTGTTTTCTTTAGTTTTTTTCTAATCCTCTATTGAAAGAGTTGTGGATGCTCCTACCATGAGTAGTAAGGGGAATTTGGATCACATGAAACTCTCATATATTTAAAGACAAATAGCATCCCCCTTTTCAGGTAGCTCAAAAAACTATGGACTTGATGATTCAATATAAGGGAATTGTTAGTATTCCAAGATCACGTCTAACTAAGGTTGTGGAGATCGAAAAATAGACTCCATGTGGGTTTTTTATGGATCTTCATAAGTCCTGGATTGACGTAGTGGATGTGGTTTAGTTCTCTATCTATCAAAAAATCATTGTGTCTTAGGGAAAGTGTTTGTAGGGTCTGGAAAAAACAACTTTAGCGAATTCAATGCATTGTTTGGGATGTTGAGATGTTCCTTTAGTCATAGTTTGGACATACTACAATTTTTTGAGGATTTGACATTGGCTATTGACTAGATGCAAGAGGTATCCCAACATGAGAACCCAACACTTGTCAACTTAGGTCACCAGTTGAAATTAATCTCAACTTCCTTTCATTATATTACTTATAGACATGTTTATCGAGACTTCAACTCTTTAGTTGACTCACTATCAAAGGAAGCATTGGAGCTTCCTAAAAACCTTTTAATTTTGGATGAATTTCATGGTGGAGAGTTAATCTCCAACAGTTCCAATTATTTCTTGGACCAATGAGTAAGATGACCTTTGGTCGTCTCGAAGTGTTTTTGTCTCTTTCTTGATCTTTGTCAAGTATTACATCATTGTGAATTATGCCATCCATAATGTTTGGTATGTTTCCATCCACGGGGAATTTAGACCTTTGAATGATCTCTTGATCTGTTTAATCTTCTTGTCACTTTTCGATTGCACTCTAGCACCTTCATAATGTAACTTCTTTTTTAATATGAAATGGAAGATACATACTTTTTCGAGGAAAATGTGTGTGATTGTGTGTGTGTTATAGTTTGTTTTTTTTAATTTTTTCTATTTTTTGTTTTAATTCATTTTTAATTTTCTTTTTTTTTTAAACAGTTGTTTAAATTTAGGTGTTTTGGGGGGTTTATGATTATAATTTTTTAATTTTATTTTTTTAAATCGTTAGAGTTTTTCAATTGAAAATTTTTTTTCAAAAACCATGTTTTCTCTCTCGTTTTAGGTTTTTTTATATTCTTTTCTTTTTATTAATTAAGTAATTTTTTTCTTTTTTATTATTTTATTTGTAATGGTGTTGTTTTTTTAAGCAACGGTCTGAAAAACTTTGAAATTTTAAGTGTGAAAAAAAAAATGCAGTACTTATAACACCACGTTTCGAATTGGAGGTTGATTTCATGGTTTCAGTTCACAGCAATACTAGTTGTCAGTGCCACAATTTCATATAAGTTGTAATACTAACCTCAAAGAAAATAGGGTGTTATTGCTAGCACCAATTTTAGTTTTGAGGGTCGATTTTAAGATTTTTGTTCAAAATGGTATTGGTTTTCAAGACCACGACTTCAACCAAGTTGTAATTTTAACTCTAAGAAAAAAAGGACAGTGATTCCACCACTTTTTGTTTTGGGGGTCTATTTTAAGGATTCTGTTTGCAACTTTACATATGGCGGTTACAAAATTTTGTAATTTTAACTTCAAAAAAAAAATTAACTAGTGCTACCAGTAGCACCATGTTTTAAAAAGAGGTTAAAAATAGCCACTAAATGCAACCTCCAAAAAAACAAGAACTCTGGATATTTCTCATTAAGTTGGTAACTTTGTTATATGTTCTAGATTTTGAGAAGGAAACTAGCATAGAGTAAAAATAGCATTGTTCTATTTAGATGGTAAACTTTTTAACATAATGGATTTGGAGTCCTCTTCATTTACCGCAACCTTGACCTATGTTAGTTGTTTGAGAATAGTTCTCATATTGTTCATGTGATTAGACATAGTGATTTCAACTAACATATTAAAACTAAATAATTGTAGCTTCATAGAAAACTTTGCATTCACTGCTTGTGCTCCAAACAATGTGTTTAACATATCTTAGCTTTCCTTGGATGATTTATCCATATCTACATGATGTAACTGTAAATATACGACAGCAAGGTCAATGATGGATTTCAATTTATCATCTATGTTTTTTTCATTCTGGTAATTTAATTGGCTCTCTTGATGCTTGTTCAGTCCCTTCTACTATTCTCCACAAGGATTTGTGCATTAGTTGCATTTAGATTTTTACTTTCCATGGGTGGAAATTGAAACTAGAGTATTTCTCTAATAGGATTTTCATGCTTAAAATCCAAAAAAAAATTGTTATATAAATGTAAACACTGAAAAGAAATGAATAGTTGTAAACATAAATATCTACCCCCCTCTAAAATGGGAAATAGGATTCCTTCTATTTGATTTACTTGAAAATACTTCCACATGGCCATTTAGAAGAGAAAACGCAATGAATCATTCCTCACCTTGAGATGGAAGTTCTCTTAAATATACACGTATTACATTCTTAAAAATATACTTTAAAGGGAATTTCAGGAGAAAATAAAACAATGAATTCCAAGTGAAGCATCACTCAACCGATTAAGCAAACAAAAGAACAATGCATACTTAAAAAGGATTCAAGATATGAATTACAAAATTGTTAAACAGACAAAACATTTCCACGTAAATTTACTTATTTTCATTTATATTTTGTTGGACAAAATTACATAATGTGAGGTGTGCTCCAATCCCAATCCCCTGGCCTGGTCATAATACCTTAGATGTATCAATCATACCTTTGGCTTATCTAGCCATAATACCTTCATTCACAATGTCGAGACCAATGATAGACCCGTTCTCATGATTTGTGCTTTTATTTCAAGCACATCCACCCAATGTTTTAAAATCATATCCATAACCCACTACAAACGGGCATGTTGCTTCTTTGGTGACTAACTATGGTAGCCTTAATTATTAGATATTCCTTATGCATGACTTCAATAGGTTCATATATGATCAAACCTAATAGTGGGCGATCTTCCAGGAGAAACCAAAAATTTTTTATGGTAAATTAGGTTAGAACTTGAGTTACACACTTAGAAATTGTATCCAACATAGATATTAAAAACTAAAACTGGTGTTATTTCAGCTACACCTGTTTTGTCAAGTTTATTGTGAGGAATAACAAATCTACATGATATCATATCCAAATATTCAATCAGTACAAATTCCTTCAATCTGATTTCTCTTATCTTGGATTTGAATCAGTGTGGATATGATACCATATAAGGATAAGATCTGGATGAATGGGAGGCACAATGATAACACAATGAAGAATGAACAATGAGAGGAACTCGAAGAATATATTCAATATTATCTAGACCGGTTCATCATTACAATAATGTGTGTCTCTCTTATAGAGATTGCAAATGGTTATAAGATATACCTACTTCTTATTCAAGAGGAAGTGGTTGAGTGATTATATCAACCATCATAAAATAATAACTCAATACCTAACAACTTGATATTATTACATAATTAAACCTTATAATATAGAAATGATCACAAGGGTGAAAAATCTCAATAACATGAGAACAATGTCAATGACATGGAACTTGATTATTCTAATAAATTTCCTGATTGGGAAATCATGTAGCTTGAAGAAAACAAATCAATAGGTAGATAAGTGTTGCAACATGAATTACCCACTTTAAGAGACAAGTTTGTCACCTTACAGCAGGAAAGTTATAATAAGGAATCCAAAAAACTCCAAATAGGTAGGTTCAAGGTTTGAGGAAAAAAGATTCTAGAAGACCATAATGTTGTTGTAGATACCACACGATTAGGACCCACTGGGGCTCTAAACATGCACCAAAAAACTAGAGACATATTAACAAAATCTATAAATGAGTAGAAACATGAGAATATTAGGTTTAAGAAGAGGATTGTTGAGCTAGAGGTTGCCTTGAGCCCTAATCCATTGTTCACACAACCTCTTGGAACGATTAGAGGTCTTGATGATAATTTTGAAAAGACACTTGATAAATCTTCAAAGGATAAAGGAGCTCAAGAAATATTGTCGAGAGTCTGAAAAACTACTATTGCTAACATTGAAGAAATATGGTTTTATTATTTGAATTGTGGGAGTTAACATAAAGAGATCTTGTACTTGATGGAAGGATTCATTTTCTAAAGAAATTATTCAATGTTGATTTACAAAAATATATAACTTTTAATGAATGTTTTGTTTGTAAATTTATTAGGAAGCTCACTAATATGAATGAACACAAAAGGTAAAAGGAGAGCCTACCATTCAATACTAGATTGAAGCAAATTTCAACATGTATGGGATTGTAGGATCGATATATTGCAACAATTGATTTCTACTTGAGAAACATTGGAATAGAGGAAAAGTTTGTTATTCTTCAAAACAATCGATGCTCTGAAAGAATTGGAGGGATCTTCCCTCGTCAGAAATGATAAACCAGCTACAAAGGAGGAGGTGGAAACAAAACTGAATATGGCAAGAGAAACCTTGGGTTCAAAATTTGGTAGTACATTAGTTTTCTTGAACCTAAAATAAGAAAATTACTAATAGACTTTGTTATTAATAACATGAAGTATAGTTTCATTGCTCATGAGCAACATTTTGATCTAGATTGTATTGACAGTGAAATTATTGCACTTCGAGTGAAATAAGAATTAATTGTGGGCCCCTTGTGCGAGTATATTGAGATGTAGGTAAATAAATCAATGCAAGTAATATCCAAAGTTTCTTGAGTCTRTGAAGCAAGTTGTAGAATTTCCTGAGTTCATGAAGCAATTATAGTAATTAGGGTTAGGGTTCATGGAGAACAAAAATTTTATAAAATCAAAGTCCTTTGAAGAAASAAGGGTTCATACTTTCAACATMTTTCCTCTACATTTGGTGAGTACAAACCTCCAAGCCTTTCCTTTTTATTTTTCTTACTCTCCATCATTAATTCATCCAACCTCTTTCCTTCACAAGATCATGGCATTAGGGTTGTATTTTAATTGATATMTTTTTTTTCTTTTAGGTTTTCTATATTTGTGATCTACAAGATCCCCATTCTAGCCTAGAAAAGCCAAATGCATTTATTTATGTTGTTTATCTAGATCATGGAAATTATGTAATGTTGTTGGCAAACATTATTGTTATGTTGGTTTTTTCACATGGGTTAGCAAAAACATAGCACTTACTTGCCTAGTTAAGTTAGCTAAACAAGACAAAGAGTTGTGAGTTGATTAGATAACCAAATACACATGAAACAAGGAAATGAAAATAAAAACAAAAGGAAACAAAGGTTAGAAAAACTTGCAAGAACTAGAACCATGAAAAATGAAAATGACAATCATATAAGTACCAATGGATCAATGTATTGATAGGCTAGCACCATAGAGAAAGGCAGGGACTTATGAATCCCCTCTTCCTCCTTGGGAGGTATATTGAGTTCCATAATAGAGATCTCTTCTCTTCATATAATGGCAAGTAACAATGGTGAAGAAATACAATGCCAATCCTCTCAAGAGGTGAATGGAATGGCCCTTGCTATAGTGCTTGAATGATTCAAAGAGAAAAGAGGATTCTCCAAGAAGAATTCTTGCAGCATAACAATACCTTGAAGTTCTTATTTGTCTAGCACACCCATGGCACATATTTATAGTCTCCATTCATGGCAAGATATCATTGGTTCGTGATGTGAACAAGGGGCCTTTTAGGGAACTTCCTAGCCCTTGAACAGTCTCCAAGCTATATTTCGCTCAGATCTAACTGTCAAATCATGTTGGGGGTCAAAATGGAAGTGGTTGAGAGGCTGATAATATTCATAAATGCGTCATTCATGAGAAGTGCACGGGTTTGCTCGTAGACAATCCCGCATTCTATGCACAGTGCACACACTTCCTGTGGTGAATTTGTGCACTTTGATTTATGAATAGAGTATGCCTTTTTTGATGGATTTTGATATTGTAAGTGTACTAATTGTTGTTGGAATTGATTTCTTTCTTCAACCATTGTTTTTAATGTTACGGACGATTTTTCGGTGATAACATATGCCCCTTGATGTGTGAGTTTAGGAGCACACGTATAGTCGAAATACAGAAATGTTTCTTTTGTTGATGGTGCCATTGTGTGGAAGAGAGAAGAGAGGAACTGCAAGAGTGATTCATCCAAGGGAGAGGGAAAACTTTGGGAACCAAACCTTTCTCTAGGAATAAATAAATAAAAATAAATAAAAAATTGTATACAAACAAGGCGGGAATGCCCCATGCTCGTGTCATGAAACCAAAAAGTGGGATAGTAACTGAAGTTGTATGATGATGTAGATAGTGGCAGCGCCCTCGGGGGCGATTGATAACGGTAGATGACGGTTCTTAATGGTGAACTGACTCTGAATTGAGTAATGGATGATGGTAAGAAGTGTTGATGACTCGTAGGCATTGATGGCCTGTCAAATTCAAAGGTCTTCGGCTGGTATGGAAAAATGAAATGGTCGCATAGTAAGACCCACCTTAACATGAGATTTTGTTGAATTTGAATGTTATGGGGGTCAATGGAACTAGAAATCAATGATGACTCTCTCTATGCCATCCGAGACTCCTCATTGAAAAGGTAATGATTGTCAAGATATTGTCGCCCTTGTGGAAACTGTGTTGATGTTGACAAGAAGGGAGATGTGACGTCAAGAAGCAAAGGGCGTCTTGAAATCCATTGAGTAATAGATGATGTCAGGTACTAACAGGTAACATCGATGAATTCAAGATGCTATGGGACTCAAGACTGCCCTTGGTTGGGGTTTTGAAGGATGATTGGCAGCAATCGTAAAATTGGATCTAGTGTCAGGGCGACAACTAGACATGGGGTAAAACTGTGTTGGAGGCTGAAAAAGTGGGAAAACTCAGAGATCATGTTTACATGGATTTGGGATACTCAGGTTTTTTCAAATATTTCTATATGAAAAAAGGGTGGATGCCTAAAACCAAGGGCGTCATGGGTTTCTTTTCGAGGTAAAAGAAGGCCATCGAGGATGACGAAAAAAAAGTTATGTATATGTTGGAAACAAGGGATTTATACAATTACCAAATGAATAAAGAATAATTTGGGTTGAGTATATAGATACAGAAATAGGTGTCCGCGTGAAAGATGGCTTGGCCTGTCTAGGGCACAATTTTGTGAAAGAGATCTAATGGAGGGTGGGGGCCCCATGGGTGGGTTTCAATATTAGGTAAATGGATGGAGGACAATCTATAGATGGGAAAACTGATGGTGGATTATATGGAGAGCTAATGGAATTGCGAGGGTGTAGTCAACAGAACCAAGTGTAGGATGATATGACCCGGGAGTCCATTGGGAAGGTTAGCAATATGATAAGAAGAAGTATGGGTTTCATTCTTGGAAGTGAAAAAACTATCAGGACTCCCAATCCTAGGGGGTGAAAATAGCATGAGTGTCGAGTTGCCAAGGGGAACTATGAATGGGACAAATCAGGTGGGGGAGAGTACTATCGGTTGACAATACCAAAATGTGGCAGAGGTAAAGGTATTGTAGAGTCGGATGTAGGGACCCTAAAGGAAAATGTCAGAGGGTGTGACTGGGATATGCAATTGTTCACAGAGGGATTAATTACATGCTAGTGTTGAACACATACCTAAAGGGGTTGTAAGCTTGCTTAAAAAGTACCTACATAGAAAAAAACCAAATACCTGACGTGAACAATATCCAATGATAAAGAACATATAACATATATTTGATAAAACTGAAAGTGAGCATGTGTACCTGAACCTGGCGTGAAAAAAATCCTCCTCCGAGGAGAAGTGCATATGATAACCTGGGGAATATGAATGTGTAGATGGTTGGATCAGGATCTCATGGTCGAGAACAGTTCAGAAAATGGGGGCTCTGGGCTCCTATACTAGAATGTGGAAGTTGGGAAAGAGGGCCTATATATGGATGGTGGGCCCATAATTCCACCTCATTTGCACTAACACTATTGTTGATTTGGCGAGAGAGTTGTGAGGTGATTTGGAATATTGTGGGAGCTTAGGGATACCGATCCGGGAGTTGCGAGAGACAGTTTAGTGACCTTATCATCCCGCATTTTGTGAATTTGAGGGAGGGTAGTTAGGGACTGTACAGAGGGTCGTACAGGGTGTTTTTAAGGGTAGGTACCCAATAGTACACGGGAAATAGGTGAATACCCACACATCGGTATGCAGGTATAAGTTGGTTTCCCACACATTATGTGTGGTTTTATCCCAAACAGTTGTGCATTCATGAATGCACAACTGTAATGGGGAAACCCGTGCATAATCTGGGGTTGTGAAGGTTACAACCATGCATATGAGCACATGGGGTAGATAGATAGGCGTGCATTGGATGTGTGTATGTACCATGGACATTTGTGCACTCATGCATGGTTATGGGTGTGATAGTTGTGCATGGGTGCACATCTACATGATGAATAGTTATGCATAGATGCACGACTGTATTGGATAAAGCCGTGCACTGTGTGCAGCCTTATGGATGTATGAATTGTATTGTTATTATTATGTTTGATGTATGAAGTGGCTAATCAAGTGTTTCTGGGTGAATGCAAGTGATCAGCAGAGTGGGGGATGATTTCGGTCCACTGGAAAGAGCAAGACTAGGATCGATTAAAAGAGGCTGTGAGTGAAAATCCAGTAGTGCAGAGACATTTGGTGGCATGCGGTTTACTGAAGTTCTTCTACTATCCATTGATACGATCACATAATTTCTTACTTTTGTTCCTGATTCATGTGTGGAGCACTGACCTACGGTGATTTGCGGTGCATGGGGAGCAGCTAACGTTCTCTACAGTAGAGGACATATATTTTTTGATCGAACTCCCATTCCAGGGGAGGACCTTGGTGATTGATCCCCATCTACCAAGGGAAGATAGGGTAGAGACTATCGTGGTGAGACATTGTTCTGGTTCAAACCCTATGTTAGGTTCGGTGGTATGGATTGAGGCCCTAGATGACCTATTGATAGAGTGCATAGTGGCCATGGTGGTGAGGATTTATGGATCCTTATCCACTCAGTGGATCACATGTGGGAAGTTGAGAGTGGTCGAGGAGGTCTTGGATGGTGACTTGTTTGTGTGGGGTGTGTTGATGCAGACCCAGATGGTGTCCCAGATGAACCGGTGTCGTCGTGTCGATTCTGGTGACTTTGTGTTTAGGTCAGTTTTGGTGTCATGGTTCTTGGAGAGGGTGGCCCTGTTTCTCCCTCGGATTCTATTGGTGCCAGTGTCGTGGCAAGAGCCTTGGTTGATGCGGTGGGCGAATGTTTTGGCCTGTGATGGTGGGGGGGAGGGTGGCCATTACTTTATGGCCATAGTTTCTCGAGTGTGGTAGAAAATTCCGCAGTTGATATTACAGTTTCCATATGCTGGTATGGATTACAGACAAGATCCATACATGGTGCTACCTCCTGGGGAGTATTGGGACAAGAGAGGCACGTGTGTTATCTATCTTTTTTATTTTGGTAGATAGCGTTGATCAGAAATGTGTATGGATGTTGACACTATATCTAGGTTT
>ML780993.1:747568-782880 GCA_009831015.1 Picea engelmannii | reverse complement strand
CCACTACTTGTGGGGTTATATACGGGGGTTGAGGGTGGACCCGTACTTGATTGAGAGACCGGATGCATGAGGGGTTCTGGTGGGGATCCCCCCAATGGAGGAGGGAGAGAAACAGGATAGGATTGTTGGTGAGTGGGAGGAGGGTAATAAGACGCCCCTCCAAATGTTTGAGGGTATTGAATTGCACCATAAGTAGGTGATGGCTAGCCGTAAGGTTTGAGGTGTGTCATAGAACCAATCAACCCATCCTCAGCATAAGAAACCCCAAGTTTGTCCTGGCCAAATGGTAGGGGTCTGGGTGCATCAGGAAGTATTGTGTACAAGTAACCTGATTGGGTATATATGAGTTCAAATTGATGGGCCTTGTTGATGGCTTCCTCCTCTGATTGAGGAAAATGGGATGCTACATCCTTGGAAATCACAGGGATGAGTGATTTAAGAAACCAATCGAGACGTTTTTCTTTGGTGGTTTCTACTTTACACAAACTACGTCGCCAAATCCATTCATGGATGTGGTCGGCGATATGGATAGCAGTGGTTTGTTTGAATTCATAGAGAATTTCTAAGACAGTTTCGTGACGAACTGGTAATTGGAAAAAGGACAAAAAGGCCTTGGCTAATGATTCAAAGGTCAATGGGACCCTGATTTTTCGTCTACATACCATTTGGTTGATGAACCAGTGAGGGTTATTTGAAATAACCTCAAGCGGATGGAATCATCCATGATGTTGTTTGAAGAGCACCATAAGTGGAAGTTCACAACATGGTTGGAGGGGTCTTTCCTAGTTTTCCTTCAAACTTCGAAATGTCTGAAGGTAATTTGGTAGGCATATTGGGCCAAGTGGCATCATATAAAATGGGATCATTCGTGAGTTTTGTTAAATCATGAATGTTGAGGGATGACAAGTACGGAAAAGGGGAATTTGGTGGAGGATTAGTTCCAGTCATTGTGTGTGTAGGTAGTGGACCTGTCCCTTGAGAGGTATTTGGTGGGTTTGTACTTCTTCCTTGAGAATATTTTTTACCCCCGCCTCCTTGGGAGAACCAATAGATGGATAGCCTTGGGTATTTGACCCAGGAAAAGTGGAACCAAGTAAAGTCGATCCCAAAATAGTAGCACTCACTAGGGTGTGAGATGGTTGAGCCGGTGAGTTGGAAAGACTAGGGACTCCTCCTAGAATAGGATGGAGATTATACAAGTGTCTAGAAAGACATGGATTCTGTAGTCCCCCTATAGTTCCAACTAGCAAAGTGAATGTGTGCAAATGGTGACAAGAGAGAAATAAATGAGAAAGTGATTTTTATATTTTTGACCTTCACAAAATAGTATAACTCACAATTGCATGTAATCAAATGAAAATCATACATAAATCAACTATAAAATAAACAAGCATGTGGATAGCTTGATTTTGTCTGCGTGGGGGAGAAAAAAAAAAAATGCTCATGTCCAAAAAGACCTATCATCCTTCCTCTCAATTTATAATTTGGCCTTCTAATAGCACTCGACAGTGGGGTCTAAATCCACCAAAAGAGGAACTAGTGAAGGTTGAAGTAGTCAGTTATAATGAGGGGTAGAGGGTGCATATCCCAGAAGAGTTAGCTATATTTCCCAATAGCCACACAAAATTTGACCAAGGTGTGATCGCAGCCCACAACCACCACCTAGGTAGATATCATATGTGTGGCCACTAAGTACCTTGGTCAAAGTGTGGCATTTATATTTTCGGCCTAAAACATGGGTCACGGGTTGGATACCCTCACAAGAGTTGGGTGACTCAAGAAGGGATGCGCAGAACAACCGGACCTTGGCCTTCGACCCTTCATGAGTATCTCCCTACCTTATGGTATAGGAACACTTGACTTGGAGGATTTGGAGGATCCCTATTCTCAACTTCTATTGTTTCAAAATGTGAGAACCTGATGACGGGGGGTTATTTGGATGCCTACCCCCGAGATCCTACCTAGATTAAAAAAATTATTTTAGGTACCTCCTGTGGAGAAATAGTTAATGTGGTCTTAAAAAAAAAAAATAGATGGAATAGGCTGAGAGATTGGGGTCATGGACCAACCTCATTTAAATTTAATTGGTGTGGATAATTTCTAAAGAAGTAGTCGAATCTTTCAGAGTTTCTTTGAAGTACTTTGTGGGTACTTAAAAAGAAAGCTTACTTCGACCTCCACTATTATAACAGCAATTATGTGTTTGATGAGTGGCTTTGTGTGCAAGAAAGTGAAAAGTGTGCAAAAGATTTTCAATAAGTTAAGTGTAATATTGTAGTATGTGGACTTCTTGTGTTCCTTACAAATATTGTTACCTAGATTACTAATTTCTTTGGTACAACCTTGTGGAATATTTAAAGCCCTAGAGAACTAGCAATGTGGACATATAGGTCCTTACTTGATCCTTTAAACTCCCTAGAATGTTGGCTATACTAGAAAATATTTTGAAACTATTCTAGGATTGTGGGCATGTATGGGCCCTTACTTGATCTTTTAAAATTTCATAGAGTGTTGTCTAGACTAGGAAATATTTTTTGAAACTATCCTAATATTGTAAACATGTGGGCATGTATGGGTCCTTACAAATCTTTAAGATCATTTTCAAAACTAAGAGGTACCCAAAGGGGGTTTTGTCCTCGCCTAATGTTTTAAGGGAGATGAAATTTCCTTTTAACCACCTTTTCTGATTCCTGAGATAACACTTGGGTGTGGGGGAAGAGCATACTTGGGGGTTGAAATTGATTTCTAGTCCCATACTATTTGATTGTGTTTGAGGAAGCAATAACCTTAACTCAAAGTTTTAAATGCTAAATGATCCATCCATGTGGAAACAAAGAAAAGAAAAGAATTGTGACTCTTTTTACCCATATGTGCTTATGTTAGCTAACATTTCTTGTAAGAAAGGACTCTAAGTGAACTATGATTGCTTTACAAAGTGCACGAATTTAAAATATGAAGGAAAGGGGCCCTCAAACCACTCAAAAAACCCTTACAATTTGCAAAAAAATGAACTTATGCATAGGCTGTAGTTATGTCAGTCGCCCCAAGTGCGCAGAATGCACGGATTTATGGAATCTCTTACACGCAGAGTGCACAGAATGTGCATCTGTGTGTTTTGAAATCCGTGCACTTACTGTCACACGTCGAGAAAGAAATTTCAAGATGAAATTATTTTTCCTTAGCTCTGAATTCTGACTTTGGAAGACTGGATTAGGCCGATTTTGGTACCTACATATCCAAACAATTAGAAAGAAGTGCTCTCAAGACTTAAATAGCGAGGAATTTGATTCGCATCCCCAGTATGGTCGCCAATCTGTTGTGTTGGTTTTGTCACATAGGTGAGCGAAAACATGACACTTACTTTCCTAGTTAAGTCATCTAAACAATACAGAGAGTTGTGAGTTGATTAGATAACCAAATACACATGAAACAAGGAAAAAAAAATAAAAACAAAAGGAAACAAAGGTTAGAAAAACTTGCAAGAACTAGAACCATGGAAAATGAAAATGACAATCATATAGCTACCAATGGATCAATGTATTGATAGGCTAGCACCATAGAGAAAGGCATGGACTTATGAATCCCCTCTTCCTCCTTGGGAGGGATCTTGAGTTCCCTAATAGAGAGATATTCTCTTCATACAGTGGCAAGTAACAATGGAAAAGAAATACAATTCCAATCCTCTCAAGAGGTGAGTGGAATGGCCCTTACTATATTGTTTGAATGATTCAAAGAGAAAAGAGGATTATCCAAGATGAATTCTTGCAGCATAAAAATACCTTGAAGTTCTTACTTTTATATCACACCCATGGCACATATTTATAGTGTCCATTCATGGAAAGATATAACTAGTTCATGATGTGAACAAGGGGCCTTTTAGGGAATTTCCTATCCCTTGACCAGCCTCCAAGCTAGATTTCGCTCAGATCTGAGTGTCAAATCGTGTTGGGGGTTGAACTGGAAATGATTGAGAGACCGACAATATTCATAAATGCATCATTCATGAAAAGTGTGTGTGTTTTCTCGTAGATAGTCGCACATAGTGTGCAATTAGGGCTATGTTGGCCCGCACATTGCGTGTGCTTCCTTTGGTGAATTTTCACACTTTGATTTATGAACAGAGTATGCCTTTTTTGATGTATTTTGATGTTGTAGGTGTACTAATTACTGTTGGAATTGATGTCTTTCTTCAACCATTGTTTGTAATGTTGCGGACGATTTTTCGATGATAACAATTATTTTTTATCTTGAACAAATTTCACTTAGGAACCTGACTAATATTTTTTTAACTAAGATCCACATAAAGTGCATAGTTTTATTGTTACAAACTATGTGTTATAGCGCAAAAATATTGAGCATGGGTCCCCTTTACATTTCTATAATACTAATGGCCAAAATCATTTAAATCTTTTTTTAAATATTGTTTTTGTCTTTGTGTTTTTCTTCTTAATATTTGTCTTGGATGCATATCTTTCTTACTTATCATGTGGAGGTATAAAATGTTAATTTGAGCAAATGAATTTCATGGTTATAGATCTTTCTTTTCATTTTTGTTTTTGTTCTTGAGCTACCTAGTCCTTTGAAAGACATATTTGTGCTTCTAGATAAATATATGGTTGTTTTTAGGAACCTTTCTTGTTGAATAAAATGTGGAGTTTTGCTTCATATAAACATCTCATATCATTCGTTAAAGGAAATCAAAGAATATCATTTGTTCAATAACAGAGGAGTGCCACCTCTATAAAAACAAAGGGGGTGTATAATTTGGATAATGAGCCACCCAAGATGCAAAGTCTAATGGAGAAGAAAAGAATATCAAACAAAAGAACATGAATCTATATAAGGTATGAAATGCTCATTAACAAATTGAATCATCAACCCAAGAATGGAGGGTGAACCACTACGAATGCAATAGCCTATTGGAGTTAATATTTGAGAAAGAGGGTCATGCAATGGCATGCCATGAATATTACCTAAAAACAAGAAAAATCAAACAGCTAAGTGAAGCTTAACTACTCCAATTGCAAGAAAGCACATAAATAAACTCTGAAGGAAATAGTGGTAAGATGGAAGGAGTGCATTGGCCTATCAAGGCACAACATATTACACCAACACACTCCCCCTTAAGATTAACTTAGGTGGGTATGTGGAAACAAGAACAAAAAATGAATCCCAGAAAATGAACAACCATATGAGGTACCCATGTACAAAAAAACACAAAAATGAGGAAGGGAGGAACATGAAACCTTGAGTTTAACGATTAAGAGGAAGGGGGACACAGCATGCTCACAATCAACCATATAATATCATGAAATTAGATCCTAATCATATTTGGACTACACCATTGTGATCTCATAATCAAATTGGGTGATGTCAATCGTGAGGAAGTAGTGTACCAACCCCAAGTCACCCATTGAGAACCTACCATGGAAGGTAGATTTCAAAAAAACAATGGATTCCTATGATCAATGAGTCATATACATAGAGGAATATGAAAAAGAGAGAGAATCATATTTCCACGGAATGTAGACATTGGGATCTAAATGGAAATAGGATAATGCATGGGATAGTAAGAAGGAATCCATCTTGGTATACTTGAACTTGATTGATGGACCTGTTTGAGGCCATACAATGATTTCCCGAGTCTAAACACCATATTAGATTCCTAAGAGAACCTCGGTAGGTGCTCCATGTAAATATCCTCTTCAAGATCCTTGTGAAGAAATGCACTCTTCACATCCATTTGATGAACTTCCCATCGTTGATTTATAGCAATGGCAAGCATAAGCCAAATTGAATCCATCTTTGAAAAAAGTGAAAATTACTCATTGTATTCAATGCCAGGTACTTATGAGAAGCCCTTTTCCACCATTCAATCCTTGTGCTTGTTCACCAAACAATCCACCACAAAATTTGTTCGATAAATCCACTTGCATCGAACAAGTATTCCTAGAGGCAAGGGAACCAACTCTAAGTTTGGTTCCTCATCAATGAATGATACACCTCTTGCATAGTTTCATCCCACTTAGGATTTCCAATTGCCTCTTGAAAAGAGTGAAGATATGTAATAATTTCCATGTAGCAATGGATGGGCAGCCAAGGTTTTGTAGTTGTGAGTGTCTATGGAGAAATTTGGAATTAAGAGCACATGCTTCTTGTGTCTATTGGATTCCTAATCATATCACCTACTACCTGAAGAGTTTTCCTTTCCCAACATGTAATCCTATGCATTAGAATCAACAACGTCTTTCTCTTCACCATCTTCTACAGCATAATCTTAGGTGATGGAGGAAGCATCTATGTCGAAAAAAATAAAATATGCATGATCTATAGTAGAAAAATTTGTGTATGTTAGATCAGTAGTAAAAGCTACAAGTGATCTATAGTATCCTATTAGCTCTATAACATGTTCACTTTCAGCAAAATTTGAATATCCCTCTTCAAATTTGACACCTCTTTCAATGAACAGTTGTTCGATGATGGGGTTTAGAAGCCTATAGCTCTTAACACCATCCATATATCCTACAAATATGCACACTTGGATTTGAGGTTTCAATGCCTTTTGTTTTTCCACTGGAATGCAATCCCATGCTCAAGATCCAAACAGTCTAAGATGTTTGACTTTTGGCTTCTGAACACTCCAAGATTTGAACAAAGTAACTCCCTTCAAGGCTTTATGAGCAACTCTGTTTTGTATGTAGAAGGAACAATTAATAGTTTATGGATAGAGATTTTGAGCAAGTGATTTGGAGTGAAGCATGTGATTTTCCATTGCAAGTACCTCAATCATGCTTCACAACTCTTCATGCATAGGTATCTCATCCACCAACTTTTGCACGTCATGCAAGAATTGATTTTGTTGCACGGCATCAAACTTAGGAAGTGCCTCCATTGATTTCCTAATTTTTCCTTATAACTATTACCCCAGACACTTTCCTTTTTGTAGGTCCATCCCTATACAGATACCCCCTCAGATTACTACCTATACATCATCTTATTATTTAAGATTATGTTCTTCATGCAACTCAGCAGTCACCATGTTGTAGTGCCCCTCTTTTTCTTCCCATTTTTCCAATTACTCCAAGTAATCCTCCATGATATGGTCTGCATTGTGTCAATATCCACATAGTGTGTGGGGCTTGGTATAGAACCATGATAGGTGGCCTATATCAACATATTTGAAATAGGTGAGTTGTCTACCTCGTCCCCCATCGTATCCTTTACCTCTTACTCTTCCATATCTTCCTCTTTGGCCTCCCTAAAATCCTCCTCTATCAAATCCTCCATGGTCAAAGCCTCCACGATATCCACCCTTATTCTATTCTTGGACCCGATAGGCATTTGTAGTATGTTCCTTCATCAACTACAGCGACTGAAAATTGTTCACATTGTTCCCCATAGATTTGTAGAACTCGTATAATGGAGTGTGGGTTGTCTTCTGGTAATTTTGTAGTGTTGGGAAATGAGGAGGTGCATGACCCCATTGTCTACTAATATCACACCACTCGATCTATGGCCCAATCAGTAACAACTTCGACATGTCATTCACTATGTAATTTCCTAGCACAGGACACTCATTATGATGGTGACCTTTTGCACGGTACAGAATACACCAAACATTTTTACACCCCACTTTCACTTTGGCCATGTCTTGCAACTGCATGGTGAAGTTTGAAAGTTTGGATTGTACTTGCATGAGTTTTGCAGATGTATCACCACCTCCTGCTAGATACTCCAGATGCATTGCAATCTCTACCACTTCCGGCTAAGTCGCCACTTTTTTCTACATAATTGGGATCCAAATTTGAGGGAGGATTCTGGAAATAAACTATTATATGTGTTAGACATATTGCATCTAAAATTTCAATCTGTCCTACAGGATCTTGAATCATTGGTCATAGTCCCACACGGTTTCTTTGACTTGTTGATTGATCTCCTTGATTTTGTTTATACATTGAGACTCTGACTTAGGTTTCTAAAAATCTCTAAGGATATCTCTCTTTATCTATGTGAGGGACCTTTTTTGTCCTTCTAGCACAGAAAATGTATACTTCATGTACCATGTCAAATCTCTATCTCTAAGTGTGGTCTCTAACTGCATGATCTTAGATGCCTCATTTGTGACTCGCTTCATAGACTAGATTTCTTCACAAGTGAACCATTGTTTTTATGCAACATCTCTTCCCATCCCATGGAATGCAGGAATCCTAAGGGTCGAATCTTGATTAGCCATATTTGAACTGGAACTTGATATTCTTGAATGAGTGCTACTAGTTACTACTATTACTGAAAGATCTTGTGAAGTTTTGTTGACTTTGGTCTTTACTCCACTTGTTTCTACTACTTCTCTTGATAATGAACTTGCTTCTTCTACTTCTCTTGCCTCTGCACTTTCTTCTTCAGTTCTTTATTCTTGGTAAAAAATGCATGAGGGGGGTGTTTCAAAGAGGGGTTTCATCCATAATATATTGTATTCTTCGATGATGGATCCAAAAGAGCTTCCCATATTTAGTCGCCTAAGCCTCCTTCAAACAACCAAGATCTCTTCACTTTCTTGCAATGTTCCTTCATCAATATCTTTTGCATTACTATTGCTACTACTGTGTACCTCATATTCCTTTGACTCAACTCCATCTCTCATTATCTAAGGGTATCTTACCTCTACAACTCTTCTACTACCTTCTTCAATATACTCTCTTGATACCTCCTCTATGTTGTGTCTCTTTGATGGCCTCTCTTCTTCTACACTTCTCTCGGGAACAGATGTTTCTCCCATGCACCCTTATGTTGTGCTTTCTCCTAATATTATATCGTACTACTTGTTCATCACCCCTTTCTCTCCCTTCTTTGATTTTCTACTTGACTTTCTTACTCAACTCGGATCTTCTTACATAGCGCTCAAATATTCTTCTTCTCTACTCTTTTGGATCCATTCTCTCTTCACCTTATCTCATCTTTTCATCACCCCCCCCGCTCCATGTGGTGGGTTTACTATACCATCATATAGGGCTCCACACAGATCATTCCTTTCTCCACAAATATCATTTTGATCTGTAGAGGGATTTCTTATAATGGCCTTCTTCTAGGACTGGTTGCAAACTTTCTTTCAGCACTACTGAAAGATTTGTTGCATTCAACAACAAACTTTACAATATATCCTTATTTCACATGATCAAACCAAAAATTGATGGCTCTAGCCCATTTTTTTCCCACAAATTTCAACATATTGATTGCTTCTTGGTCCCAAAACAATGGCTCTTGGGCTCTCCACATAGAGTTAGTTTTTGTTTGTCTCTTTATCCATTCTTGTAATAAACAAGGAAACTTAGCAAAGAAAATTTCATGCAGATATGAATATATGTACCTTTGTTTCCATCATTCCAAGTTGAGCTATATATTTATGGTCTTTCATCATGCAAACTCATCCTCCTTCTCACAGATACATTCTTATATCTCCTTCTTGGAGGGTTTACATGCCATGTCCTTACTCCATGATGTAGCACAAAATTTTCAATTTCTGGCAATAGAACCAGTTATTGGCTCGGGGTTTCAGAACAAGGGTTCAAAAGGCTTTACCAACAAATACCTTGTTCTCATCGGCATATTCAATATTCAAAGATTAAATAAGGTCTCATCTAAGACGTGCATGAGAATCACATACACCAAATGTTTGTGCATAGTATGCTGGAATAATATAGATTGGAAACACTTCACTAAGAAATATGCATTAGATATCATTCATTCATAACAACATTTATACAAGTGATGTGCAAGCTAACATACATAACAAGCATTTATTCAAAACAAAGGACATGATAAGAAGTATCAATTCGAGCATCATGCCTTCTTTCATTAATCACAGTGGAACATTTAGATACATGGAGACTTAATAATATTAAACCAAAGATCAAACACTCAGATCTCACTCTACTTTCTCTCTCATATTCCATTTATCATCCTATCATTACAATGAATCTCATAATCAACCAAAAGAGAACAATCAAACAACAATGAACAATGAACAAGAAGTTAACCCTATTATGTTCGCATGCATCCCTTATATATTTACATAAGCATGGCAATCATAACCAACTTGTCATCTCACTAAAAATCTCAACCATGACCAACCAGTCAGTTACAAAAATAGTTGCAATCATTATGATGATCTTCAAAGATTTGATATGCATGCAATCTTTATACAAGTCCATGTGCACAATACAAAACTAGTTGTCACACACAATTAGGAAATTGGTGGGCACAGGCGTTGAATCTTGGCATTGTGTGGTACAAAACTCATGGTACATGCACAGTGCAGAACTTGTGGCACACACATGGTCTTGCCAAAACCTTCATGCCATCATAGTGCTATGAAGGATTCTCTCTAATTTTTAGATCTCTATGTGCCTTTTCTTATCAAACCCTATCTGTCTCATGGATCTGGGTTCAAGGAGGAGAAATTCCACCCTGACATTGATTTAGAAGAATCCAATGCTATGGTCATTGCCTCGACTTCTAATTTGAAGTGTCAACCCTCTAAATTTGTTAAGAGGGTAGAGAAAATCCCCGATATAGTTATTCCTAGAAAGAACTCTCACTGGATGGCTTTGTCAATAGAAAAATGCAGGCTTATTGTGAAATTTACCACTCTATGGGCATCCCCCGAGGCAATGGCGACTTGGATTTAGTGAAACTAGCAAGTTCATTTAAAGGGTCAACTAACGCATTTCCTCTATGGACAAGGATTCTATGCATTTCTATTTCAAACCAAAGAGGTCTGAGATTTAATCTTCAGAAGCAGACCATATTTCATGGGAATGAGAGGAATGTACCTGAACCAATGGACTCTGGATTTAAAAACCCTAGGTTTGGAATGACGAAACCCTGAGATGCATTGAGAATACCCTTGGAATATTCAATGACAAATCCACACCAAAAGACGGGTTGTTCGCATGTGCCTGAATCTTTGTGGAAGTCCACTTGGAGAAAGGGATACCAAAAGAAATCTTATTAACACTAGAGAACTAGAGGCATGAGAAACCTTTATATTATGAATAGTTTCCTTTCAAATGAAAATTTTTCCATGAGTATGGACACTTTGCGAAAAATTGTAAGAAAGGGATGTAGTAGACAATGTTGGCTCAAGATTCTAAGAATCGATGGAAAACTATTAAAAAAAAGGTGAACAACAAGAAACCAATTGTGAAAAAGAATACATTTTTTCCCTCCCATCATCAGGAAAAATTTCAAGATCAAGGGCACAAGAAGGAAATCAAGGCAGGCAACTAGAAAAAATCAATCTAAGAACAGGGGGAATGAATGTCTTTGAACCCTTATCAAAATCCCCAAATAAAATCCATATAGAAGCACCAAATGGTTTTGAAATCCTCTTTCTCAACGAGTTAGAGACAGTGGAAAAAATGGATCTAAAAACCAAGTAGAATTTTGGCTCTCCATTAGAGATTCCAAAGAAAATAGAAGCAAACGGAGTGGGATATTCTCATGAAGATTTGGAAAAAGACTGAACAATGGGAAAGGAAGAACCATATAAATCTAAAGGGAGTGGAGATAAATAGAGAGAATTCATAGCTCAACTTAGGAATGAAATCAAGGAGGAGAGGAGAAATCATGGGAGGAAATGAAAAAAGACAGGGAAGACTCAGATGGAAGAATGCCAAAGAAAATTTGAAGAAAGTCAGCCAGAACAACCAGAGTGGAAGTAGTTGCTAGGGAAAAATCCTTGGGAATGAAAGAAACCCTAGAAAAAATATCTTCTCAATATCAAGGGATAATAGGAACTATAGAAATGGAGGAGTGTAGTTGTGGACTATAGAAATTCATCACAAATAAAAAAATTATACATACGAAATTTGTACTTGTATAAAGTACATATTTAGTTTTATACATACGAAATTTCTACTTTTATAAAGTATGGGGAAGAGATTTTATAGAGGATGCAGGGAGCCCTCATTGCATACTTAGCCAGCTTTTGGATCGTGGGTTCTCGGGCTGGCGGGTTCAAAATTGGACCTCTGATGTTTCGTGGCCTACAAATAGCACCGCCAGTTCCGTGATATAAAAAATGACAGGCGGTGTTTACTTTGCTTTAAAACTAAGGATTTTCTTGGACAGAAAGATATAGCATTACCAAATTAGTTTTCTTTGCACACGTTTTATAGAGCATGTAGGGAGCGGTCATTCCATACTTCGCCAGTTTTTGGATCGAGGGCATTTTCGAATCAGTTTTCTTTGTAATTTATCAAAAATTGATAATGTCTATTACATGTTTCTGAAAATTGACGGGTTCAAAATTGAGTCTCTGATGTTTCTTGGCCTATAAATAGCACCGACAATTCCGCGATATACAAAATGACAGGCGGAGTTGCGGACTATAGAAATTTACAAAAAAATAGTGTTTGTTATACAATAAAATAGTAATAAAGTTTTCCCGAATCAGCTTGCTTTAAAACTAAGGATTTTCTTGGACAAAAAAGATATAGCATTGTTGAATTAGTTTTCTTTGTACATGTTTTATAGAGCATGCAGGGAGGGGTCATTTCATACTTCGCCAATTTTTGGATCGCATGTTCTCGGGCTGGTGGTTTCAAAAATGGGTCTCTGTTGTTCCGTGCCCTATTGTTCTGTGCCCTACAAATAGCATCGAGAGTTCCGTGATATACAAATTGAGAAGTGGCGTTGTGAACTATACAATACAAACTTATTATAAAATAAATAATGTCTGTTACATATCTCTGGAAATTACATCAACGTCGTTGAAGTCCAAAAATTAGCATACAATAGGAGACAAGAAATGTAGCATATCCAAATTAGTTTTATTTGGAACAAACAAGAAAGATTCCTGGAAACCCAAAATTTAGTATACAATAAGGGCATTGTCGAATCAGTTTTCTTTGGAATTTATCAAAAATTAATAATGTATGTTACATGTTTCTGGAAATTTAAATGTGTTTGTCATATAGATTGGGATTGGGTCTCCTGCGGACCATAAAAAGAAATAAGTACAAGAATTAGGAACATTGAAAGAAGTGAGCGACGGTAGAGAGGAAGACCTGAAAAGAAGAAATTGGAAGTTAAGAGTGTTTGGTTACAGTTTTCTATTGAAAGAGGACATAAGTGGATTGATAAAGAAGAGAAGATGACAGCATAGACTTAAACTAGATTGATAAACAAAACAAGATGGAAGTATAAACTTACTATGAAGCCGATGTGTTTTTGTTGTTGTTGGCGATGGGCATTGTAGTCATGTTGACCAGTTCTTTCCCTTCCTAGACGAGGCCATTCATTCTCTCTTGGAACCATTCTTCGATGTAGCTTTTCATGGGGGTTGTGTTAGTTTCATCCCGGATTTCTATGTCATAAAGGTCGTTTTCTAATTTCCTTAGATCCATTGAAATACTATGCAGAGTTTGTTCAATTTCTTCATTGTGTGAGGCATAGTCCAGTACCCAGCGCTCGTGCTCATCTAGACGATGTTCAAGTATGTTGTAAAACTTTTCGAAAGAAAACCCCTTTAAAATATCAACTTGTTCCTTGAAGGCTTCTTTGGCGACTGACAAGGATTTGAGAATTAAGTTAGGATCTTGAACCTCGTTGGTAGTTTTGGCTAAGTCCAGCTGGAGCAGGCTTGTGAATAAATCTTCCTTTTTTGATATGACTTGTTTACATGACTTGACAATGAGCTGCAGGTTGTCAACTTTCTTTTTCCAGCATGCTTTTACTTTTTTGGTGCGCTTTGGCGAGGGTATTTTCTCTTGTCTTATTTTCAGTTCCGATGTGTTGTCGGTATATTTGGCAAAAGGGGCCAGTACCTGATCACATAAATGTTGTTCATTTTTTAAACTCGTCTCCAATTGTTCCAGCAAACCATTGGCCTTCTTTTCGAAGGAAACTAAATTTTTCAATGTTTCCCAATCTTCAGTAACTACATGCATTGTTTTGTTGATGTTATTCTCTACAAGGGATCTAGAGCATGCAAGGAGGGTAGAGGATACTTTCATCTTCATTACAGTGGTAGAAGGCACGATTTTTGCCAAAGGAATGGAAAATTCTGGAGTGGCAAGGAAATCCTGCTCAAATTCGTTGAGGTGTTGTTTCATATTGGGATTTTCTATCTCAATTCCTTGAATGAAATCATGAAGAATGTCACAGGTTTCCTGGTGAAAATGGTAGATTTGGGATGGTGGCATTTTGCTAAAGTTAATATATGCGCGAGATTTTCCTTTCATGTTTGTTACATCTCTCTTTTCAATGACCAGACTTTCAGATTGGCTATCAAAAATAGCGCTCTAGATTACGAAGGATTCATCTATGTCAAAAAAATCGGTGTCCGATATTTCCACCGCGAACGACCCAATTTTATGCATGTGCTCAACTTCAATTTCAAGTTGCAGTTTTCCACTTTCAATTTGGGGTTCCTCCGCCTGCCCTACATTTTTTTTTCTCTTATTTGCCAGTGGAATTTTGTGAGAACTATCAATATTTATGCGAGGAGGGTTCTTATCTCCTCCTTCGTTCGAAGATTTCTGGGTTTCTTTCTTACTGGGGTGGACTGTCGAAGCAATGCTTCATGATGTCGTGCTCTTGGGAGTGCTGGCAGGGGACTAGGTACTCTTCTCACCGGATAATTTTCCATGTTGTATATACAATTCAGTGGTGCTTTGCAATCTCTCTGCGTCGTAATTGGCAGAAGCAGGATTTTTGTCGTCATTGTTCTTGGGTCAGGTGTGTATGGACAAAAGAGGTGTTAAAGCCAACACCCGGTAAATGTTCTCGAAAAATTTCATTAGGGTCGAACCCTTTTAGCCTTTCAGCATATGTTAGGTTCAATTTCTTGAAATGGGTGGAAAACTTGTCAATCTTGTTGATGTTTCTGCACACGAAGTCTCCGACTTTCCAAGGTAGAGGAATGAACTATTTTTTTTTCTTGTCATGGAAAAAATGCAACCAGTGGTTGTATTTCCTTGCTATTTCTACAACAAACATCTTGTCCGTGATGTGGCATGGAAAGAAGGTAGGATTTTCCTTAGAGACAAAGACCATGAGGACACTTTGATTTTCCTCTTGCTCAAGTGTGCCCTTCCTGTTCAAAAACTTGGTTGCTTGGCCAGACATCCGCGGAGCATCCTTTCCTAACAGTAAATCTTTGAAAACTAAGACAATTGTGAAAATCAAGTAGGATGACATATAAAATTGATTCGATTCTTTGAATCATGACAACTGGGAGCAGAGCTCAATCGAAATTATCTTCCCCCAATCGAAAATGTATTTTTCATTGACTGTGAAATACAAAATATAAATAATTATATGGGAAATGCTTGTTGTGGATGCATGTCCCGTTATTCTTGTAACCAGCCAAGAAATTTCCTGGAATGGATTTCTAAAGGAACTTACCTGCAACCTTGTGATATCTTTAGGAACTATTTTCGGGTCTTCGAGGAAGTCCACTAAGATGTCCAACCCGTTATGATGTTTTTCTAGAAACTGTTTTCAGTCTTGTCCTCTGAACGTCAATGTTGGGTTCGGAAATTTTAACATCTCGCAAAAGAGCCGAGGCACTTGGTTGCCTAGCCAGACATCCGCAAAGCATCCTTTCCTAACAGTAAATCTTTGAAAACTGAGACATTTGCTAAAATCAAGTAGGATGACATATAAAATTGATTCAATTCTTTGAATCGTGACAACTAGGAGAAGAGCCCAATCAAAATTAGCTTCCCCCAATCGAAAATGTATTTTTCCTTGACTATGAAATACAAAATATAAATAATTATATGAGAATTTCTTGTTGTGGATGCATGTCTCGTTATTCTTGTAACTAGCCAAGAAATTTCTCGGAATGGATTTCTAAAGGAACTTACCTGCAGCCTTGTGATATCTTTAGGAACTATTGTCGGGTCTTCGAGGAACTCCACTAAGATGTCCAACCCGTTATGATGTTTTTCTAGAAACTGTTTGTAGTCTTGTCCTCTGAACATCAATGTTGGGTTCGGCAATTTTAACATCTCGCAGAAGATCTGAGGTGACAAAGAAACAGGAGAATTGTCGCGTAGTGGAATAATTCTTTGGCCTGGAATATATTTCTCGACGCACCAAGAGACCACCTCCTTAGAGTTAAAAACCTCAGGAATGTAGCCTACACGAGCGATTCCAGAGGTCCGAATCACTTCGTTTTGGGCGGAACAGGATGAATAGTAAAAGTATGCCCTGGACCACTGAAATCTCTGGTCCTCTTGTGTGAACATATTTACTGTATCTCCAAAAAATTGTTGTCGACCTGGTGCCATAAGTCTAGAAGAACGTTTATTTGTTCCAGTCGATGAATGAAATGAAAATTTGGAAGGGATAATATAACCCTGCTCAAATTTTGGTCGAAAGTGTGTAAATGGGAGATGTCCTCGAGACTTTCGTTGATTAATGACAATTTGGATGGTTGTTTCATGATGCGTTGTTAACATTAAAGAGTACTAATTGCATACATAGAAATTCCAACATGTTGGATATTGCAATGAGCGATTAAGAATTGTAGATTTCTTGAGTGGGCCAACACGAGAATGCGTGTTGGAGATGAACAATCGAAAGGGACAAAATAACTCTTCGCACATCTTGGTTTAATGCGTAATAATGGGAGATCTCCTCGATGTTTTCGGCCATTAATGACAATGTTGAGGGTTCCTGCATGGTCAGCTGTTATCATGAAAGGTTTCTAATCGCATAGTAAGAAAGTACGGAGGTCGCAGGCGGGGGGAAAAAGATAGCTACAAAAGAGGGTTGCAACGTACAAGTGTTGAGGGTGAGGGTGCGAGGGTTAAATTGTATTTCTCAAAACTTTTTGAGTGCAATACGCATAACAATGAAGAGGACATGGTAGGACAACCGAAAGCACAGGAAGTTAGTGGGGATGGAAGGAAGCGAGAGATACTTTGAAACATTTGTGAGAAATGGTAGAGTGATCGTGCTGGAATTGTAGATTTTGTGAACCCGACAACAGGAGAATCCAAAACAGGTTGAGAAGTTGTCTGCAAAGGAGGCGAGGTCCGGACCTTCTAATTGTATCACTCTGAACATTTGAATGCATAATTTGTAACATGGAAGAGAGGACGATGTCGGAATCCGGTAGTCAATTTGTATATTGTGGAGAGTGTAATCCCAATTGTTTCATACCTCTGTGTCCAGTTGTCAGTACTAAGAACTAATTTAGTATTCAAAATAATCTTTTAGATAGTTCATAGGGGCTAGCATCCAGAAACAGTGGAAATCTCCACCCCGCTAATCCTACATTTCGTGTGTCAATTTGTATATCGCGGAATTGCGAGTGTTGTTTGGAGGACACGAAACAATGGAAGTGCAATGTTGAGTCAGCCACTCCGCAGGTTCGCTTGTCAATTTGTATATCGCGGAATTGTGGGTGATATTTGTAGGCCACGGAATAATGGAGGTCCAAGTTTGAGCTCACCCGCCCGAGAACCCGCAATCCAAAATGTCGCTAGATATCGAATGTGGAATTTGTACATTCTCTATAAAATATCATGGGAATCAGTACATGCTCTATAAGATATCATGTGAATACTTTATAGTCCCATAATACACGGGAAGAAAAAAAAGGGAAAAAGAACAGAGTAGTTAGCAGTGGAATTGTAGATCATGGAAATTTAGAGTGGAATATGTATATAATGGAAAAACATCGAAATCATCAAAAGCAACAGTGGTTAGTTGGATTTGTTGTCTGATTATATAGATGGAGATAAAAATATGTCAACCCGCCAACACTGGAGCTGCATATTTCGTGAACCGGGAAACAGGTGGATCCAAAATGGGCTGAGAAAGTGTCTGCAAAGGAGGCAAGGCCCAGACCTTCTAATTGTATCGCTTCGAACATTGGAATGCATAATTTGTAACAAGGAAGAGCGGACGATGTCAGAATCCGGTAGTCAATTTGTATATTGCGGAGAGTGCAATCCCAACTGATTCGTAACTCTGTGTCCAGTTGTCACTACTAAGAGCTATTTTACTATTCAAAATAATTTTTTAGATACTATTGTATAGGGAAAAAATAAAAACTAAAATCATTTTTTAGATACTATTAGATACTTCACAGGGATTAGCATCTGTAAACAATGGCAATCTCCACCCTGCCAGTCCTGCACTCCGTCTATCAATTTCTATATCACGGAACTGGGAGTGTTGTTTGGAGGACACAGAACAATAGCAGTGCAATGTTGAGTTAGCCAGTCCGCAGGTGCGCTTGTCAATTTGTATATCGTGGAACTCGGGATGTTATTTGTAGGGCACGGAACAATGGAGGCCAAATTTTGAGCACCCTCGCCCGGTCGAGAACCCGTGATCCAAAATGTCGCTAGGTATGGAATGTGGAATTTGTACATGTTCTATAAAATATCATGTCCATATTTTATAGTCCCATAATACACAGGAAGAAAATAAGGGAAAAAGGACGGAGAAGTTCGCAATGGAATTCTAGATAATACACGGGAAGAAGAGAAGGGAAAAAGAACCAAGTATCTCGCAAAAGAACATCTAGTGTTTGCTTATTAATGAAAATGCTTGTGAATTCCTACTGAGTTCTCACCAGTTAATGCATAAAGTGTAGATCGCGGAAGTATATTTCGTACCACTGTGTCCACTTGCCACTAGTAAGAGCATTGCTGATGTATATGAGGAAGGACATGAAGTTGTTGGGGATGGAAAGCAGCAACAGATAATTTGAACGAACTCAATGTATATAAGGAACCTGCAGTGGAATTGTAGATCACGGATGTTTTGAGTGCAAGATGTATATAGTGGAATGATAAGCAGCTCGTTTCGCAAGTGACATCCCCGCAGCGGCGAGCATAAAATTGGCTAAGTATGAAAAGGAATAGCAGTCGGTCGGATCCATCATGCGAGGATACAGATGGAGATGTTAAGGCATGAATTGCAGATCACGGAAGTATCTTTCATACCACTGTGTCCACTTGTCACTGGTAAGACCATTGTTGATGTATGTCGGGAAGGACACGAAGTTGTTAGGTATACATATCAGCAATAGATACTTTGAACGAAGTTAATGTATATGAGGAACCTGTTAATGTTTAAGCCATTATTATAGATGTTTGCATTTCATTAGATAAAAATAGCATAATCTAAGATCACTGAGAAATACACAATCACAAGAGACACAACATTTATCTTGGGAAACCCTCTAGGGGAAGAAAACCCAGCAAAACTTCCTTAATATAGATAGCCAATACAATTCCAAGAGATCTCTTATGCTAATACAGAAAGTCCTCTCCCAGATATGCACCACTCTCTCTCTCCTTCTTCTCTGGTAGCAGATCTGAACTTGTCTCTCAAAAATGAGCAAGTGAGTTGTGTCTAAGTGAGGCACTAGCCTCCTTTATTTATACAAGTTTGGCACGTGTGAAGTGTCTCTTCACTGGCAAGGCCGACTTCTCAAACTGGGTGGGTAAACCCACCTTTATTATATTTCTAGGTCTCTTTAATATTTGTTGGGGCCGACTTCTTATTATGCCTATTACAATTGTCTTTTGACCAATCCGCAAAAGGGGATTTGGTCCTATTACAATAACCGACGTGATCAATCCACAATGGGGATTGATCCTATGAATAATATATTAATAATAACAAGAATACTCTTTGCAGTTACATTATTTCAACAAAACCYGTGATAGAATTGTAGATCACAGATGTTTTCAATTCAAGGTGTATATAGCAAAACAATAAGCAGYTGGGCTCGCAAGCGCCAACCCCGCAGTGGCGGGCATAAAATTGGCTAAGTATGGAATGGAACAGCGGTCGGTCGGATCCATCTTGCGAGGATATAGATGGAGATGAAGACATGTCAACCCGTCGTAMATAGAAAGATGAATAAGTATAAAACCAGAAAGCCATAATGAACRAGAAAAGCAAAATGGGAAAAGAKATAAGTATCTAAGAGTCRGGAAAACCTTTTTTTTTCGTTTATTAATGGAAATGTMTTCGAACCTCTRTTGGCTTCTCACTAGTAAAAKCATTAAGTGCACATCACTGAAGTTCTTTGCCTRCAACATGTATATGATGAAAYAGGGGACATAGGTGTTGGATACCGCRAACTCGGGGCCTGGTGTCTAGATAACTGGCTAAGTATKGGCCAAGACGAAGTTTTGRTATCTATTTCAATAGTATTCATACTAGTATCTATCAATGGAGAAAKTTTTTGTATTTATCTGAATAGTATTCATACTAATATATATTAATGCATTGTTTATGTTTCAAATGAAAATGATCTCCCAATTTGCAAGATGCTCTTCGGCTCGCAAATTTCATTGAAACCAGGAAAATTTTGACTGCAAGATGTACATAGCGCAACAAGAAACATGAATTTGCATTGTGGTCTCAACGACATAAATTCCTTATCATCTATTCATCTTTTATTTGTTGCAATGACATCAGCAAACGACGGCTCTCCATAAACATCAATATCTAAATTAAATTAAAGGAAATCAAAGTTTGTTGTGACTTTAAGTAATTAAAGCATAAATTGAAAACTACGGAAGTTCCTAGGCTGCAAGATGTATATGACGAAACACTGGACATATTTGTTTAATACCGCAAACCCGAACATAACTGCGTAAGCTTTGTCGAAGAGGAAGTTTTATGTATTTTTTCCAATAGTACTGATATTAGTATATATGCACGGATATTATCAAATAGAACAAGCTGCAATTTATCCAACATACTTCACAAGAACATTGCATCAACAGTTCAGTTGTCTTGTTGTAACTCATGAATTCATTCTATTTATGGAACCCGAAGAATGGGAGCAGAACGAGTCCTCCAATTTCTTTCTTTAAATACAGAGTCGGCACCACATAAGTCTGGCCTATGAAAAAGTATTTTTAAATGTAAAATGTAAAGAAAGAACAGATCGGGTTTTATTTAGATTGAAGTAGTGAGCAATAGAAACAAAATCTTGTCCTTCATGTTTAACAACACAGGGGAAGAAGGTACAAAATACAATTAAAACAAATACCAGAAATTGGAAAATACTATTAAGAAATAAACCGAAATTATTTTATATTCAAATAAGATGTGTTACAAAATACAGTTGAGGCTATTTGCGACAACAATTGCAATTTCACCTGCCATCGACCAATTAAAGATATGTACATTGATGAAGCTTCTTCAAAATTTTCTTGACGTTCAAACTCTTTACTCGTAAAAAATGAGTTGAATATCAATTTTGGGTTTTGTACTTAATCGGTGTTGCGAAGTACATCTATCCCAATTTTTTGAATACCTTGTTTCTTCCAGATATGTCCTGCTTGCAATGGCTTCTTATTCAACATTCCATTCTTTTTCAAGTATTACTTTCCTTCTACTGTCAAAAACTTGGGGTTTAAGGTGTTTTCTTTGCAATGTTCCTGAGCATTCACATCCGAGACAACTTAGAAATGTGATTCGGGCCGATTTCAAAGTGAAGGAAGTCGTTTTATGTCACAACAGTTAAGGTAGGGGAAACAAATTCAAGTATATATTGACTGTTATTCTTCTTGTATTCGATCGTTTGTTTGGTTGAGAAGCTTGCCTGGGGATTTGTATGTGGAACTTCTTTGCTTTATTACAGTAAATTGGAAGAAACGTCCAGCCCAGATGCAAAATTCAAATCTGTTGAGGTACATAACTTCTTCGGGTAGCTAAGGTGTGGCAAGTGCATCAAATGCTGCAGAATGCATCAGAATATATCTTTCCTCATAGCGGGGGAGGTATGGCGTCCCAAAGAAAGATCTAGAATGTTCAGAGGTGACACCTAATATGTGGCCTCTGCAACTACATCCAGAGGAAACCGAACAAACTTTGACAAAGAGCATGGCTTTCTGTCAAGTCGTCTACCAAAGCCACATGCAGGTCATCAAAGTATGAAATAGAAACTCATGTAATGATAATATGTCGTTTTATCCACCCATACAGATTATGTTACCAGCCTCCGAGGAAGAAAAACACTTGTGTGATCTCTACAATTCGATACAATGGCCAAATCTGTGTTATTGGAAGAATCTATATACTTAAACGAAGAACTATCTTGCAGGTGACCTAAAAATCCATTACAATTCCCAGCAATAAAACAAAGAAGTTCAACAAACAAATTTCCAGGTAGCCTTTTCAACCAACCAAAGCATCAAACACAAGGAGAACACCAAACATACTTGTTCTTTTTTTTTCATCCTCTCTGTGTTTCTCTTGTATAACAGAGGTTTTTTTTACTCAAAGCTCACGTCACATAAAACCAGTCTCTCTTCTTTCATCTGCCCCTCAATCGCATCTCTAAGTTGTCTTACATGTCCATGACCAAGAACATTAGAACGAAGGCACCCTAAAGCGCAACTCTTTGATGATAGAGAGAAATGACAATAAGTATTTAAAAGCAAGGTTGGATGGTCTTCCATACATTTTGTGTTGATTCCTTTTAATGACATATGTTCTCGATATTTTCAATTATTAATGCCAATCTTTTTTAATATGTACATTGAATAGTGACTAGCAGCATGTATTAAAATTCTCATATCCGACCAGATTCTCAAATCTGACATCTAAGATATGCACAATATTAAAGAGGGACATGACGTTAAGGCCTCTGTAGGTCACACATTTGTGAACTATGCTGAAGCTTTTAAGAAAACTAAAATTGCACAAGAAAAAAAAAAGTATTTTCACCAATTCAAAATGCAGGCAAAAAGAAATTACCAGATCCCATAATATTCGACTGTCTATTCATTTTAATGGCAGATGTCCTTGATATTTATAGTTATTAAAGCCCATCATTTCGAAATTCACAATACTAAAGAGGGACATGATGTGAAGGCCTCTATGGGCGACACGTTCGTGAACTATGCTGAAGCTTTTAAGAAAACTAAAACTACAAAAACAAAAAAAAACCATTATTTTTGCAACTTCAAAATGCAAGCAAAAAGAAATTACCAGACCCCATAATATTCATCTATCTATTCATTTTAATGGGAAATTTCCTCGATATTTTTAGTTATTAAAGCCCATCATTTAAAAATGCACAATATTAAAGAGAGACATGACATCAAGCCCTCTCTGGGCGACACGTTCGTGAACTATGCTGAAGCTTTTAAGAAAACTAAAACTGTAGAAGCAAAAAAAAAAAAATCGCAAATTCAAAATACTGGCAAAAAGGCACTTTCATAGGTAAGGCACTTTAGTACTCAATGTTCTTCAAATTCAATGACATTTTTATTATTTGAGTAAAGGGGCAAAAACATCTAACAACCTAGAAGGAAGGTCATATATGATGGACAACTCATTAGCAGAAGCCATAGCAAGAATGTGAATTGAGTATCTAATAACTGCAGATCTATGTTGTGTTTGAGTCTTTATCTTTCCCTGCCTGTTCAAAATCAAAAACAAGGAAGGGTTGAATATTAGCCTGTCTATTTATTTTAATGGGAAACGTCCTCGAGCTTTCCAGTTATTAAAGCCCATCTTTTTGAACCTGTCTGGTCGATTCTGACTTTTGAAAGAATATTTAATGTGTATTAGGAAGCATTGAATGTAGGGAGGATGGATCCCTATGTAAAAGACGTTACTACTATTTTTCAGTTTTTGTCGACGAGCGTATGTAGAACGTACGTAAAGAAAAGTAATTCGAGAATGCTATTTTTTTTGCACATGAGCCCTTGAAATTCAAATAGTTCGCAAGTCCGATTTTCTATTTGTATATCGCAGAACTCTCTGTGCTATTTGTAGGACACGGAACAACAATGGTCGAAGTTAGAGCCCGCCAGCCCGAGAACCCGCGATCCAAAAAATGCTTACTATTTTTTTTGTGTGTTTTTTTATCCACCGGTGTATGTAAAATGACGTATGTAAAGTAAACTATTTCAACAATGCTAATTTTTTTGGACATGACGGCCTTCAAATTCAAATAGTCCGATGGTAAATTTGTATATCGAGGAACTCTCTGATTCTCAATTTTCAGCCACCCACCCCGAGAACTCGTGATGCAAAAATTGGCTAAGTATGGGATGAGGGCTCCGTGCATGCTTTATATATCTACTTTAAAAAATTACGTATTTCCTATGTTTAATTTATGTTGTCCAGGAAACCTATAATTTTATAAATTTCAATGTCTTATGTCCATAAGCCCTTCCTTTAAAGAAAACTAATTTGGAAATGCTAATGTATACACCATAGTTTGATACCACCTATCCACCAAGCCACGTCCATAAAACTAGCTAAGTATGCAACCAAACGACGGCCGATCGGAATGATCGTGGAACTCTATGTGCTATTTGCAGGGCACGGAAGAACAGAAGCCCAACTTTCAGCCCACCACCCCGAGAACCCATGATCATTAACCTATGTTGTTCAAGAAACCTATAACTTCATAAATTGCATTCTCTTATGTCCAGGAGGATTTTTTTTAAAGAAAACTAATTCGGGAAAGCTAATGTATAGACCACACACGACTTGTCATAGGATGCAATTGAACTACAGTCACTTGGAATGACCACAGAAGCACGAGAAAGTAGAGTCAAATGCAGTTTACAACAAGAAAGTAAAAGGGAGAGAAGAGCTATATCTCCCACACATCAAAAGGCAATTTCATAACCATGAAACCGTAGTAACACATAATCCATGGAAAAAGCATCGGCAACTATGAAATATATTTTGAGCTCGACAAAATCTGCTTCAAAGCGTAACAGATGCAATTAACATCGTCTACAATTCTTTACTCTGTTATTTTATCTTAATAAGCCCAATTTTCAGCCCGCCAGCCCCAGAAGCCGCAATCATTAATCTATGATGTCCAGGAAACCTATAATTTCATAAATTGCATTCTCTTTTGTCTAGGAGGCCTTCTTTTACAGAAAACTAATTCGGAAATGCTAATGTATGCACCGAACATGACCTGTCATAGTTAGATAGAACCTATTCGCGAAGCCTCGTCCATAAAAATAGCTTAGTACGCAATCGAATGGCGGTCGCTTGGAATGACCACATAAACACAACAAACTAGAGTCAAACGCAGTTTACAACAAGAAAGTAAAAGGTAGAGAACAGCTATATCTCCCACACAGCAAAAGGCACTCTCATAACTACGAAACCATAGTAACACAGAATCCATGGAAAACACATCGGCAACTATGAAATATATTTTYAGGCYGACAAATTATGTTTCAACGCRTAACAGATCCAATTTACATTGCCTGCAATTMTTTAGTCTGTTACTTTATCTTAATAGTATTCTATGCAAACCGAACTGCAAAAAAATGTAACTAGAGATCCAACCGCARATGCAGCATCCCAACATTGCAAACCTTGGGCAAACAAGAAAAAGMACCAAAAGGCCTAAGTACARGTGCAGGACCARAACCCTRCAAAGTCGAATCAAGAAACAATAAACAGCATACAGCGAAGAAAGGAACAAGCAGMAACCACCCCCCYAGGAATGAGGCTCTTCCAATCGCGACTGTAAAAACCCAAAYGTGCAAACTGCAACAACACAAACATGCAAGCAAGAACAATGAGAACATGCAAATAAGAAATCAGTGCCATGAAAAAAGCAAGCATGGACTAGTGAACCAGCAATGCCCCTGGAGCATATAAATTTTAAAAACGGAAGAAAATGTCTTGTAACAAGCCTGTTAAGTAACCATTCAACACTACCAAGCCTGTTAGGTAAACATTTAAGTCTGTCAGAAATGCACTGTAAACATTTAAGAAAAAAATTCAATGTGGCAGGTCTCTGACGTATCMCAAATAAATTCATATATTTTTTGTAACAATAGTTCGAACACGAGAGAATGTATTGCAAAGACATACTTTCGATATGCCACCATATCAAACATTGCCATAAATTTACCTAGCATAAAATGATAAACCAAACATTCGAATTAATGGTAGCATTAATCCACGTTCGACGAATGCATAACAAAATTTATGATTCAAAAATTACCATATACGACCAAATACTTTGGAAATGTAAACATATTTTACATTGGGAATAGCGAAGGCGGCAATAAGACCTCCAATCCTTTGTCCAATCAGATCTTGACAAACATGATACTTTTTATTATATAAACATCGATGTTTTCACTTCCCTTGTTCCAACAATAAACAATAGGAAAATATTTATGGTCAACGCACAAGCTAATGTCAGGTCAATGATTTATCGATCGCTATAGTCCCTCTATGCCTACGACAGGGACTAATAATGATAGTCCTATCCTAGAATTGTAGAGAGTTCGGAAGTAGGGATAAAGAATAAGAGTTAAGAGACTTGGTCAAATCATAAAAACCTACAATCCTCTTGATCTAGGAGACAAAGTTGGAGGCAATGGATGCATTCCAAATATGCAAGAAGCAATGGAAATATAGTGAAGGCACAACAGTGAGCTCACGTGGAGATTTAGGTGGAATTTGCACCGTCTTGAACAAAGGTAAAAATGGTAAACTCTTTTTGCACCCAACATTGGATTTTTACTTGTTTCAACCATATTCAAACAATAAAACAGTTCATGGTGATTAATGTGTATATGTCGATAGCTTATAGAGACAATGAAATTTGCTGGAACTCACTGATATCCCTTTGGAATTCAGTTGAGACTAAAAACAACATTGTAGGAGGAGACTTCAACATTATTTTGAACAACAAAAAGAAAAGAGGAGGGAATATAGTTTGAGATATGGTCCGAGAAATATTGGAGGACCTAATGAATGAATGGGACATCGTAGACATTAGGTGTTCCAAAGTCAAGTACACATGGTCAAACAAAATAATCGGTCTAGGGCATATTGCAGTGAGGCTCAACCATTTCCTGGTGCATAGTGACATTTTGTCTCAAGATTACAATATACATTCACAGATCGTTACCTCAGCTAGTTCGGATCATAAACCCATTCTACTAGTGTTGGAGGAGAAACCATATTATGGTCCCCTTCCATTCATATTCAATCATCTTTGATTGCAAGAAGAAAGAGTCATGGAAATAATAATTAAAGGCTGGCATATTTGGATTATAGGCTTCTCGGTCTACATATGGGAGAAAAAGTTAAAATCAGTCAAGATGGCTCTTAAGGAATGGGTCAAGAAAACTCACACGAGCTCTTCCACTAGGAAAGAATCCCTCTTATCTTAGCTCCAAATAGTATAGTCTCAATTAGAAGAAGAACAGGTGACAGAAGAGTTGCAGCAGTGAGAAAAAGAAATAAGTCAAAATCTGCACAAGGAAATAAGGAATGAAGAATAAATGTGGAGGCTTAAGTCAAAATTCCTATGGCTCAAATCTAGGGACAGGAATACAGCTTTCTTCCATCAACAAGCCAAGTCACGAAGACAAAGGAATAATGTTAGTTGGATTAAAAGGGAGGATGGAAGCAAAGTTGTGAGTTATGAGGAAATAAAGGCAACTGCAGGAGAATTTTTTCGAAATATCTACACTGAACAGGAGGGAGAAGATCATGAGATCACTGCATAATTACTAAGCCATATACCCTCACTAGTAACCATGGGAGAAAATGAAAATTTAATGGAAAAATTTTCAAGAAGAAGAAGTGGCCAAAGCGGTCTGGACTTTAGATCCTGATTAATCTCCCGGTCTTGATGGCTTCAGCATACATTTCTATCAAAATGTTGGGATTTGATTAAAAAAAATGACCTAATTAAAATGTTGAGATATGTTTAGAAATCGTTCAGATTGGGTGTGGATACAAATTCTGTCTTTCTAGTATTGATACCAAAGGAAGAAAATCCTTCCTCCTTTTCTAGGTTCTGTCCCATTTCGTTGTGTAACACATCATACAAAATTTTGACCAAGATAATAGCAAACAAATGAAGGGAGGTTCTCATGAAGATAATTTTGAAAATCAGAGCGAGTTTATGTAGAAAAGACAAATAACGGATAATGTCATATTGGTCCAAGAGGTGATCCACACCAGCGAGATGAACAAGGAGAAAGGTATGATTATAAAAGTTGACATGGCCAATGCATTCGGTAGAGTGCGGCACTCATTCTTATTTGATGTTATGCATATATATGGTTCTAGTCCATTTTTTATAACATGGGTGCAAGCATGTGTTTGCACCCCATAGATATCCCCTCTAGTTAATGGTTGACCTGCTTCTTTTTTCCACATTAGTAGAGGGCTAAAGCAGGGCTTACCCCTTTCAATCATAACAAAAAATAGATTTAGAATGGTTTTAGAGGCCTTCATCGATGCCTCTGGGGGCATGATCAATAAGCAAAGGAGTCCAATTCTGGAGTGGAATGTAAGTTCACAATTACTCCATCAAATATCTTGCATTATGAAATTTCCTTTGGAAGAAAATTGGCATTCATTTAAATACTTGGTATTATGTTGTCAATCAATAATCCTTCGGCCCACTCCTGGAAACACATTTTGGAAAAAATAAAAGAGAAATTTCAGCAGTGGGGAGCTCAATGGCTCAACCTTTCAAGCCGGATATTTTTAATCAAAGTTGTCCTCTAAACACTTCTTGTCTATCAATTTTCAGCGCTTTTAGCACCAACAGGAGTCAAGCATAAAATCAATCAAGATCTCAGAAAAAAATTATGTCAGGGGGGGGACGAATACCAAAAAATATCATTTGGTGCACTGGAAAGTGATCAGGGCTCCAAAAGAAAGAGCGGGTTGGGTATCAGAGTTCAAATCGTCCTCAATTCGGATTTGGGTGGGAAGTTAGTATGGAGACTTTTAACTGGCAAAATAGAGCGGTGGAAGTTGGCCATATGGAAAAAGTATCTTGTTGATGCATGGTAACATTCAAAGTAGAGGTGTGGAACATTAAAAAAAGACTTAAGACAGAGAGCGTCGCACCCTGGTGTAGAGTCTAGGGTTTGAAACAATCGTCGCCATGGAAGCTCAGGGAGGAGGGGAGCCGCCACCCCCTCCTTCTCCGTACACCTCCTTTCGAAAACTGATCGCAGCTTGCAGCAAGAAGATTGCCACCTCAGCTCCCCCAAGCTTTGTCAAGAAACTAGATGTTATTCCGGAGATTGACCTACCTCATGAACATCCAATGAAGGTAGCCCTATCCCTTTCTAAACAAGAACTTGTAGGTCAATTCATGGGGCTATGGCCCTCAACCAGATCCACAGACAACTGGATACAACGAAACTGGAGACCGTTGATCACAAACAGTGTTACATGCTATGTGGTAGGGAGAGGGTATTTTATTTTCGAATTTATCTCTCAAGAGGACAGAGATTTGATCTTCAAAAATGGACCGTACTTCATGGTCACCCAAGGACTCTATTTAAACCGATGGACCCCAAGCTTTGATCCGGCCTCAGAAGTACCCAAAGACGTCCCTGTCTGGGTAAGACTCCCAAATCTTCCAATACACTGCTGGAACCCAACCTCGCTTCAAGCAATAGGGAATGGACTGGGGAGATACATTGATAGAGTAGATCCTAGAGACTAGTACTCCTGCGTGCGGATCTGTGTGGAAGTCGACCTGGAGGTAGGCCTGCCAAAGGTAATAAAATTAAAAGTTGGGGATTGGCACCACTTCCAAAAGCTGGACTACGAACAGCTCCCGTTCAAGTGCAAAGGTTGTCATGAATACGGCCACTTCCAAAGGAATTGCCCAAAAAACCCTTCTACAGAGAAAGCAGGAGATGAAGGCTGTCAACAGGCCCGGAAGGGGAAACCCAAAGCGAAAGGACCAAGAAACGAAAAGACAGCCCCACCGCAATCCAAAATCTCAGGAACCAAGGAAACTGAGAACAGCTTCAGTATTTTGGCAAAAGAAGTCGACAAAGAGGAACCAGATCCAAGTAAAGATGTTCAAGAGGAAGGAGAAAAAGGTAACAAAATCCCATAGGACAAAGGGAATACAACAGCAGAAGAAGAAGGGGTGCAAAACAATTCCCCCCAAAGGTTGGAAGGTAGTCAGAACATCGAGGAAGGGGAGATCTCAACAGGCAGTGACTCAGAAGAAGCAAGTGAGGCTTGGGCCACTCCAAAGAAAACGGGAAGAGGCAAGAAAACCAAAAAAGCTGAAAGAGACCAGGAAACTTACAAAGACGTCCTCAAAGGGTCACAGCCCACCATCAAGCATCTGATCAGTGTTCGACATACGAGAAAGCAATCCAAAGCTTCTCAAGGAGGCCATCCCTCCCTCCAAGGTAATTAATGATTCTAACCTCCTGGAACTGTAGGGGAATGGGCAGCAAAAGAAAGGAAGAAGCACTCAAGGATAAAATCAAAGCTTCGAGAGAAAACATCCTCCTTCTCCAGAAGACCAATATGAGTCAGCAAGACTCACTCAAAACTTCGTTGAACGTTTGGAGAGGCAGCCAAGGAATAGTTGCAAACACCAGAGGTGCCTCAGGAGGACTCTGCACTCTGAGGAACGCCTCCAAAATAGACCTAATCATCTCTGACACATGCATGCACTGGATTCACACCAAACTCCTCCACAAAGACTCGGGTTACTAGGTAAGCATCTTTAATATCTATGTGCCGCAGCACTTGGGGGAAAAAAAACAATGCTAGGAATCCTTACAAAACTATCTACAGTAAAACGATCTCGACAATATCATTATCGGGGGGGATATGAATGTTACCTTAGCTCAAGAGGGAAAAAGAGGGGGTTCCATAGTGAGAGATCCGGCCAGAGAATGGGTGGAAGATCTAGTCACAGACTGGGACCTTCTAGACATCAAGTCGGCCAAAGGACTTTACACGTGGACAAATAAAAGGATCGGACCTGGGCACATAGCTGCCAGACTGGACATATTTCTAGTCCAAAGCTCCCTCCTATCATTAGGACTCACAGCAAATGCAGAGATCCTGCCCCACAGTGTATCAGACCACAAGCCCATTCGACTAGAAATTAAAAATGACCAAGTCAGAGGACCCATCCCTTTCAGATTTAGCCCAACCTGGATCCAAGACAAAGACTTTCTCGACCTGGTTTCCAAAACGTGGACCAACACTCTTACAGGCTCACCTTTTTATGTTTGGGAGGAAAAATTAAGAAGGTTAAAAATAGCTCTAAAACTATGGGCAAAGAACCAGCCAAATCCAATAGCCTTGCGAATAGAAGCCCAAATGCAGCTAGAGAGCCGCCAGCTAGAAATGGAACACAAAGAGGTCACACAGGAAGCCCTACAACAAGAAGACAGCCTTCAAAGACAATGGCACAAAGCCTGCAGAGAGGAGGAAAGCTACTGGAGGCAAAAATCAAGAAGTCTTTGGCTGAAAGAGGGAGATAAAAACACAAACTACTTCCACAAGCAAGCGGAGGCAAGGAAACAATACAAAGCAGTCACAGAAGTACAAATCCAAAATAAAACAATTGTATATCCAGAGGGCATAAAACAAGCAGTCGTTGAAGCCTTTGAGGCGCTCTACACAGAACCACAAGGAACAGAAATAGACCCACAGATGTATCCTCTCACCATTATCCCAGGCCTCATAAATGAGGATATCAACAGCAAGCTGACCAGAGAGGTATCACAGCAAGAGATAAAGGAGGCCTTGGATCAAATGAACCCAGATAAGGCCCCTGGGATGGATGGTTTCACTGCCAGATTCTATCAGCAATGTTGGGATATAATCAAAAAGGATCTAACCAAAATGATCAAGAAATCATAGCAAAGCAGCAAGTTGGGTGGAAGCACCAACTCATCCTTCCTGGCACTCATCCCGAAGGAGAAAGGAGCAGTCTCCTTCAATCGCTTCAGGCCAATCTCCCTCTGCAACACAAGCTATAAAATCCTCACCAAAGTTATAGCCAATCGACTCAAGTCAATCCTCCCTCTCATTGTCCCTGAAAACCAAGGAGGCTTCATCAAAGGGAGGCATATTTCCGATAACATCATCCTTGTTCAAGAGGCCCTTCATTCAAGTATCCAGAGGAAAGACAAAGGTATGATCATTAAACTGGATCTCGCTAATGCCTTTGATAGAGTTAGACATAAATTTTTATTTGAAGTAATGAGAAAGTTTGGCTTTGATTCGACCTTTGTAAATTGGATAAAATCCTGTATCGGATCACCATGGATAGCCCCGTTGGTGAATGGGAAAGTAACAAAGTTCTTCCAAGCTTCCCGAGGTTTAAGACAAGGGTGCCCCCTCTCACCCCTTATCTATGCTATCCAAGCTTCAGTCCTAAGCTACCAGCTGGAAAACTCCCAAGTTCAAAAAATCTCCAGGGACTAAGAATCGTGCAAGGAGTAAAAGAAATAAATTATGCACAATTTGCGGACGATACACTGCTGATGGGAGGGGCAAGTCCAATAATAGCAAAAAAATTTAAGTAAGAGTTGGACGCTTATGCTGCAATCTCTGGAAGTGAAATAAGCCCGACCAAAAGCAAAATCTATGGCTGGAATATCACGTCAAATGAGATGTTGGGAATCACAAGATTTATGAGGATGGAAGGGCACACTAACTGGGAGGCCTTTAAATATCTGGGAATTCCCATTTTTAAATCTGCCCCAAGAGCCTCTCACTGGAACCGCCTGATAGACAAAATAAAAAGTAAATTTTCCTCTTGGGGGGCGAACTGGTTAAATTTAGCAGGGAAAGCAGTCCTGATTAAATTCGTGGTGACCAGCACTCCCATTTATCAGAGCTCGTTGCTCTTAGCCCCTGCCACCGTCATCCAAAAAATTGAAGCACATCAAAGGCACTTCTTGTGGGAAGGAGGAAAGCAGGTAAGGAGGAAATTGCATTTGATCAGTTGGGAAAAAGCCTCAAATCCCTTCTTGGAAGGGGGCCTTAACTTTAAAAAAACCCAAGCTCAAAATCTGGCTTTGGGGGCAAAGCTGCTCTGGAGGATGGTCACTGGCAAACCAACTTGGAGCAAACTAGCACTCTGGAGAAAATATTTTAGGGGACCGATGCTTAGATTCTCCATGCAAAGAATCGAAAGGCTCCCCTATCTTCACTCTCTGCAAAAAGGTTATGCCACATTTCAGTCCTCACCTCACATGGGTTCCAAGAAATGGGAAGAAAATCAAAATCTGGCAGGACTCAATTATGGGAGACCCCCCCCTAGAGTTGCGTCAAGATCTACAATGCCTCAAAGACTGGATGGATAGTCAAAACATTGTCACTCTCTTTGACATCTCAATATGGGGGGAGGACAAACTCATGACCTGGAAAGGGTGGGGAGTGCCCAACATACCCACTGATCTAGAAAAGGAATGGAGCATCCTTCAAAGTTGTCTCCAAGGGAAAGCCCCTCTAAAAAAGAAAGGTAAAGACGAAAGAGGTCGGGGAGGGAATGCAAAGGCCTACACGACAGCAGAGGGCTACCAACTCTTCACCAGCGTCCCCATCGCCCTGCCTAATACGGCAATCTAGAAAGAAATCAGGCAGTCCAAATCCATCCTAAAAATAGACCTTTTCATATGGATGCTTGCGCACAATAGCATCCAAACAGGGGAGAACCTCAAAAGACGTGGTTGGGAAGGTCCCTACAGGTGTCCTTTATGTCTTCTCGCTGAAGAATCCACAAACCATCTCCTCCTCAACTGTGTTTTCTCCAAAGAAGTCTGGAAGCTAGCTACAGGAACACAAAGGGCTATCAACCTTCCCCCTGATATAAGAAGTCTCCTTCTCCAATGGGACTCCTTCTACCCTTTCACTGCTAAGCAAAGAAATCAATCCCTCACTATGTGGAAAGTACTTCCAAAGTTTATCCTGTGGAACCTCTGGCTAGAAAGGAATAACAGAATCTTCAGGGATAACCAAAGAAGCGCAGCCATGGTCGTCACCAAAATTCATGCCCTCTTTGGTGAAACTGCCCCTTATCTCTGTAACCCAAATAATAATCACACACTGGATGCCTCAGAGGAACTCTGGCTAAGACATTTCAAGATCCAAAGTCACAAGGGTAGAAAGGCCAGTGACCTAATCAAAGAGGAATGGGAGGCCAGGATAGACAAACAGGAGTTTGCCAATTGGAAACGAGGTAGGAACACTCATATCCTATTCTTTGACGGGGCTTCAAAAGGAAACCCAGACCAAGATGGAGGAGGGGGGATAATTGAAAATCCCATTGAGACTACAACAATACACTTCGCATTGGGATTAGGAATTGAATCCAACAACAGAGCTGAGGCCATGGCTCTCTGGCAAGGGCTAATCCAAGAAAAAAAACACAGGATCCAGAACTTGATCATAATTGGTGACTCCAGAGTGATTATACAGGCAATAATTAGCCACTCTAAGACTCTGAGTGCGACTCTCAATAATATTCTCGACAAGATCCAACTCCTTCTAAGGAGCTTCAAGTCGTATAAACTATATCATGTGTTAAGGGAACTGAATGGGGAGGCGGACGAGGAAGCCAATAGAGGCACACTTCTGGAGCCGGGGGTACTAAACGTGAATGAAATGGTTTTCAGTGTGGCTCTCCCTTGAAATATGATCCGCCCTCTATCTCATACTCAAACGCCAGCTAAGTCAGTAGACAGGAAATCTGGGGATTCGATTAGACCAGGACGCGTCAGAATATTTGGTTGGACGAGAGGGACAGAACAGTACCATGAGAAGGAGCGTCGCAGATATGGAGGAGACAAGAAATCTACACGGCCGTCCCTCACGAAATCTGTAAATCAAAGGGCAATGATGAGAAAGAGTGAAGGAGGAGTTAAAATGAGGGTGAACCCTCAGCCCCATACCATTAACAAGGCAAGCTCACGAGTCTATCCAGGGCAGCAAGTTCGTGAAGTATCCATCAGTAAAGAGCAAGGCACAAGAAGAAAGGGGACGCGTTCAGGAATGGCATCAGGTTTGACCAGCAAACCAAGCACAGAAGAAAGGCTCAAGGAGATGGATAAAACATTGGAAAATCTGAAGCAACTGCTCCAGTTTCAACTGGATTTTCTTGAGAATTTGGATTCAAAAGTAGGGAGACGAATGGAGAAACTGGAGGAAGACATCACCACTGCAAAACTCGGGTTTACAGAGGAGATGGATAAGCTACACAGGGAGCTCAAGAACCCTCAACAAGAATTTGAAGAACGAATAGACCAGCTTGAAGCAAAAATGGCTCAGCTAAACAGCGACTGGAAGCAAGACCCCATGAACTAATCTAGCCCACTAGAAGTCTGTTAGCAAGATCTCTCTTTAGCAAAAATGGCGTTTTGTATAGAATCCATTGTTGTTAATAACTTTGTACCTGGTGAAGGTTAACAGAAGCTTAGCTCAGGATTATAGTCTATAGCTATAGTTTTAGAAGGGCTTTCAGAATGACAGGCACGAAGAAATTCGGGGCCTATTTTGTAATCGAATAT